>JAAGVU020000092.1:12985424-13022945 GCA_011763525.2 Mormyrus iriodes | reverse complement strand
TTTAGCTTTTCAAAAATCCGAAGGGGGATTCAAAGTGACTTTTTGAATGAGGCTCCAGAAACAACAAACTTGACCCTGTCTGTAAGTTGTTCTGGATAAGAACAGCATGTTTGTATTGAAGCTCATACTGTCAGTCACGGCAGCATTGTGCCGCCCAGCAATTTTGAACAAGCAATCTTTCCACCTGGAGACTTCTTTAAGAAGAAGTCCTGCGTCTACTAGTGATTCATGATCCATAGTATCTCTGGTACATTAAGCAAGTTTGTGTCATATATCTGAAAGTATAAGGATCTGACAATGACTTTAATATGAGCAGAGGAACTAGAATGCATTAAAAAGTTTCCTGTTTACTTGTAACAGACAGTACACTTTGTTACAGAATCCCCGAAGTACTGATTACCAGAGCCAAAGCCACTCCTCTCTGTGTTAGTGTGCTGCTCTATCCAAGGACATGTCAGGTGTGCAAAGTAGAACTTCCATCCATCTGTCCATCGATCCATCCATTTTCTGTAAACACTTATCCTATACAGGGTCACAGGGGACCCGGAGCCTATCCCAGTAGCTGTGGGTGTGAGACAGGGAGCAGCCCAGGATGGGGCACCAACCCATTGCAGGGCAAACTCACACACATGCAGACCTACGGGCAATTTGGCAACTCCAATTAACCTCAGCATGTTCTTGGACTGTGGGGGGAAACCGGAGTACACAGAGGAAACCCCAGAACGACACGGGGAGAACATGCAAACTCCACACACATGGAACTCTGGCAGAGACTTGAACCCAGGTCCCAGGTGACAGTGCTAACCACTGCACCACCGTGCCGCCCACTGTCTCCTTTGCCTCTTTTATGTAAAATTCCAACCTTCTTTAATGGAATAAAAATCCTGGCCCATGGTACCCTGTCTTCTTCCGAGAGCTGTGCCAGAGGTGATCCACAAACCCTGAACACTCTGAAAAGTCACTAGTCCTTCACTGTTGTTTCTTTCTAATTTTTACCAGATTACACTACAGTGTTAAACTACACTAACCATGAGGAATCTGTACTAATGGATTGAATTCAGTTGTGTTCAGTCGTATTTTTTTTTAGCATTTTTTTTTTTTTTTTACAAATCCTGTGGAGAAACAGAGAAGTCAGTAAATAACTTCAACAATCCTAAAATGAATCATAAGCCTCTCCAGATGCTTCACAGCTGAATTTGTGTCTGAACTATGAGGAAAATGATCCGGCTCTTTTACAGTCTGAATCTGAAACACACCCACCTGTGTTTTGAAGGCATGCTCTCTACATGAACAATCCAAATATTCACACATTCACCCCCCACGTGAACACAGCCACACTGAATGCTCATGAGTGAGTTTCATCCACATGCAAGCAAAGGGTTAACACCCTGGTGGTGAATGAGAGTAATTGCTTTTACCTCAATGATCAAATTACATGACTATGAGATGGAAAAAGCAAGACATACTTTTCCTAAAACCGCTAGGAACTGGTGGGAAGAGTCACATCCCTCCTTATATGCTAAGTCTTCTTTCACTTATTGTATATACTTCATTTTGTTACATTTTGAGGTAATAATATTTGCCAATCACATGGCAAGTAAAGTGAATTGTATAAGGCACTTTACAATTGTTTCTGTGAAGAAAAAAGAAAAAACTTCAATCAGGCTGCAGAAATGGAGATTTTAAAAGTCTGAGAGTGACGTCTTCCTTTTCGTGTAATCCTTCTCCTAATGAAATTTTTGAATTTTACTATTTATTAAATATTTGGGTACTTTTATAAATATTGAGTCATAAAGAGTAATACAAAGACTTTTTTTGGGATCTAGTTGGGCTGTGGTGTCTGTGTTATCTGAGGGGGACATATTTACTCAGGGGACTCATTTCAGCTGCTGACAGTGGGCCATGCGCACAGCGCCCTGCCAGGTCCGCAGAGATACACACATGCGCATCCACATTGTTATTTTAAAATGGCATTGTCCATCCCCTTATTGCTTTAAAGATTTCCACACTAGCAAATGTCAAAAACAGATATAAGTTAAAACACATAATGTTTCTCTTATTATTATTATTATTATTATTATTATTATTATTATTATTATTACTAAAGATGCATTTTACCCTTGGTGTGTCCTTGCAAGGATCTGAAGATATGCACACATACACATGTGTACACCTTAATATTCACACATACTCATCTAGGCCAGGGCCAGTACTAGGCGGGGGGGGGGGCGGGGGCAATGCCCCACCAAATGCCCAGCATGCCCCACTAAAGACGAAGATGCGGCCCACCAACATCTCTTATTGCCCCCCCCCATTTTATACAGGCTAGAACCGGGCCTGATCTAGGCACAAGAAGACGAGAAGAACTATTATCATTCAACAACAACTTTAATTGCATGTAGCATCTGATGTCTTCTTTCATTAGCTGCAGTCTTTCTTGTACACTGTGAGAAAGGATATCCAATCTTCACAGCTTGTCTGCCCTTGAAGGGTTAATTTACTGGTCAAATCCCAGTGTGACCCTGTCAAATTTTCAGCGCTTAATTAGGGTCCCTGCCAAACCACTGCTCTCGTTGTCCCTGTGGCTCAGCGCCTGGATGATACTGTAAAAGAGCCAGCGTCTGCCCCAGCACTGCCCCCTAGGTGATCTTGCCGGTGGTGCGATGTGCTGGGATTACAGTGCTTCCCTCACATTTGAGGAACCCACGCTATGCAGTGGACAGGTAGAGACAGGCATGGCAAAAGAAGGAGAGAAGAGGAGCGATCTCATCTTACCGTGTGGGGGAGGGTGCGATAATGGGGACCTGGGTATGCCGACTGAAGCAGGACAGAGCACATCTGTTGCACAGGAGTCGATAAAGCCCACAAACTGGCAGAAAAGTGTGGGTATATTTCAGGTTCAAATGCCTGGACTCTTACAAACAAACTCATATTTAATAACTAAAATGAACCTGAAACTTTAACAGTTAAAAATCATGGCTTTTAGTAAGAATGAGACATGGATGAATGTCTAAGTGTGAAGACATATTTGCAAATGGAAAAATGTCTGCTTAGCGTCCCATGAAGTGGAGGACTGTGAACGACGAATCTCACTTTATGTTATGTTTTAGCTGCCTGGCTCCCTTAGATGAAACTGCTAGGGCTAACTCAGCATATCCCAGAAGACTACAAATGCTAACCGAGGATATCAGCATGTACACTGGACTGCCACGTCCTACCACAGGGATAATCAGTATTATGAGCTTGAGGTGAGGTGCTGTGGACACTGTAAGGCGTGTCTGGGGTTTGATGGTTGACCCAGCAGATTTGGATTTCTGACTTTTCATTCTGCATGCTCAGATGCTTAATACCTATAAAATGCACTCTTCACCTATGTGTTGCATTGGCTAAGAACAGTCATTGTTGCATTGTTTGGCCCACTGAAGGCCATCCATCCATCCATCCATCCAATCATCCACACTTCTTCAAGCTGCTTCTCCAGTACAGGGTCATAGTGAGTCTGCAGCCTGTCCCTGGCAGCATAGGGCAGAAGACAGCGACAGCGTCCTGAATGAGGCACCAGTTAATCACTTCAAGGATAAGAACAATGGGACATGCATAGAATCCAAAACAATATTTCTCTCTGCCAGAGTCTCTAAAAATTGAAGGGTTTAAACCGTAATGGATGTCTAAATCATGGCATTCTTACTAATGAAAGCTACAGGTCTCCAGCTATAGATTATAAAAAGTGACCATCCGATAGTCAATGCTGGGAATGCTTATCCGTGACTCAGCTTTTCCCGGGATGACTCCATTTCTTCCCCAGACACGCCACATTCTCAGCAGACCTCCCTCAGCCTGAGAAATGTACTCAGATGCTTAAAAAACTGAAGCTGACATACACACATTGTGGTTTCCCTAAGTGACTGAACTCTAAAGGGTCCTGTGTAGTAGCCAATTATAATTATTTACATAAGTTTCATCAGTCATAATGGAAAACATGTGTCTCAAAGTCAAATCATGATGTTTCTAAATGGTAAATAAGACACATTGAGATTGATCTAAGTTGAAGAAGCTGACCATGGACGGCTTCCAGTAATGAAGAACTGATTTTTTAAAATAAAAATTACTTATAAACAGGAGTAACTTTATCAACAATGTGCAGTTTGGTATTCAGAATAATTGCAAAGAGCTGAGAATAATTCATATGAAATTTATTGTATGACTTTAAGATACTTAAGAGTTTAATATGGGGTGGCACGGTGGTGCAGTGGTTAGCACTGTTGCCTCACACCTCTGGGATCAGGGTTCGTGTGTCCGCCCAGGTCCCATGCGTATGGAGTTTGCATGTTCTCCCCGTGTCGTTGTGGGGTTTCCTCCGGGTACTCCGGTTTCCCCCCACAGTCCAAAAACATGCCGAGGCTGACTGGAGTTGCCAAATTGCCTGTAGGTGTGCATGTGTAAGTGACTGGTCTGTGAATGTGATCGGTTGGTGCCCCATCCTGGGTTGTTCCCTGCCTTGTGCCCGCAGCCTCTGGGATAGGCTCCGGACCCCCCGCCACCCATATGGAATAAGCGGTTATAGAAAATGGATGGAAGAGTTTAATATTTCATTCAACACCTCTGTCCAAAAATGGTGCAATGAAAGGTAATCCCCCTTGGAAGAGACTATTACCAGGTATATGGGGGTGTTACTATTTAGGCAAACCTTCACATATGAAACAGCTGTGACCGTAGCTGCCATGTCAGTAGTGTATTGTTTTATTATAGGTAATCATCATCATTTCTGTCTGCATCCACCCATATTCCATATTATAAGGCTGAAACGAGCTTGGAGCATCTACAACACAGTACAGGCCCCCTGGATGGGATGTCGACCAATACAGACATCAGTTCAGCTGTTAATGTTTATGCTTCTTTTCAAACATGGGATTTAATTAGGTATCCATCCATCCATCCATCCATCCATCCATTTTCTATATCTGCTTGCCCTATACAGGGTCACAAGGCATTCAGAGCCTCTGGAACCTATGGGCGCAGAGCAGGGAATGACCCAGGATTGGGTGCCGACCCATCACAGTATTTAGGTATCCATTGTTATTAAATTATCCCCTGATTACCCCTGATCTGTAATTATTATTAATAATACCATAACTACAATTGACGTAGCAG
Organism: Mormyrus iriodes; assembly: GCA_011763525.2. Lineage (NCBI taxonomy): Eukaryota > Metazoa > Chordata > Actinopteri > Osteoglossiformes > Mormyridae > Mormyrus > Mormyrus iriodes. Next base: position 13,017,794 of record JAAGVU020000092.1, on the reverse strand, counting down.
TGTAGGCTGTTTATTGACATTCTGATAAACATGAATGCATGAGAATAAAACGCTATTGTTCTGTTACAATGGGAAAGTGCTGTGTGGTCATGGCCACATGCTGTAGATACATTTACTGCTCTCTGCTTTGTAAGAATACGTCCCTCCATAAAACACTCATAAAGTAACCTTAATTAGATGGGCCAAACCGACGGTGTCACAGCTGGGTGGGGTTGAGCTGCAAGGGACAGCTGCTTTCTCATAAGAGCGCTATAATCAGGCTGCGTGTGTCTGTGTGTATGCGGATGTGTGTGTGTGTGTGTGTGTGCGTGTGTGTGTGCATGTGTGTGTGCATGTGTGTGTGTGCGTGTGTGTGTGTGTGTGTGTGTGTGCATGTGTGCGTGTGTGTGTGTGCGTGTGTGCTCCTAACATTGTGCAACTTGTCTTAAAAACACCTTTGTATTGTCTGTAGATTCATTTTTGTTTTATTGTGCATTTTGACATCATACAATCTATGTATAATAAATATAATAAGATATAAATATAATAAGATATCCATATGTAAATATAAACAAATGTATTCTAAATAAATGATGTATGTAATATACAGTACTATGAAAAAGTCTTAGGCAGTCAAAGAAAGTAATGTTTAAATGATCTTCACATTGGTATAAAACTATGACATAATGCCTGCCAAAGTGTGTCATCTTAGCTATTTCAAAAGCTCTCCTAAAATCACCCCAGTATTAGCAGCAACCATCCAATACACCCATGTATTTTTGACTCTGGCACACCTCATACGGGTAATCAAAATCTCACAGTTTTAAAAGTAATTTAATTAATTAATTAATTGAGCTGGTGGTGAAATTTAACAAATACATGGAATGGTTGGGGTGCCCCTCCAGATAGATTTGGAAACCAAAGCAGTGTTCATCTAGCCATCCAACTAGATATCGGTAACTTTTTGGAGAACAGAATAAAACAGTTTTTACTGTGTTACTCCTAATTTGCATACATTATAATATTAAATTGTGTGTTTTATTTTGAGCAAATATACTCTTACTACCCTTTACTACTTATCTTTAAACATTTCCTTTGATTGCCTAAGACTTTTGAAGGTCGAAAAATACATGCAATGACTTTTGGGATCGGTTGGGCTATGAAGGATCCATTTGATAGATTTCCATTTGCCTTTAATAAGGGGCAGCCTTTGCACGCCACTGTGATGCATTCAATCAGTGAATGCAGCCTTAGGAGGGTCATCGCTTGTCTGCGGTCCCTGAAATGGCACACAGCCCATGTTTTATCTGTTGAGAAAGGGTTTTATTACAGACTGTCAGGAAAATGCAGAAAATATTCATTTCAGATTGTGAAATATTGTTTTAAATTTTTTTTGCATCCTGTTGTTGTTGCATTGAGGCACCTGCAGGTTGAGTTTAAAGGAGATTCAGACAAGCTTTCATGAAAGTCAGGAGTGAAATACAATGTCACACAATGTCACACAGTGTTGTTCTCACATTTTCTCTCATGTTAGTCTCATTTACTAAGTGTTGTACCCCTACTGAAAGACATACACAGCGACCCAGGGCAAATCCGTCTGGAGGTACCAGACGCAAAGCACAATTCAGAGTCCACACAACCTCAGCCAGAAGTAAACAACAGGCTGCATAATTCGCTGGCCTTGCTGTGCGTCTTCGGGTATGGAACTGCTCTGTTTTTCATTAACAAATGCAAGAAAGGGAATGCTGGTTCACACACACACACACACACACACGCATATATATGCATGTGTGTGTATGTACTATAATATATATATATATGTATATATGCTTTTTGTTTGTACATGTATAATTATATATTATATATTCTGTTGTTTCGTCCATCCCTTCATCCATCCATTCATCCATCCATCCATCAACTACTTATCCCAATCAAGGTTGCAGGGGGCCTGGAGCATAAGGTCCCTGCTGGACAGGATGCCATTTCTGTTGTTTTGCATGTACTGCTTTTACTGCGTACTTATTTGACAAAGTATGTTCAAGTGCTCAGGCTCAGGAGAGACTTAAAAGGAGGGACGGTAAGATAAATACAGCAGCTGAAATATAAATGATGGCCCGCATGCACACACACACTGAGGTGCATGTGTGTCTGCCAGGAGCTTACTTACTGCAGGAGGAGCACTTCTAACACAAGCCAGTAGAGCTGTGCAAAAAAAAAACAGGAAACAGAGGTTGAGAAGTTTGACACGGTTTCTTTTTCTGGAGCTCTTCTTTATCTGGCTGTTCTGTACGGAGAACAAGGCTCGAAAAAGGACAAATGTTTTCAGCGCTTCCTTAGACACCTGTGTAGCCTTTGGGCAGTGATGTTGAAAGCCAAGACCCCACCTGAAACCCCATCAGCAGCTGCCTGCTGCTCCCCATGCATTTTGTCTAGACCTGAAACAGGAAGCATTGATGCTGGAGGAGAGAAAGCATTTGGGTGGGTGGGGAGGGGGTCGTTCTGATGACTCCCTCCAGTGCACAGCTGCAGAGCATGTGTGGCCCTCCCCTGTTTCCCTCCCTCATTTTTTTCCAAGCAAGGTTCGAACTGAGGACAGTTTGAGTTGTTGTTTTTTCTTTTCGCTTGCTTCACCCAATCAGGCTGCCCCCCATTTGTTGATGTGGCAGCCTTGCAAAATGACGTCTTCTCACTTCTGCATTAGTATAATCATCAGGCTGCTCTGGGAGGGGGAGCGCGCAGGGGAGAAGCTCCTTTTCATCCACTATTGTGTACGACCGAGAAACAGAACATGATGAATGCAACTATTTAGTAACATAAATGTACTACCCCAATAGGCACTATTCTCCCTCCTAGGCCAGCTAGACTTTTTCATTGTTGCTGTTCCGGGAGAATTGCAACAATAACAAATAATTGTGCCCCATTAATCCTCACCTCGTCCACATTCTCCTTTAATCCACACTTTCTTGCAGAGAAAGCTGAGACCTGTGTGGATGTCTTTAAAATCTCAGCAAAGGGAGCCGCCAGGGCGGTATCCAGGCGAACCTCCATAATGGTTTGCTCTTGTACTTGAACCCAAAAATGAGGGTACATTATGGCTCTCTAGACTTTCATGCTGAGATGGGACAGGAGGTACAAATGCAAATTTACACAAGGACCGGACGATGTGACGAACTGTTTCTGTAATTAATTCTTAATGCACTCCAGATTCAGCCTTTATCATGCCTGACCCACCCTTCGATATGAAATACATATGCTTCAGTTTTTCATGAGGCTCGACTTTCTGTCAAATATCCCTGGTCTAAATAGATGAGAGTGAAGTTTTTGGGGCTTGCGGGTCAAAAAAACTGATATGTAGCAAGAATGTGAATGAATAGGACTACAGCTCGGGAAGGTTCCGTGTGAACTTGGAGAAACGGTCAACCTGAGGATGTTAAGAAAGCAGAGTCATTTACCGTTTAAGCAGCCAGACTTGTCTTTACAGGCAGTCGACCTTTGACCTCTGTAATCAGTTAAGAAGGGGCCCTGAGGGGTGCTTGCAGGAGCTCTGGATCGCTTTCACAGAAGGTCCACCCAGGGGGGGATGGGGGTTCCTGGTTTCATGCGTGTTGTTTTCACCGACGGTCCACATGCGGCGAGAATCTGAACTTCTGGACTGATGCAGTGGCTGCAAAAGCAGGGGAAGAGTATTCTGTCTCTCTGTGATGTGATGTGGAAACAGCCAGAAGACCCATGCGAAAGAATAGCTCAATACACCGTATTGAGGAATTATTCATCTAAATATGGTCATGCCCACAGAACCAATGAGGGGTTGCGGCTGTAAAGACTCCGCCTCTTCCAAGTTGTCTGTCTTGAATTACAATCACGTGACATGGGGACAGTCAGAGGAATCAGATTCAGAGACCATTCATCTGTGATGCAAAGGAGAAGAAAAACAGCCAGTTCTATTTTCTCAGGACCTTCAACTGATTGAGGGTATGATTGTCTAACAGGGAATTTAAAAAACACAACAAAATGCCCCAACAGCTACAAGAAACAGAAAAGATGTATTATCAGACAGTTTTTTTTTAATTTGCTGTCAGATTTACTTGCTTGGAACCTTCCAACTTACCATTGTGGAAAAAGGTCACAATATCCACTTTAAAATACTTACCAGGATTTATCAGCCTGTTCTGCTAACAATAACCCTTTTCCTTACTAAGAGGAATCTCTACTGAGGTCTGAAAATACATAATGGTATTATTTCATGTGTGAGTGGTCAGTATTACTGGGTGAGAAGTGCTTTGTTCTGGGATTTTAAGCATCGATATCATGTTGGTTGAGTCTCACACAAAATAGGTCCCTGGGGGACACCTGCTCAGCTGTAGGACATTCCGGAATGGGACAGGCACACATAGGTTGGAATCAACTGCATGCCTTTACATTCCATTCAAGGGAGTGTAGCTGAATGGGACAATGGACCTTTGATCTCAGAGGTGTTGCAGAGGACTTCACTTTTATCATAGGGTTATAATGGGTTCCTCTAATTTAATTAATTCTTGGACAGTGGGAACAGAAAGCAATAATCTGAGTAGCAAAGAAGCAAACACGAATGCCTCCATTCTTTCCTCTCCAGCTTTATGCTCAAATCATATATTTTTCAAAATTTATCAGATACAGGATTTTGTTTTTGATGCAATGTTTGGTTTGTCATGTTTGGTTCCTCTGGCATTTCCTCTCCAGCCTGCCACAGACTTCTGGTTCCCATTTGAGAGGCAGCCCAGCTGATTCCAGATCTGTGGCAGGTCAGTAAAGCCACATAATGTTGGGGTTGGGGGTGCAGCTCGACATGCCACAGTGCTACAAAGCCCTGCGTCCCTCTGTGTTCTCAATCCATAATCCATCAGTTGTCAGCTTAGAACAAAATGTTTTGAACAGCTGGTTCTCATTTGGATCTCCCCACTTTAAAAAATGGCTGCAAAGCCAAAGTAATACAGTAAATGTGACTCAGCCCCTGAAAAGTTCATTATATTGCCCAGGTTTGTGTGTATTTCCTTACTGTTAAAAAAAAAAGCTTTTACCTCTGAGCCCCACTACAATCCGGCAATGAGCTGCAGTACCAGCTACCCTCGTGTCTCCAAGCTGGACGCCAACTGGACAGTGTCAGCCTACGGATTCCTGAGCCCATGCAAATAGCTGGCTGACTGCTGGCGGGATGTTTGTTGTCTTTGAGTGCTCACCTCTAAGGGTCAGGCCTGGTAGTGACAAATGTGCGAAACGTTTGCAAATCTGCTAAGCATTTGCAAGTTTCTGTAACGCCACGGTTTCAACAGACAGTGGCAATATCTTTTCTCTTAAAGGGTAACCCCTTTCTGCCATCCCATTGTTTCTAAGGACCACAGCACAAAGAGATGAAAAAGATGCGGTTCAGTTCCATGTATTTACGGCTTAAATGAATGACATGGAAAAAATAGAAGAGGACAATGTGCTTATATGTCATAATGTTTATTTGCCATGGTCAGCATCACTTATAAGCATCTATAAATACTGTGTGAAAATGACAGACGGTAACCTGATTCCCTGTGGGTTGCTGTTCAGCTACTCTCCAGTCTTCTGCATTTGAGCTGAATTCTCTAAGATGTTCATTCTAAAGCTGTACTACCTGACACTCAGAGCAGAACAGCATGTAAGCTTACTCCCGTTTCAGAAGCTCCCCAATCCCAATCTTCCTCCCCCCAAAACCGTTTATCATTCCCTGTTTCTCATCATTTTGTCTCATTCTTCTTCCTGACTGGTTACTCTCACAGGGGCATCCCTCATGCTTCATTCTGCAGATGGCGGTGCGCGTGTCTCAAACACTTCCCGCTTGTTACTTCCCACTTGAATGTTGTCCAGTTCTTATACCTGGGTGTCTGCTACCGTTTGCATTGACTACAAAGTTGTGCTTAAACTGCTTGCTTAGAGAAATGGGCTGAGCAAATGTGCACTGACTTTGTGAACTGGCCTTGTTTTTAACAAATTAATGGAGAGGGGGCTAGCGATGTCAGCAAGTTGAGAGAGTTAATTGGAAGGTTCCCTTCTGCTTTAAGGTTTCTATTCACAGGGGGCCTGTGGATATTTCAAAACGAAAGATGTAGGGATTTGCACTGATTTTTACAGGCCTGGAAAATCATAAAACAACTCCCCTCTGGTGCAGTTCAGTTTTACTCTTACTTGCTACATGTTGTCTATAATAGAGGCTTGGAGGTGGTGGGGGGACTGTTTATGGAAGCTCGTCACTAAGGCAGCGAGCACCAAGCATGTTTGATCTCCTGGGTAATGCTCTCGGACCCACTGGCATCTACTGTTAGTACTTCAGCCTGAAATGATACTCCACCTCATTCCTGCTTAAGTTCTGCATGTTTGTTGGCTGTTGCAGAAACAAACCAGCATGTCAGCATGCAAGGTGAATGATGATATAAGGTCCTCAGCATCAGTCTCTTAGGGTCTATGCCATGTAAGCTACGGGATGTTCAGAGTTCTTTTATAATAAGGGATTTAAAAAAATGTAAATGCCGCTGTGTGAACTTTTAACTTCTTTTTGACACATTCTGTTTAGCTTCTCTGGAGGCACGCTCTGATTTTGCACTATGAAAAGCTGTAATCTCATCAGCACTCCTGCCAGCTCTCTCGACTGCTGTTTTCCACGTCCTCAGGAGAGAGACTGTGGTGCCAGCCTCAGCGAGTCCCTAAGGGCTCTTGTGGCCCCCCCCCCCATGAGACGATCCCACACTGAGTCCTGGCTCCCCATCAAACCAACCCCGATCGCAGAGCTACCATAAACTCACAAGGGTGCTCGGTGCAGACTGTCCACCGTAGCTTGATCTTTGGGGTTTATGAAACTGCATGGGGAGTAATAGAGCTCACCTAATGGAAGCCCTGCTACTGTAAAGCCCCCATTTTACCGAAAGAGGCTCCAGGCTCATTAAAAGTGGTGTTAAAGGTAGCCCTCCCCTTTAAGAAAGATGCCTGTCTTTGATCTAACCGTATGGTCCCTAAGGTGCTAGGGCTATAGATTACTATAGTAAAAGCTTACAGATGTTGGTGTTTGGTATGCTGAGGATGCAAAAACATGTGACTGGCCCTGATGCATTGGACATTGGTTAATAAGTAAAGGTCAAGTCTATGTGTCCGGAGCTGCAGGTTACCTCTGCTGGCTCGCTTAATACTTGACTAATATTTACAAAATCAGACATGTCAGTTTAAGTAGGAATCTCATTCTCTGAAATTGTTTAGACTTATTTGTAATTATACATTAATAAAACATTCTGTTATTACTTGTCTGTAATACACAAGTCTTTATTTAATGGAAATATATGTAATACAACAAGCTTACAGCATAAATATTTTTCTTTGTGCCCTGGCTTTCATGTGTGTTTCTTGTCTGAGCAAGTTCCCAGAAAAGCTAAAAAGGGATTTAATTAAGGCATTTAATAACAATAGGAACCGGCTGTATTTAAATCTGAATTTACAGAAGAGGGCCTGTAATTAAAAGTCATTTTGTTAGTGTCCAAGGGGTTCTGCAAACAAGCCGGATATTCGGTACATCACTTTCAGTTTTATAGGTATGCTACGGTTTATGGTTTCTCTTCCAGCAGGAGATCTCCTCACCGAAAGAGCCGTCGTCCCATCATGAAAGCGAACCTCACATTCAAAACGAGGCTTTGTGAGGAACACCGGTGTAAAATTATACGATCATAACAAGGCTAACGTATGATCAGGGCGGTCGGAGATGCTGAAACACTACAGTATAATCTGGTCTTACACACGTGCAGGTGGAAGATCCTGTGAAGTTACCAGAAAAAAAATTCCAAGCTGACCTTCACGTGGCACAATATTTACTGTTTGGGGAAGTACACCTGACCTGCATCACATTTGCTCTCCCGTTTGCTTCACACTGTTGGCCTACATGTGGAGTAGACAGAGCGCCAGAGAAGCTGATAGCACATATATTTCTGTTGGCGACGGAATCCTGTACTTCACCTTGGCTTCAGTACCTTGCACACGATGTTCAATAACACAGGAATCCTGCAGACACAGTCCCATCTGCTTTTGCTGTCTAGCCCCGGAATATTTTGGAGAGTGAAGCACATTAATTCAGCTGCCTGTTGGACAGTTTGCTGAGAGAGGTATTCAAATGGGAAGAAAGCTTTCAAAATATTATAGAATCCGATTTGTGGGAATCTATTTAGTAAATGGGATATCCCCTCCCGCTGCTTGTGTATCTAGCTGCGGTTTGTAGGGGGTCAACGTGTCTGTGAAGATTCTCTGTTTAAAAATATCCCAAATGAATGGGCCAAAGTAGCCATTAATTACTGCTGAGCCACTGAGGTCCACACGCAGCATTTCCAAAGGTAGGACATCAAAGGCAGCCTTTGTAGAGGGCAGAAGCGAACCTGTAACTCACAAAATGTGCCTTTTTCTGGAAAGAAACTAAAGCAAGATCACTCCTTTGTGTCTTTTAAGAAATAGTCAATGTTGCGTTGAGCTTAAAGAGTCACAGTCACTCACCTGGTTGGTAGAAACAAAATCTTGGTCTGGATTTGTAGTTTCTGGATCTGAAATGCTCAACACTGGAAATGGTGAGTTAGCATTGTGGTTTATAATAGCAGAAGTAACAGTACTAGCTACTAGCTATGTATTTCAGAGATGTAGCGTTAGGAATTACACAAAAACTGATTTGAATCTTCTTAGGTAGCCGACAGATGATGAAGAAATAAATGTCTTTGCTTCATACAAATGCAGTCCGAGGAAGTTTTCTTTCAGCAGTTTTATTCACCTTTTATTGACTTAATAATGGTAGTTGTTCGGAAACATCAAAATGAGGAAGCCACCCCTGATAGTACTCTTTGCCTCCTGCTCATCCAACCCCCAGAACAGAGCACCCCCCCCGTTCCTCACGAATGTGACTGGCCCGGCCTGCGTGGCTGCAGGCGGGGATCACAGGCTTGGCCGCCAATCCTGACCACTTTCTCCCCATTCCGTCTGGCCGGACACCAGGAACAACAACCGAGGCAGAGGAAGGCCGACAGCTGGAGCACTCCGATCCGAAACTGCAATCTGTGTGGGGAGTATTTTCCGCAGCCTCTAATTTCAGATCATTTTGATGGTGTGCACTGGGCTCGTTCCCTGCACAGGGGCAGACGTGGAGTCAACAATTAAATTGTTTTGTTTCCAACTCAACTATTTTTCTAAGGGCGCATTTAAGTCAGAGTCATCGCTGCAGTGAGACTCTGTCTCTGCTCACCCTGATGTGGCTCATCTGAGTAAGATGTCTCTCAAATCTCAAACTCTCATAGACTTATTTAATGTCTTCCCATGCTCACCCGACCATTTACCTGAGAGGAAGGTGTGCTGTCCTGTTCATACATCCACAACCACAACCGCGGAAGCTGACAAATGTGACAATATTTTGTGGAATATGTGGGGCAATATTATCCTTTACATTAGTGTCTAAGCATATGGTAGTTAACCCTTGTATATTTTACTTACACATACACACATGTAGACCATCACACAGATTAACCCACAAAACAGCTACATTTGCATCCATGCGCGCACACACACACACACACACACACAGACACAAAGCTGCTAGCCTTGTACCTCCTACTCTGGTCACAGATTTCCAGGGATGACACTGGACACAAGGAAGGTCCAATGTAAGGCCTGAGGCACAAACTAAAGTTCTAACAATAAAGTCAGTGGAAATTCTAAGATTCGACCCCAAAGGAATTATGAGTTCTTAACAATGGCAGAGCTCTGCTGGCCCATGCCAAAGCCAAAAAAGATGGTAGATGCTTGTGAGATGGTGGGGTGGATGTTATTGGGGGAGGGGGGAACAAAGTTATCAGACAAGCTTCTCCTCCCAGTCATAAACCCACTAATCTGCCTGTGTTCCCATGCCTGTCGGTCCATTGTTAGAGACAAAATGGCAGCCTTAGGTGTTGTGTTCACTCAGCTTATAAACGTTTCAGAACAGCAATAAAGCCCCTATTCCTCCCTACAGTTCTGATGGTGCTGAAGACCTGTCCGAGGAAGCAAATTTTTAAAATAGTTCAATGTTTTTTTCCCAGGTGTACTGAAGAACCTCATTTAAGCACCATGTGAAATCAGTATTGACAACCTCACTTAAGAAGCAAAAGTTACTGTTTACCACCAAGGAATGAAAATGACCTGGGGGGTGTATAACACGTGGCAAGACAAAGTCATGTGACTAGCAGACACATTCAGATCTTCTGTGGCATTTCCCCAATTGTTATAAAATATCGATTTTTGCTTTTGCCATCCAAACATTCTAAGACCCTGATACTAAGTCCTGCTCCCCATCGTTGGCCTTTCCGCAACCATTTAGTTTTCTTCCATGCCTTTTGATCCTTCTTGATGGTCCTCTTCAATCCTGGTCCCAGATAAATCACCTTTCCTCTCTCCCATCCCTGTTTCATGTGATCATGTTCACCAAGGCATTAGGTTTACACTGACGTTTCATTAGTTACACAATGGTTCAGAAGAAACTGTTGCAGATTCTCACAATTATTATTTGGAATATAACATACTTGCATATTTTTATCAAATATTTTATACTCTCTAATGGTAAGGCAGCTTATAATAATTCACAATTATTTTCCAGAGAGTGGCATTTAGGAAAAGAATGAATGGACTTCATCTTTAGTCCCATGGATTTTACATCCCTGCGGTTGGCTGATCCCTGGAAGTTCAGAAAGCATAATGGGAGAAAAAAAATATCAAAAATTAAAATAATGCAGACATTATTAAAATAATTTTCTGTTATGAAAAGTCTTTGTATGAAGGAATAGCAAATCTCCTACATATCTAAAACGATTGTTTTCAAATGCTGAACACCTTTGTATGTGACACAGTCATATGTGTTCATATGTCTGTTTATGTTAGCTATCACCTTGTTCACTGGCTTCCTTCCGCAACCCAAAGACATGGTTAGCTTGATTGATGGCTCTGAATAAACCCCATTCTATGTGTGCAATCACAATGGCCTGGTGTCTCACCTTTGACAAAGGGGGTGTACAATGTGTCCTAACTGTACCTTATAGTCAGGGCCGGCTCTATCTTTTCAGGGGCCCTAGGGAATGCTTAGTTTGGGAGGACCCCTTACCTGCCCTATTAATGACCAGTATGCTTCTTCCACAATGCAGATATTTGGGGCCCTAGGCTCTAAGTACAGCTAAAGCCAGTTCTGCTTATATATTCCTCTGATAATTCCTACCTGAGTTTACAGATGCTGTGGTTTTATTAACCCCAAGTATGCCTGATAAGTCTTAAAGATGTCTCTGTTCCATCTTCATCAAGTAAGCAGTGTAACTATTTAGACATTCATCTAGTTGTTCATTTACACAACTTCTCTTGAAATGCCATTCAAAGACTGCGCATTCTCCATACTGGCACTGAAGGTTGATGCCTCTTCTTTCTCTTGGGCTGCTATGGTGTGGAGACCGTAAACACGGTCATGTTTGCGGTCCCAGGATGCTTTGCTTTTCAGGAGACTTTGGTAAGTTTGTAGCTATGGCATCAGAGATTGATAAAGACCAGTGTCTGCTTAGAGAAACATCTTGATCTTCACTACCAGACCATACACATCTCCAGCTTATTCATTACACTGGAAATTGTCTTTCTGCTAGATGGAAATTATAGGCTTCTTGGTAACATATACTCAGCTACAGGTTCACCATAAAACGCATTTATACATAATAGCACACTGGAAAAACCAGAAGTCACTAGAGTTTAGTTAGTGCTAAGTTTACTAACAAAAGAAATCGTGCCGTTAGGAAAGACAGCGGCAAAGTAAGGTTTTCTGTAAAGGTAGCACTGTGGCTCTACACCTCCGGGGCTATGGGTTCGACTCCCGCTTCCTGGGCTGGACCCCATGCTCACCACAGCCCTCCTTAAAATGAGCAGTTATGGATGAAGGGATAGTTATGGCAATGTCATAACGATAGGCTATCGTAGCTGCTACCTATTTTGTTGTCCAGTCAGAGATTTCGCATTTTTCAGATCATATTAAGATGTCGTTATTCCATCATTGCTCACCACCTGTGCCTCTCACCTTCTAGCATCTCCTAAAACACCATGAAGCAATCAGATATTACTCATCTACAGGGGTGGCAATAGAGATTTTGGGCCCCATGACAGCATATCATATTGGGCCCCTAACCTAGACCAATCCCATTATGTTTCACATTTTTGGGGCCCCTGTCAATCAGGGACCCTTGAAATCATCCTCATATTCCCCCCCCTTTTCGGCATCCACGCTCATCTTTACCAGCTCAGATTATCACAGTTCATGACCTTGAACAAAAATCGAGTTTACATTTCAATAGGCGAGCTTTCCAGACAGAAACAGATGTTATATTTAAACACTGTACACTAAACTGAGAGGGAAACACACGTGTTTTTACATTTGTGTGGGAAACAATGTCGACTCTGTGTTAATTAATAACACTCATTTTAAACTGTAACGGTATATTTCAGACGAGTGTTTGATTATCTGACCAAGGTGTCTATTGAAGTTATATATTTATTAAATCAATCCATCCATAACCACTTCTCCAGAGCAGGGTTACAGTATCATCCTGGAGTATATACCATGAAACATAAGACAAGGGGCACCCTGGACAGGTGCCAGCCTATTGCAGGGCACATTTTCACACAAACTCAACCAGTCACTCTCCATGAGCAATTTACCATATGACCTAAAGAGACTTTCTTTGGACTGTAGGAGGAATACCAGCAAAGCAGGACTCAAACCCACAACCTTGGAGATATGAGGCAACAGTGCCACTGTCTGTTTCCCCTATTAAATCAGAAAACATCATCAACATAGAACTCTGAGAACTCATTTGTTTTCTGCTGTCTTGAGGAGTGATGACCCAACCGTAATGAAAACCCAATCAAATTCTAACTTAAGTTGATGGAAGCAGTACAGTGGAATCATATCACTCAAGGGTCAGATATTGGCTTGCCATCACTTGTCTGATTAAAAGCATTGTCTCATAATCACAGGTGTCAGACAGCAAATTTAATATTTAATTTAAAAAACACCAGTTAGGGGCAGCACAGTGGTGCAGTGGTTAGCACTGTTGCCTTACGCTTCTGGGATCAGGGTTCATGGCTCCCTGTGTGGAGTTTGCATGTTCTCCCTGTGTCGCTGTGGGGTTTCCTCCGGGTACTCCGGTTTCCCCCCACAGTCCAAAAACATGCCACAGCTGATTGGAGTTGCCAAGTTGCCCGTAGGTATGTGTGTGAATAGTGTGTGAGTGTGCCCAACATATAACAATGTTTTGCACTATCATGCTTGTAGATCTCTTTTCAGGATGAATACTGAAATTCTTAAACTCTACATTATTACATTAAAGTATATTTTTATGTTTCTAATTGCCATTTGGAGCCATTGTGCTTCTGATTTTAATTTGGTTATGCTCTGCTCCAAGATCTTCAATGGTTGGAGGGAGCCGAAGCTACAGGAAAACCTGCTGGTTTCATTGCCAGATACATTTAGGTCAATTGTGTCCTGATGAGAAGATTTGTACGTGTTATATGGGACTGAAATACAAACTACATCAAGATTAAATGAGGGACACTTGGATAAGCTCATGGCATACATCAAAACAGCATCACACGTGTTAAAGTGCATGTAATGAAATCCACAAAGCTAGCTCCAATCTGGGAGCGCAGATGTCAAAGCCTCCCAGCATAACCAGTGTAACCTGCATGACTGAGCCCCACCCCTTTCACTGACTCTGTGAAAAGAGGCGCCCTCTGGCCAATAGCAGTGCATTGCAGCTCTCCACGCATGCAGAGAGCACGCCAAGCATGATTGGGGGCTGACGTGGCGTCAGCACTCTGCCAAATGAAGGCAGTTCCTGTAGAGGGAGTTGACAAATTATTTTGCAATTTGTCAGTTCAGCTAGCAAGATGGACAAGGTTGTGTGGCGATAGCCCTACCCTTAGATGCTTGAAAAAACTAAGGAAGGTGACTGGTACCTGCATGCTATGCAGTGGGATTTTGCATTGCATATGCACCCCCCCTCCCCATTGTTTAAATAAGTTCTGCAATACCTGATGCTATCTAGCTCCAAACTGGACAGGGGGTACAGATGAGACCCAAGCCGTCCAGGGAAAGCCACCAGTTTCAGGGTACAATGGTCAGAGGTGGAAAGTTCAGATCTAGAAAATACAAATCTAGACCAAGGTTTTTGTTTCAACCAACCAGTTGAAAATACAGAGTCACAATCACAGAGTACTCAACTGGTCAGCTGAAACAAAACCTTGGTCTGGATTTGTACTTTCTAGACCTGAACTTTCCACCTCTGCTAATGGTTGAGCTGCTCAACATCTAAACATTCAGGAGCAATGGAGAGAAAACAGCTTTAACTTTAGAGGAACAAGGTCTCTTTTCTACAGCACAGAAATAATTCTGCAGATCCAGCCATTTTCTAATCATGGTAAAGGCAGTTTTAAGAACCATGTTAAGAAAGCTGTTGTACATGTTGATATATATGGAAATGTGCTGAAGACAAAGGATTCCAGTTATTTTCATCAAGTTCTAACCTTGTTTTATGTGTTATGAAAGCTGTGACAAATGCAATAGTTGAAAGTGGTGGGACACTTGCTAATGAAAACCCCCTTGATGTTGCTAATATTTAAAGCTAATCAGTTGCTAACAAGAAAGGATAGTCTTGAAAACTTACAGTCCAAATGTGATCTCTTTCCCCCTGCCTCTGCCCCGCCACCCCACATTCACGCAATGGTCTTGGCAGCCAGTGCCTGGCAGAGAAGGGTAGGAAGCTTGCTTGTGAGTCACAGAGGAGAGATCGGTGCATCCAGACCGCAAGCCAGACTTTCCTGCTGCTCCACACCCAGAGCAGGAGAGCCGGGGTAGGGGGATGGGGGCGCAGGGGGGCAGGGGGTGGGGATGTCCCAGCAGGGTTGAAGTCAGATTGCAGTGGTCGCTCTCCTACAAGAAGCTGCATGGTACAATGCTTAAGCGCATAATTCCATGATCATTAAGCGGAAAAGTCTCTGATTCTTGAAATGCCCACTTAGACCAACTGGATATGTTGACAGCATTTCCACTGATGAGGCCTGGGAATTCACCTTTCCGGCAACGCATTCACTGGCTGCATTTGACGTATATGCCACAAGAACTTGTTTGAGCACAGCGCTAATAAACACAGAGCCAAAATTAGCACTGTCCTCTTGAGGAAACATTCCCTTTGATATCATGGAGGGTTCTTACTGAGCGGCAGCTAGTTACTGGAATGGAGTCGCCCAACCGGAAACACTAAGGAAGTCTTTGCCGGGCTTTATGGTGCTACAAAAGGGGGGAAAGAAAATCTGAACTCCCTGACTTTTCCGAGTGAGCACAGCGGTCAGACAGGCAGAAAAGCACTGACTTAAATGGACAGGAATGTGGACTGTCTTTTTGCCTCCCCTGCAATTTAATTCAAGCAATATGCGGTCTTCTCAAACCTCTCCTGAGTGAACAGGGAGACTCCACTCTATATATTTAGTGTTTTGCACATGGTAGTTGTCGTCTCTGAAGAGGGGGTAGAGCAACTTCATTTCACTAAATATGCACCTTCCATGCAGAGTGACCTGCAGACCTTACAGCCGGATACTTATTCTCATTTTGCTAAATATGTGCCTTCGATTCAGATGGATATGTAAAAAATGGCAGAAATTGAATGACCTCAGGAGTACAATAACAGTAATGGGATTTGGCCATTTTGGTCGCCTGTGCCACTCTGTAACCCACCTTAAGCGACTCGAACGCTTTAACCACTGAAGTTCTCTCTAGCCAATGTGGCTGAAATGTCCTCTTGTACACGGAGGTTGTGAAATGTGAATGGTATTCGCAATGAAATTCACAAGGGTGTCAATGCAGTGGCTTGGCCATAGCTGCAGAGGCTGAGCGCCTGGCTGGGGAAGGCGTGTTTCCATCACTCTTCATGTGTCTGACATCTGAGGGCCAGACTCCTTCCTGCACACCATCAGACACACACAATTCATTACTTATAGCTTCCACAACATGCGTAGATTCCCCTGCCTTGTATCCTTTCTAGATTGAACTCCAGGCTCTCCACAACATGGTACTGGGAAAGCAATGTGAAAAAAAATGGATTAATGACTGTTTCCTTCATTGGTTTACATTACGTAAAGCTATTAAGTGTGCATTTCATCGTATGCTGCTTCCTATACAGTCATGTGACTGAGCATGCAGTCATGTGACCGAGAGGAATTGAGCAGCGGGATCCGTGTGGTTTTAATACAATGCATATATTGCAGTGTGAACTGTGGCACATGACTTTTTCTGTAAATCTGTTTTTAAAAAAGCATTTTGTCATAGGAAAAAAAAAGTACAAATTACATTCAGTCTAGGGAAGATCAGCAAAATGTTTTAAAACTCAATTAAAGGCCTTAAATTATACATCTGAAGTTTCTCACTGGTAAAAAGAATTTATTTTTATGGCCTGGAACTTAGATTGTAAAAATAAACACCAATATATCACTGAAGCCATTTTAGACGTGGCCATGTTTTAATTTAATACCCTTAGGCTTTTCCGCTGTATTTTTCATGATTTCCCGCAGGCATGAGCTTCTCCAAATGTACAGTGGATGCTGAAACATGTCCCTGGCTGATGATGGTTCACAAGCCCCAGCCGGCACACCACTGCTGGCCTGACAGAGGCCTTAATTGACACCTTGTCGGGATAACTTCAATATGCAGTGAAAATGAAGGCTGCTGTCCTCAGCCAGATGTAATGAATGACAATTAAACACCTGGCAATGATCCTCTCTCCACCCAGGCCATTTTTTTATCAAATTTTGTGAAGTATTTCTTGTGATATGAATTAGTGCCAGTGTGTATGCGTGTGTGTGTGTGTGCGTGTGTGTGTGTGTGTGCATGTGTGTGTGTACGTGTGTGTGCGTGCATGCATGTATGTGTGTGTGTGTGTGTGTGTGTGTGTCATGTATAGATTACATTGTAGGGAGAAAATGTCCCCACAATGTGATAAAAACCTTTTATTTTTACCTTGTGTTGACCATTTTTTCAGTCCCCACAAGGGGAAACTCAATTTCATAAAAATCTGTGACTGCAATCAAAAAGCTAACAAGGCCAAAAGTATTTTATTTGGTTTGGTTACTTGTGGTTAAGGTTAGGGTTGGTAAGGGGTTAAGGTTGTCATAGTTGGAATTAGGGTTCTCCCCATAGTAAATAGAAATGAATGGAGAATCCCCATAAAGATATGAATATGTGGACTGTGTGTGCATGTGTGTGTGTGCTTGTGCAAGGAAAAAATTAACAGCTTCCAGAACATTTATGTTGAAGGGCCACTGATAAAGAAAGCTCCCTTCACTTGGATGACTATACCTACTACTGGCAAGGGCACTTACATTTCGTAATATTTCAAGGATTTTGGGGAATGGGGAAGGTGGGTGGTATATTTTCAAAGGAGATAGTTTTTGTAATTTTTTTTCATGGGGGAATCGCATCCATGTGCATCCCATGACAGCTCGAACCTTGCTCTTATCGCATGAAAACACAACCTCTGATCTTGTGAGGAAGAATTTGGGACCACTTTCCTGCGATCCTATTATAGAGTTTTGAAAGTGAGTCTCACTAGCTTTTAGATAGCTTCCTTCTGTCTGCCACATGTTCTGACATAGGGCTGGCGAGCACCAAGATTTACACCATTTCTTGGTCCTGCAGTGTCGCCCTAGAAACTGCACAGTAACGGCTTTCAGATGTCGCTGGGGGAAAAGTTGAAATAGAGAAGATGTGTCACTCTTCTTACCGGCCCTGTTGCAAATGGAGCAGAGGACTAAGATGCAGAAGCTGAAATCATATGAACATTTGATGTAGCTAATATGAGGAATCTTCAGCTGTTATATACAGAATAACCTGGCAAATTCTTTGAACTTTTTACAACCAGTAAAAGAATATTTAGTTGGAGAATTTTTACATTTTATTCTATCCCAAGTGGCTCACATAAAACCTTTTAACTTGCCTGATTTTGCGGCTTAGACTGAGGAATGTCCAGAAACAGCTCTTCCAAAAGCTTGGAGTTCAAGCAGACAAAGCCAGTGACCCGAGCCAAGGCCAAGCAGGAAACATCAGACTCTTTCCTCTTCAGGGCGATTAGCTGGCCTGTGCTTCCAGGCTAGTTACAACGTTCATCTTGATGATTCAAAGTAAACAAAGGCCATAAAGCGAAATTAGCATATTGAAGTTGCTTAAAATCAGCAATACAGTTCCCAAAGCCATTCTCCTCCTTCATGTCTCTTCTCTTGCTTTGAATGAGATTTTTTTTAAAAATCCTGACTAACCAGAATGAACTGAGAGGCCGTGGGCCCCAAACACTGCTTACGTTTATTGCATCTCCGTTAAACAACTGCGCTAACAAACGCACGTCACCTCCAAGCAGCATGAAAGCCAGGCAGAAATCTTGGGCCTGCTCATTCTCACACACATTTTCACCATGTGCCCACTCCCTCCTCACATTTCAGCCCAGCGTGGAGCTGCGGTCTAGAGTTACTGACAGGGGTTTCCTGTAGGAACTCTAACCCACCTGGGAATATGGAACATACACATTTGGAGATGGGCATGGCTTTGATCCATTGCTGATGTAATGTAGGAGGATGTCAAGGGGGGGGGGCACTTTGGTTATTAGACAGGAAGTACCGCCCTCAGTTACACCTACAGATGTTTGGCAGGTTTGAATATAAACTGACAAAAGGGTGATAGACTTAAGTAGGTGATGCAAGCATAACTGAATTTTACATGAATGTTTTGCTTATGATGTCCTGTTAGTTCATGCCCTTTTGTTGGAAGTATGAATGTCCAGGCACGATGCACTGGAGAACATGTCTAAAGCACCTGGACTTTTTAATACCTGTGTGTTACTCACAAGCATAATTTTCCATGTATTAATCTAGTAACCACTCATACACACATAGACACACACACATGCACACATAGACACACACACATACACACATAGACACACACACACATACACACATAGACACACACACACATACACACATAGACCAACACACACATACACACATAGACACAGACACACACATACACACATAGACACACACACACATACACACATAGACACAGACACACACATACACACACGCATGCCCAGAGCAGCGGTGGCATTTCATCTCTCACCCCTGGAGGTGTGAGGCAGCAGCGCTACCCGCTGAGGCACCAGGCCGCCCCAAACATGACTTCATGTGGAAAAACCACCAGCACAAAATACAGTGAGACAGAATGCTGGTGAAACAATGCGGAGTATCCAGCAGGACCATGCGCACTGTGGCACATTTCACAATCACACTATGAGTCATACTTCCAAACACATGGACTGTTCTTCAGTTCCTTTTGACCCCCAATTCTCCCTGTCGATGTCCCATTGGAAATGTGTCAAGGCCACTGAAATCACAGGGCATTTTGCATCTTTATGGGTAATATCTGAGCCTGAGATTCTGACCTGTTCCTGGCAGATGCCTAAGCACACCAACCACCTTGAGGTTGGTTTCAGCCAAAGAGACTCAGGACTACTGCTTTACTGTACCTGTTCCATCAATCATTTTAAATCAATCCAATAAAAACACTGCGGTGAAGAAGGTTTTGCCTGTTAACCAGACATGACTCACACATCTTCAGGCATCATTAATTGTGTCCGTGAAGCTGACATATTTACAGTTTTTTTAAATAAGCCAATGATTAGCTTTTGGAATCTCTATATGGGCATCAACAAAAACAATGGGCTGCCAATGTGCCTGCTTTGTCTGTGGATAATGTGAATGAACAGCGCGTTCTGCTTAATTAATTCCAGAGTTAGACTGCTATTTATATTTGTTTAAATAATGTCTGTTTTTGGCAATAAAAATTCTGACAATATTTCCATCCATCTATCCATCCATCCATCCATCCACACATCCCCAATGGCTTCCCCAAAATGCAGACTAAACACCACTGAGAAATTGGAAATCGATACTGATTTCACAAAGACTTAAAAATGGTTCATAGAGCAGGCAGAAGTTTCTGAAAGTGACTGTGCCATTATATGGAAAATAAGAGTTCTCCCACTCTGCAAGGTGAGTCACTCCTCCCAAACTTAACTCCCCACATGGGTCCCTAATCCTCTGCTCCTTAATGTACCCTCACTGAATACACTTCATGCATGAGCCATTCTAACTGCTGTTTAACAGTTGCAATGTTGTCTCTCCTTTAAAAAGAAGTTGTTAACAACATGTGGACTGTAACAGTAAATGTCATTGTCTAGTCTTCTCCCCAGTCAGACTCCAAAGGAAGCAGTTGTCACGTGTGATAAGATCATTAGCTATAAACTAAGTAACCCGGTCTACTTATGCTTGAACAGTGTATTAGAATAATGTGTTAAGTGTGGAGGAGAACAGATAGAGATGTTCAACCGAAGCCCTCTACACCGTCAAAAAAAAGTACCAGTTTGTACCTAATTTAAGGTACTGAAATGGACTCTGAGGAACATTTTTTGTACCATGGGGACCAAGGTTGTACTCTTTGTTCTGACAGTGTTCAGATATCCTGAGTGTGGTTGGACATTCCTATGACCTCAGTCCTACAGAAATGTGAAACCTGAAACTCTGCTTGAAGGGTATATATTCTTCAGTATTATGCTGGAGTATTCTACTAAAATTGCTCCATATGTTCAAAAAATGAACAGATACCTTATACATACCAGGAAAAATGATTGAAAGCAGATAACTCCCTTTATTGCTTTTTGTTGCAGTGTTGGTGAAGTGTTTTCTACAATAATGTCTGCTAGTATATGTTTTTATCTGTAAGTAGTATTGTCCTGTTACAAGTAGCTACATATACTTGAGGAGATGGGCATTGATATATTGTTTTATTAGCACCTGCCAAAAGTAATTTGAGGAATTGCGACTGGATATTTTCTGAAACAACTCAGGGAATAACAGCAGTGCCCTCTGAGAAGTAAAACCAGGAGCCTACTGATTATAGGTCCATGCCTTTAACTTCCCCTCCAGCTGCTGCCCTTAACTGGAGTCCTTATAAGCTTGGGATGCCAATGCCCCATCGGAGCGACGTGACCATGGACTGAGCCTGATAAGCCAGGAGACATCATAAGTCTTCTATGGAAGCATCTCACTGGGCTAATCTGGTGCATCCCCCCTCCTCCCACCAGATGTCTTCAAGATGTCTTTCATAGCACCACGGAAGGTCCTTCCAATGAGGCAAAGCGTGTGGAAAGAGCGGACAAGATGTCTGCGCTACACGGAGTGCCTGAGTCACCCTGAATGTCGGCCATGCTGTCCGCCAGAGTGCTTCTCCCTGCCCAGACGGCTGTGTTTGCCTTCTCTTCTCACCCTCACGTCTTCTTCCCCCTGGTCGAGTGTGTGTTCCTGAGCAGAGGCGCAGTATTTATGAGTGCCTCTAGCCTGGCGTCAGGCAGATAATGGAGTTTCCAGACAGCCTGCAGAGCTCACGCCGCCAGCTTTTTTCCATATGGAAGGGGAAGATGGGGGATTTGTTTCGCTTAACATGTTTTCTGAGGCCCTTTCCTGGGCTGATAAAAAAACGATAACTGTGCCACTAACTATCTACCACTTACTAATAGCACTATTAACTCTTATCCAGCTGTCGTTAATTCTGTTCACATCACAGAAACGTTTAATATTTTTCCCTACATTGCCATCCCTCAGTAATATAGGACGTAAACTTACAGAAACACGACGGCAGTTACCATTTGCCTGAAATTTTATATACCCAGCAAATCCATTTACTGAGCTAAAAAGTTAGGGATCATTTTGTCCTAGCATCACCAAGGTAACAATGTTAACGGAATTAATCTAATAAATTCATCGCAAAATAAACCGACAATAGGAGGAGACGGAATATTTTACGCATGTTTTGTTTCCCAAGAAAGCACATGCACCATGTCTGTCTCTGTGAGATTGTGTGTGTGCTGTGGGGGGAGGTCGGGCTAGGTTTTTGGGGGGATGGGGGAGTAGGGGGCGGGACGAGTTTTGTGATTATGTTTTCTGGCAATAGTATTCTTTGCACTGCAGACCTAGAGACAAGAAAAATGCAAGAGAGAAAAAAATGGCCCAAACTGTGCTGTTTTTAGGGTGTGGCTGTCACACTAACTCTGACACTCACTAAATAAGAAACCATTTCTAAAGCAGGCATTTAATTAACAGTCTGAAATGCAGTGTTGCCCGAGGAGATGCCTTTGCCGTCCGTAAGTGTCTCCTCCCTCGGTATTCCGTTTCTGTCATGTCACATAAAAAACGCTGAGGAACATCTGCAGTGCAGGACGAGCTTTTGCAGTCCGCCAAGTTTGAACGTGAGCGCTTGGGCGAAACTCACATGAGTGATGATATGCCAGCACAGACTGTATCTTTCCAAGGGCCCACTTTCCAGCAGGGGAGGGCAAGGGTGGGGGTGGTCAAAGGCCATGGTAGAGGATGTAGGTTTCAGACTTTGAGATGGTGCAGATTTATATTTCTCGCTGTGTTAATACTGACATCTGTTCTGGAAAAAGGGTGTAGTTGTGAATTTCACAGATGTGTCTGCTGAACTAAGGGAGGTGATGCAAAGTGTGAGTATTATGTATGGAATTTTAAAAGAAGAGTTAGTTTGCTTTGCAAAGATATTCCATTGTGTCATGGTATTTCCCCTATCTTTAAGACTTTAAACATGGCGCATGCCACCCTAAACACCCATAATTGCCCCAGTTCCATTTTGAAAAGGATGTTTAAACTTTAACTTTCCATCGTACCCTTCATCATTTTCCTTTTTTACTGTGAGCACAGGGGCAAGAGTGATGCACAGGGGAGGTAAACCTACAAAACAGACCGAAATGGGAAAATCATCTGCGGGCAGCAAGACTCACAGAGCAAGGGACGATGAATCCAGGCGTGCGGGCTCTCTTTTTCCAGATGTTTGTCCAAGGGGTGACCTAGACACATAGCCTGCCATGGCCCATGGACATGTCTGCAGCATGAAAGGCTAAAAGACTAGCAGAGCTTTGCCTGGCCTGCTTCCCTGAGGCCACCTCCAGCCCGCGTATTACAAAAATAGCAGATTTAGCACCGCCTAATGAGACACACGCATTGACACGTGCAACGCGTGTGTGCGCCTCATGTAACGTGGCGTTCCGAGGTGCGTCTGACTGACACGCTCAGGCTGATTCTCCCAAGAATGTTGAGGCATGCACATTTAATTTGGGAGTGTGTGCACATCTGGGAGGCTTTCCCCCTAATCCTAATGTCCACAACAATACCTCCCGCCTACTCCTCCTCCACCCCACCGCCCCCCCAGAGCTCAGGCAATCTATTAGGGACAGGGTCTCTGTGTTTGCCTCCAGAATAAAACTTGGAAAAAAATGTATGGGTCCTGGATATTATTCTATGTCTTCACACCAACCCAGGGATATTACCCACCTAACATGTTTGCCAGACTCTAAGCTGAATATGAATTTGGGACCTAGATTTTCAGAACAATAGTTTTTTTTCCCCCCAGACCTGGTTTTGCACGCATTTGTGCATTTCATTCAAAACTTACAGACATAGTTCTTTTTCAAATAACAACTTATACATATATATTGTGATTGGGCCAGTTAAGTCCCCTTCCAGCCAGACCCATTGAGCTGGGTGGATATTACCCATTATTAACTCCCCCTACGTTAAATAAGTCTGTGCTTGTGTTCTCAGGCTCCAGTTCTTGTGTCATGCCTCCCAATAGCCCAGTGCTTCATCTAGAGTGAGGGTGGAATTCAGTCATATTTTCCATCGCCACTCTGTCTCACGAAAGAAAAAAAAAACACCTAAAAGAGCAGTGGGAGTACTTGGAGAGGGAGAACCTTTGGAGGGAGGGCTTCTGGGGCGGGGGGCTGCACTTTCAGAGACCCAGATGGCTGTAGGGAGAAAGATAGAAGCTGCATGAATGTAGTCATGGCAGACAAAGAGCAGAAGGTCTGCACAGACTTTCATAACAAGACAAACGACTCCTGACACACAGTTCGACTGCTGTTTGTTCCTTGTGCTGTTTCTGTTGCTAACATTCTTGTCATGATATATTTCATTTGCACTCCTTAGCAGTACCTCAATACAATCTACACAGCATTTCCTTGTGAATATCTTTCTCGTTAAACAAATAATTTCAGTACATTTAAAGAAACATATGCAAAAAATGGACACTGTCTCGACGGCTTGCATTTTTTTCTCTTTTTTTCCCTGATGATGTGGTTCACACATGCTCAGTTGAGCCTCAGGGTATCCTGGCAGGGTGAGGCAATCCCCAGCTGCCTGCCGTCCCATTGGCCGGGTAGCTCTGACATCATGTCAAAAGCCCCCCTGCGGGAAGTTGGTGAGAAGCAGGCATTGAGTGCAAAGTTTAAACGCAAAAAAAAAACAAATAGCTGGAGACACCTTTAACCTGTAGCTCAGCTACTGAAAACAATAAGCACTGGTGAACAATAGGAGCACGGAATATCCAGGACCTCGACACAGATGCTTTATAATACTCATAACGTACCTTCCCTGTAAAAGCTGCAAAATGTTTTAGCTAAGGGCTCTGATTTGCGGTGATGGGCTGGAGTGTCGGGGAGGGCAACTGCCTCTACTGGGAGCTGGTCTGGACACACTCGGGGGAAGAGCAGCCATAATAGAAAGGTTGCAGATCCCAGCACCCCATCATGGTAGGACGCCAGTGTCCGGAAGAGGGCCGTGCACCCTGTAATTGCGCTTTTCCCAGATGTGACTCATGGCTTTCTTTTGAGGCCGCTGCCTCTGAGGGCAGTATGGAGGGCCAGCGCTGGGCTGGCCTATTACAGATGCTCATGGGTGCAGGCTGTCCTGCTGGCAGCTCTGGTAGGGTGCCGCATATCACTGCTCTCTGAGAGAGGCAGCAGGCAGGGCGGATCTGTTGATCGATGATCTCACTGTGGTTTCTGATAAGCACAGGCCTTTGAATTTCATCTGTGCGAACAATAAAAGAGATCTCTCTGTTTATACAAGCGCTGGTGATGTGTGAAATTGAGTGTGGACGTGACTATCTTTCTGTCTGGAAGGCCTGGCTGGCAGCCCATCAGTAAAACTTTCACTTCCTCTCTGCGGTTGCGCAAAAGCTAGATGCCAGAGCACTCTGACTGACACGGTGGCCAATTAGGAATTATGAAAAAACATATTTAAGAAAGACCAATTTAGACAGAGGCCTCTTGAAAGGCTTGAAACTGTCTGCTTGTTTTCATGCACTAGGAGCTGGTTTGGAACACCGGCATATTTTTCTCATTACAGCATTGAGAGGCTGAGGCTAATGCCTGAAATGTTAAGGAGAGGAAAGTTTGGGGCTGCTGTGGGGAATGTTCAGTGACTGAGCATGCATGTGTTCACTGATGTTCTGAGCGAGCCCGAACGAGCCCTCCATGCTGACTCTACAAATATAGGGCTGCATTGGCTTCTATGCCCCTATTGCCTACGCCTCCCTTCCAAAAAAAAAAGTTGAATGAGGACACAAACTGGGTACTGCATTCTGGCACTGTGCCCCCCCTCATGAATTTGAGATGCACCGTGTGATTATGCTTCAGTCGTGGCTCTAGCTAGGAGACGGTGGTTGGCCATGAAATTTGATGCATTTGTCTAACTGCTCCAGTGAAGCTCTTAGCCTTTGGCCTTTTGACTTCTTTGGATATGAGTTTGGGATCATTTTTTTATAATGTGGGGAGGTGCAGTGGTGTACAAGGCTGGAAGTAGGCAGAATGTGATACATGAAGCTTGGTTTTTCTGATTTAGTTTACACACGGCATTCCATATGCCTGGTTTAAATCCTATCTCTCAGATTGTGCTACGTTTATACAGATAAAACAATCCAAATCACAAGTTTGCCCAGTTGTTAGTGGTGTTCCCCAGGGCTCTGTCTTAGGCATCCTTCTATTTATTATATACCATCTGCCTCTTAGTCATATTTTTAGGAAATTTAACATTAAATTCCACTGTTATGCTGATGACACTAAGCTCTATCTATCTACCAAGCTTATTTCCAGTCTTCCGCCATCTTCTCTTTTTGACTATTTGCAGGAAGTTAAATCATGGTGTCTGATAACTTTCTCAAATCAAATAGTGATAAAACAGAGGTTCTTCTGCTAGGAACTAAATCTGTTTTTGCTAAATGTGACATTATTTCTTCGAATATTGACAATTCTCTAATTTCTTCTTCCTCCCAGGTTAAGAATTTAGGTGTCATTCTTGACAGTACCTTAAAATTTGAAGCTAATATTAACAGGATCACTCGGTCTGCATATTTCAATGCATGTAATATAAGCCCTTTACGCTCGTCTGTAACTGCGGACAGTACTGCTATTCTTGTACAGTCTTTGGTTACATCTCCTATTGATTCATGTAATTCTATCCTTTCTGGTCTTCCTCACAAACTACTCCACAAGCTTCAACTGGTTCAGAATGCTGCTGCTCGTATAATTATCACAACCCCTTCTATAGAAAACATCGCCCCTGTCCTGCAGCATCTTCTTCTTCTTCTTCTTCTTCTTCTTCTTCTTCTTCTTATTATTATTATTATTAACAATTATAATAACAATACATATTCAGATGGAAATGTGAATTTTACAATAACCAAGTTAAATTCTTGGGGTGACTGACTGTTGGAATAGGGCCGAATTAGACCATGGATGGGATGCCACGCCATTGCTGCAACACCAGTTCACCTAACTCAATGAAACCAGTGTACCTGGAAGAAACCACACAACATGTGGAAAACATACAACTCCACATGCACACAGATTCAAAGAGACAGGTAACAATATGGAGGCGAAAGTGCCGGACACAGCAGCATCCTCCCACCTGTTGTGCATCTGCCGCTAGTAATGATGGATTGTCTGCTGCAGAAAAACAGAAAATATTAAGATAAGTGTGTTCGTCTTTCAGCAAAGTAAAGGGCAAACTGGAAAATTCTGTGCCCTCTAAACAACCTCACTTATTCAACATTCTTATGCATACAATGGTAAGACATATACAGAGACGGAGAGTTAGATTAACAAATTCTGGTTAAGTAATTTTGTGTTATTCTTCTTAAAGAAGTAGACAAGAAAAACGATGCCAGGTGTATAATACTAACATACCAATAAAACTGGATGCTTTGGGAGAATTAACCAGGATCTGAAGCTTGGAGCTGAATCCCATGTCATATTTGTCATCATTCACTCATATCACAGTTGATTTCCTATTCCCTGCTTGCCGTCTTCTACCAATAGCTGTGACTAGGGCCTGGCTTTTTGCTGTCTTTGTATCTAAAATGGCTCACTGTTATTCCAGTCTTTGTGCAGGTGGAAAATCTGAGAGCTCTGGCTCTGGGCTTCTTTGATGGTGGTCACCCAGCTGGTAGGAATACACCCCCTCCTCCCCCCATGACCTGTGACTGCCTGATAGGCTAACTGAACTAGTCGTTTCATGCAGTGCCTTCTTCATTAGTCTATACATTGTGCGTGTTGAGACAAGCGGCTGAGGAGAGACAGAGTCATCCAGGCTGGCTGAAAACACTCCTCTTTGTCTCAGCATATGGCTTGTAAGAAAACATTTATAAGCCACAAGACTTGTCACCTGACAAGGCTTTATGGCAATTTGACAGCTCTCAAGATGGAAACTCGTGTGTAATCCAGACTACAACATATCAAAAACGTTTGTTTGTGGCAACATCCACCACACACTAATTCTCTGCAGCCACCCCGCAAGCTTGGGCCTCATGGACAGGGAACCACATGTTTATGTTTTATTCATTCAGCAAATGTTTTCATTGAAAGACACATACAGGTTAAGGGCCTTGATCCAGGGCCCACCAGTGAAATCACTCTAGCAACCCAGGGACCTGAAGCAGCAACCTCCAGATCACTGGAACACAGCTTAACCTGGGCGCCGGACACCTCCACCATTTCATGATGTTCAGCTGGTCTGAAACCCACCAAAGTTAATCTGCTTGAATGGTGAGGTCTCCTGACATCTGAGGAGCAGGGGAAGCAGTAGACATTCTGTTTTTCCTGTCTTTTCATGTGCTGTTCATTCTGTATTTTTTTTTTCATGTTTCCATGGAAACAAGATAAATGTTTCTATGTAATGTCTTAATTTCCAAATGGAGTCACTTCCCTGGGAGTTGAAAATATATGGCAAAATCTACGGAGGGGGTAGTACAGTGACCTTCAGGTCTCCAGGTCTGGTCGTTTGGATCCAGCCTCCACTCAGTATGTGTTCATGTCTGTGTGAAGCTTGCATACTTTCTTCAATCGTTTATTTAATAGCTGCCCGCTGCTATGTCACATATGGGTTAAATGCAGAGGACACATTTCATTGCTGTGCACTGTGTGCTGTAGCGTGTCATCAATGACAATTAATCACTTTCACTTTAAAAATACATTAATAAATTACTAATAACTGACTTCCCCTGCAGAGTGTGCCCCTTCCTTGTGCCCCATGCTGTCTGAATCCACAACCAGTCATCAGACTCTTGGTCAACCTGCAAGCAAAGTCTTACAACCCATCTGTTCCATGAATTCCTTTCCTAACATCATTGTTCTTTGAACACTCTTATGTTGCACTTACTGGCCATTGCGTAGTTATATTCCGTTCTTATTTTGTTAATAGTTACTGTGTGTGTAGTTGTGTTGCTGCGGGGTATCTCCTGCCCCAATACTGCTTACACTTTTACCTGGGCATTCATTGGAAGCTCAACCTAGCTACACCTATGCAACTATGACTCCTTGACAGCAAGAATGTCTACAATGTGCTATTTGCCTCAATTAATTATTATGAGACCAGCTCCAGCTTCTTTGCCTCGTTGGTTAACTAGTATGGTTGGTAGGCGTGTCACTGGCGCCTTCTGAGGTCAGTGTAGTGGTGATCAAAGTATAAACTTAAATGAAACTAGGGTGTGTCTCACATTATAATTAGAAATACATTTATTCAAGTCATAAATCAAGAACTGCAGCAAAAGTAAAAATATCCATAGATAACATCCATAGATTTTGGAACCAAGAAGAGCCCAGGAATGCTTTTGCTGCCCTAGATCACCGTAAGCAATGAATGGTTTCCAGACAGGAAGGACTCAGAGGGGGTTGCAGTAGAGATGAAGCCCAACAGGCAGCGAGCTACTGAGCTTATTTATTCCACAGCAGCTGTGGATAGGAAGGATAATGACATATCTGGAAAATATCTTTATTTTTATTGCAGACCAAAAGATAAGATAAAAGAATGGCAACATGTCCAAGGGCTCAGCTCTCCACACTTGGATCCAAGGGAAATGTTTCGCATGTAAAATAGTTGAAATACAATTCTGTTTGTATATGAATTATAGAGACTCAATAAATGGATACATTATATTAGAAAAACTTTGATACACGGCTTTTATTTTCCATATTTTGGTTATAGTAAGTGAATATTCCCAAATAAAATCATATGGTTCAACATCCTCGTCATCACGTCACAGAGCAAAGATCATCTGTGAAATATCTGTTTTTTTGTTTTTGCTTGGCATACATGGGTAGCAGTTTGATCGCAGTCAGTCATGCACAGGGCTGGATATTCATGAACTTTCTAGAGGCGTTTCTGGGTTAAGTAAATTAGACCGAAAGCAATACAGATTTCGCACTATGGGCCCAAAGAAGAACTTTATATTTAATATTTATGCAATTTAGATGGTATATCCAATACCAAGTTCCTTTGGAGTAATAAAACTTGAATGCATGGAGATGAAACAATTATTTCCTGATGCATGGTGATATTAATTGATTAATTATTCTTTATTCTAAGTCCATTTTCCCAGGAATTACTTGGGGAACAGTGGAGGGGTGTATTCAATACATGCATATGTGTACTTATTCCAGAAACTGGCACCTCCAATTCTGAAGCTGATTTAAATTAAGTTTCCTGTTGTTCACTATCTATGTGTTCCTTAGCTGTTTATCCATTAACCTTCCGTCTCCATTCAGGAGAAAGCTGGGTGGCTGCAACAAACTGGATTCTGCTCACTTAATTTGCTACAGCTAGCTGGAGGACGTTCAGCCCAAAAATGGACTTTTTCCGAGAAAGAATCAGGGTGCAAGCTAACGCATCACAAGGAGCTGGGAACCAATCCAAGGTGCCATCTTTGCTGGCGGAGTTGATGTTGATGTTTACACGAGCTACATTTCCCGCACCGTGCCACCGTGCTGCATCCGAGTTAGTCCTGCTCAGCCGGATTCTGTGCGGTTACCCTGCCGATGCCGTTTCCCGTTGCGAGCGGCACACTCGCTGAGGCGATTTGGCGGGCTGTATCTGTATAAACCTTGCAGATGGAGGGATTCCCTTTGGAAACAGCTGTGCCGCTCCCCTCCAGATTTCAGTGCTGGCACAACCGGCGATGTGGGGATGGCACTTCCATTAACTTACAGCCGGTAATCCGGGGTAACCAATTCGGCGCGTTGATTTGAGCTGGTCGTCTGGGCCCCAGGGCTCCTGAAGAACCAGGAGTTAAGATCACCGTCAGCAGGATTTCCCAGTTTAAAGTGTTCAACAAACCCCCCCCCCCCCCCCCCTCGCGAGGCGGATTGGTAAAACCCCTCCCGGGAAGGGGGGAAGCTGCCCCCCCCACCCTCCCACAGTAATGAACATCGCAGGGATGGCGTGCCTGACTGCTGCGTGTGGGGGAGCCGTCGCTTTCATTCCCGGCCAGATCGACATTCCTGCGGCTCGCTGTAAATGGCTTTCACAGGGCAGCCTCTGACTGCGCTGGGCAGCTTTCTGACTCATCAGTCAGCGCCCTCCATCGGGTAACGGGACGTTGCGGGTCAGCGTTTATCCGGCTTGGAATTGCACGTTCCAGGGGTCTCCCGTCTGCGCCGGCTGGAGCTCCCGTATGACATCAAACGTCCTCGTAAGATGCTCAGCCAAAACCACTCTGTCTGAAGAGTTGGGGTACTGTCAAATGAGCCTCCTCCCTAGAGGCCAGCCAGTGCCCTCCCTTCAAAGTGGGCAATTATGTGCTCTGATTGGCCAATCACACTCCCCCTCCTGATCTCCTCAGGATTTTTTAATCCCAACAATTCAGTTCATTATCATTTGCACATGACAACATGCTCAACATGTGGGGTGCCCCAGCCCGACATCCTCCTCCCCATGTCCCCCCACAAACGTCCCCTGCCCCACGTCCCCCACCCTGTGTTCCCCCACAAACATCCCCCCACCCCATGTCTCCTCATAAATGTCCCCCGCCCCATGTCCCCCCACAAACGTCCCCCGCCCCATGTCCCCCGCTCTGTGTCTTGAGCCCTTTCACCAACATGACTAATCTGAAGCCCAGAAATCGAAAGAATGCCCCTATTCCCCAAACCTCAAGCATTTCAAAATGTTGTCCCTGTCTTCAGGGCCCAATCCACAGTAACCCCCCCACCCCTCCTGCTTCTCCAATCCCCGGGGGGTGGCAGTGAACCCAAAGCAGCTTTGCTCCGTCAGCCCCCTGTGACCAAGGTCAGCAGAACATGTAGGAAAGGAAACATTATCTCAGGTTTCAGCTGTGCTTTCATGTTCACGCTGTCTCCTTTTAAGAAAAGCAGAACATCCTTACGATTCTGGATTGTTCTGCGCCTTGGAGAGCCTCCATGTGGAAACGCCTAACATGGAGCAGGCTGTGTTGCGGCAGCGTGCCACATTTCCTGCTAGTCTGTGGCATTCTGGCCCCCATACTTCACCCCTCATTTCCATGGCTGGACAGTTTGCAGGACATCCTGGATTTTCAGCAGGTGTTTGTGTGTCAACCGTTGACAGGAAGTAGGCTCCGGTGCGTAGCGGGCTTCAGGGAGGGGAGAGAGGGGGGAATCCCAGAGGGCTTTTCCAGTGAGACAGAGACGATGGACCACCAGGAAGTTTATCTCTCATCGGGATGGGCAAGGGCTCTTTTTCTTTTTTTGCTATTCCAGCAGCCAACCGCGATCGCATAGAGGCATGTGGGTAGCAGGCTGGGCTCGGCAGAACGATGTGGGGGGCGGGTTCCCAAACCACACCCTGTCACCAGTATAGATCCTCAGTTACCGTGCACAGATCTGGAAGCCATGTGGTAGTTTTTGGAATACACGCCTTGGACGTGTGTTCTCAGACGTGACTTTGAGTTAGACACCCCTCACTAAACCATGTAAAAATTATTACGATACATATTTTTAGAAGTGCACATTTCAGAAGCCGGGAACCTCATAGTTCATCCAGGGGCGGCCCTCACTTCACAAGCAGGCTCTTATATTCCAGTACTTTTGAGGAAAGGCATGCTGGGATACCATGACCTCT
>JAAGVU020000092.1:12932446-12981294 GCA_011763525.2 Mormyrus iriodes | reverse complement strand
CATGGGCTTTAGGAGAGGCTTCCTTCGTGGACGACACCCATGCATGCCATTCCTCTGCAGTGTATGCCATATTGTGTGACGGGAAACAGTCACCCCAGTTTGGCTTTTTACTTCTTTAGCTAACTGCAGTGAACTTACATGGTCATTATATTCGACCCTTCTCATCAGAAGACGCTCCTGTTGAGGTGTTAACTTACGTGGACGGCCTGGACATCTCTGTGAGATGGGTGCAATTCCATCTTTCTTAAACTTTTGTATCACTTTTGCTACAGTATTTTGACTGATAAGTAAAGCTTTGCTGATCTTCTTGCAGCCTTCACCTTTCTTGTATAAAAAAATCATTTCCTTTCTCAAGTGACCTTTCTCTTCCATGTGGTGCCATTGCTGACAGCATGGAATGGGAATTAGTAAAACTATAGCAGAGTAAAATGTAAGTCTCAGAGAAGACTGAAGCTAAGTCAAAACTTGTTGCCAGTATTACAAGGAAATTCACTTTAGGAAAATAGTTCTCCCAACCATTAGACTGCTAAATCAGTGTGCTGGTACAACATGCATAACATCACTGAAATGTTTTCAATGTAGATTATTGTTGTTAAAATAGTGAGAATGAAGGATCTTTCTGTCTTTTTTATTACTTCATCAGAACTGAGTGCTGTGATTTAGCTGCATATTCTGTTAAACACCCTCTGCTTTGCAGAATCAGATCTTATTCTGTAAAGTGCATTCATGCTGCAGTGAGGTCCTTTGCCTCTATGTAGGCCATACGCACCCCGACTTTCTCTGGGCCTCACAGAAAATGTTGGGTTCCAGAAATTCCAGAAATGAATGAAACGTGACATACATCCCGTGATCCCTCAGGCTAGCCCTGCCTCTATGCTTGTCAAGCCTGAAAATGGCCATTCTGAATAATCTTATATTCTACAATAAGCTATATTAAGCTAAAAAACATTGTGTTTTTGCTGCTAACACTATATTTGAGTTGTAGTCTGTGGACAAAGACAAGTGAAAAAATGAAAAAGAATATTTTGATAGCAGCCTGAAATCAGTGGGAAAAATGTTATTGTGATATGCAAATCAGAATATGTAACAGAATACATGAATGGTTCCTAGTGACCCTATGGGTTTTATTCAAATTAACAACGCAGTTAGCTGATTTCACCATGTGATTTTCGCATCCCTGATATCTATCTTTTTTAAATTTCAGTGAAAATTTTCAGTGTTAAAATTGTTAAATTAAAACTAGACTTACTAATTATTTATTCAGCATAAAATGTTGGAAGTGATTCACCAAATCATTTTCAGAAATGTACTTAATGATTTATGGCTGGAAAAAGACTGTGATATGTGGCTCCAGGGGTTAGGCTCTTGTGCCTGTGATTGGGAGGTTGCTGGTTCCACTCCCGCAGCTGGTAAAGCATTTTCACCATTGGGCCCCTGAGCAAAGCCTTTACCCCCTAATCGCTTCAAGGACAAGCTGATCCTGCTCTCTCAAAAAATGTGCATCGCTGTGGTTAAAAGCTTCTGCTATGCTAAATGAATTCATATTAATGCAACAACATACATGCTAAAACTGCTTGCCTAAGAGAAAACAGTTCAGTACAAGCTAAGCTGAAAGTATATATTATACTCAGTTACAACAAATTTACATTCAAATGTTTATCTAATAGGAAGCTTACATAAGTTAAAAAGAAATTGGAATGTACATTAAGTACCTTTCACAGAAAGCTACAGTGTCGACTTCAGCCAAGTCCCCTCCTCCTTCTGTTCCCTGTGCTGAATGCTCAGCTGATTAAATATCAGGCCCATCTTTTCATTAGCTTAAAATAATTGGGTTTCACTAGGTCTGTGAATTTACCAATGCCTCTTTCATACAGCCTGTAAGAGTATTAAATTTCATTACCCCTTATTTAGTTTAAATACGAAAAAAAACATTTAAAAACATGTTACATCAACGTATTTGTAATGACTGAGAGCAGAAAGACCTATTAGAAGAAGAACAAAAGATGAAAGATGAATGCCATTTAGCAACATTTTGTTTGCTGTGGCTGAATAAAATCCTTATGCATCCATCCATCCATCCATGCATTTTCTGCAACCACTTATCTTGTTCAGGGTCATGGGGGTCTGGAGTCTATCCCGGAGGCTACAGGCACAAGGCAGGGAACTACATAGGACTGGGTGCCAACCCATTGCAGACTCTTATCCAAAATACCCAATATCCAAAATATTCAAAATATATAAATAATCTTTTAGCAAGTGAGCAGAGTACCTAGAAATCTAACAGAAAACCATTACCATTTATTGTGGTACAACAAACCATTTCAGCTCAAATCCAAGAAAGAAACATACTATAACATTTTTCCAACCTTGTAATAACAATATTATCCAGGTTGCTCAAATGGATTTTCTTTTAATAGCTCTGGCGAAGTTTCTGCAGCAGTTTAACATCTTTCTTCAGGGAGGAGTTGCAGGAGATTTAGCTGAATGTTTCAGGAGAGCTTATATGGTTTGATGGAAGTATAAGGGGCACAGTGCCATTTGCATTTACTCAGCAAACTCTTTTGTCCAAAGTAAGCAAATAAGTAAGAAAAGCTTGGGGTCACAGCACAGGATCAGCCAGCATCGAGTGCACTCAGAGTAGTTGGGCGCCAGGGTCTTGCTCAGTTATATGATCACTCTACCAGCTTCGGGATGCGAATCCTGAACCTTCCAGACTTTGGCACAGATGCCGATCGAACTGAGCAACTCAGCACTTGGGGAGCAGGTGACTTGGACCAGGTTCTTCAAACAGATGTGCATGCTGGGGGGATGAAGATGTGAATGAACAGGTGCAGGACGAGAGGAAGATTTAAAGCAGATGAGAAACAACATTTTGGCTGATATGAAGGTAGATTTAAAAAGCTGAAAGACAAACAAAGACGGACCAGCATTGTTTCAACATGAAGAATGGAGCTGTGTAGAACATAGCAGGAAGAAAATAAAAGGAGAATATATCTCTGGAGGTATTATTCAGACAATGTAAAACACGGGAATAAAAACCGTTCAGCTGGGAGATGTAGGGCAGATTTCAGCCACCAGAAAAAGGGCAGCAGCTTAAAGCAAAACTTGCATCGCACACTGCACCACTTCACGGGCAGCCCAGAGGCCTTCCAGAATCAGTGCTACACAAATGAATGCAGCATTAGCAGCGTGGAGCACATTAGAGACTGGGGTAGATCTGGAGTGCATCCAGGCCAAAGTCTGGTTTGGAGGGACAGGAAGCATCGAAAAGAATGCATGTGTTTATAAACAATGCGGACAGAAAGAGTAATATGGGCTGAGGGCAATGCATACAGAGACAGGAGGGGGTAGCGGCCAGATCGGGGATCGCAGGGGACCAGCTACAATGAGGCAAGAAGTGAGGTGAAACGGCCGGACGGGAGGAACTGAAGTTCGGCTGACTGCAGAACATTATGGAGCCTAGGCTAGAAATATCACACTTCTATAAACTATCTTGATGAGGATTTAATTTTAGCAGTTCATCCTCAGTTCATCTTTTTTTTTACGCATGATTATGACATAATTCGGGAATGCACTTTTAAGACTGTACCGGTGCAAGGCGGTCAGACCACAACGCCTGTCCAGGTCAAAAGAAGAGCCAGGTATTGACGTTTTCACCAAGAATCTATAATCTATAATCTATAATCTATACCCACTGTTCTTCATACCAAATATCATGTGTTGTTTAGCCTTAGTATCACAGAAAAAGTAACAGGCATTTGGCAGCCTTTCCCAAAAGAATCCAGATATTCCAAATATCTGTTCCCATTTAATTTTTAATCTAAAATGTTGGAGAACTTTTAAACACTGTCATCTGGAAGTTGTCCCTGGGACAGTTATCACACTTATTTCTTTGCATAAAAATTCATGCTTTCCGTCCCGGGTCGGTATTGCAAAGTGTCATATGTCGGTATTGCATTAAAAACCACATCTCCAGGCTGCTCTGCTCCTCCTCTGTCATCAAGGGCTTCTGCTGGCTTGTGTGACGTGGCCTGACGCTGCAAAGAGACAATGCTCATTCCACAAACCAGCTGTGGACACACACAAACTGCACAAGGTGCATGTTTGTCTCTCCTGCTTGAGGCCTAATTAAAGAAAATTGATGGTATTAACACCTGTCCATCAGATACATCTCAGCAGTATTGAGGCCTCAACGGGCTTTGAGAACAGGGATGCCTGAAATATATATGTAAATTCATTCATTTAATAAAAATGGCCAACTGTAGATAACAAAAGGCATGATTAGAGGATGTAAGCTGTCTTTACAGCAACTGCTCTCCACTGTTAGATAAACAATTGCTTTAGCGAATCCTGCAATTAATTCTTCCACATTTCTCGTCAAAATGCAGAAGAAAACAAATTCTCTTATAATCAATGCAATGCGCAATACCAGGGGTCACCTTGTAAGATATTTGCCAGTATTTGCAAGGACTCCTTAAAAACTGCACTTTATATCGTATTTGTCACATTACAAAGGTATGGGAGTTGCAGTCAGGAAAATATTACCTTAAATCGTTTGTATATTTTATCCAAACTATGTTAATGAGAAGCATTTCATTTTCTCCAATTGCTTTTGCAACCAGGTTATCACATGACATTAAGAAAATCAGCTAGAACACCATTTATTCTGTCTCGTTTTCGTCTTCTGAAAAATGATGTGTGACATACGCTATTTAATCAGCTTTTTAAAAGCTAAGTATTTCCTTGTGCCTTGGCAGAGAGCCAAGAGACACCCAGAGACCATAAAGTCACAGAGAAGCTGCAAATATAGAAACGAAAGAATGACATTTACAGAGGGGAGGGGCATTTTGTTGGTGCCTAAAGGAGAAATGAAAACATAGTTTTTGGGTCAATATTCGTAAAGGTAAATATCCTTTAACACAGGAGTTTTCAACTTTTTTTGAACCAAGGGCACTGTAAAGGGGGCGGGGAATTAAGATGATTCCAAGGGCCTCAGACTGACTGCCCTAAGAAATCTGGAACACAATTGGATTGGTCTGGGTTCAGAGCCCAATATTATATATATTCATGTGTCCAAAAATCCCTAGGGGCACCCCCTGCCCCCAAATTAGATCTGGGCTAGGGACCCAGTAACTAAAAACTCAGGACTAGGTCTGGGGGGAGGGGTGGGGTGGCTTTAATATTGGCTCTGATCTGAGGAGTCCCCCTTTAGCATTTTGAGTGTAATGCTGTCTTTTCATCTACAGGCCTTTGCAAACCCCCTGCCACTCTTTTACCGAGTCCTGGGTCCTTCACTTTTCTGGAGATGGCAGTGTTTTACAGGCACTTGTATTTGATGACCTTGCGAAGGCGACGAAGAACATTTTTAACCAGACAAGGCTGATTGGAAGTTTTTAAAAAATATCTTTGTATATTTACATATATTTAATCAATTTCAATAAAAGTATGTCTAAATGCAATATAAACGTATGTAGCATTTGGTGACATAATTTTGATATTTTAAGAAAAAAAGACTAGAAAAGTTTGAGATAGTTTGAGATCATAAATTATATGTGAATAATATATGTAAACAACACTGTACTGTACAGTTCTCCCCACACATAGAAATAAAGCACATACTGCCTTTCATGATTTATTACCGACCACACCGAATGGTTTTT
The DNA here is from genome assembly GCA_011763525.2 of Mormyrus iriodes. Taxonomy (NCBI): domain Eukaryota; kingdom Metazoa; phylum Chordata; class Actinopteri; order Osteoglossiformes; family Mormyridae; genus Mormyrus; species Mormyrus iriodes. Next base: position 12,975,634 of record JAAGVU020000092.1, on the reverse strand, counting down.
TAAATTACAGTTAAACAATTACAGGAAGATGTCGCCCACATGCCTTTTCTGTATTACAGGCAGGCAGGTCAGATGGGAGCAGGGCGCTGAGGCACTGTTAACTCACAGCAGGCGTTTGTAATAATGCTTCATAGCACAAACATTTCCAAAGTCATCCGCCACAAAACAAAACCACCATGGCAGACTGTCCCACGTTATCAAAAGTTTGGATAGAGTCATCATTAGATGCCAGCTTCATTAGGCAATTTGTCATGTTGCTAGCCTTGAGTAAAATCTCAAGGGTACATTTCTCCACAAAATAGTAAGAGATTCGCATCTTTTAAATTACTGTCTCTTCTCATTCTGCGCACAGGTTTTTGAAAGGTTAAAAAGACACGTTCGTTGTATTTAAATATAAATGCACTTAACATGCCCCATGCATAAATATCAAATAGAATTTTTTTCTAGCCTCTGTCCTATTCAATCACAGATGTCAGGGCATAGTTAAACACAACATTTTATGCTGACGTGACATATTTTTCGGACACTGTCTTTCACTTTACAGCCCTTGTCTTGTATTAGGAAAGCAAGAGAAAAAAAGCATAAAAAAGCGATGATGCGACCGCCCAACTGAAACTGCAACGTGTCCATTGTAGAATGCTGCTTTGATGCAACGCCAGATTGCTTCCTTCATTTTTTTCCTCACTGTTGTCTCAAAGCACATGCCTTTCACTTGCTGAGTGGCCCTTCTGTAAAAGCTAAACAGTCAGCGTGCACTACACGGCTTTTTTTCTCATTTAACCAGCACTACAAAACATGTTGTAACATCACCTGGGCACTACACATTCACAACAAACTAAGGGCTCAGAACAGGTTTTAAAATATGCCCTCCCTCTGTACTGTGATGCTGGTCTGGATGGATGTTGCTCTGGATACCAAATGTCTTTTTGAGAAGATGGCAAAGTAAGAAATACCTTTGTACTTCAAGAATTAGTATGATTTAGTCTAATGTGAGATCATAGAAGTGTATCGCATATCTAGATTCCAGGGAAAATACTGTATGACTTTTTTTATCCCAGAAAAAACTCATTGTTTGGTAAACACATCGCTTCAGTTTAATTGTAACCTGTGGCTTTAATTGCAGTTTACGGAAACTAAATTATTCTACTCAACCAACCTGTGGTAGACACGTTCCAAGATAAAGATTTATGAAAGCAGAAAAGACTATTCCAATTAAAACAACTTTCCTCTTACACCAGAACAAACCAGAAGACACTGTACCTCACTGTCCATAAGCTTATATTTTAATATATATATATTTAATATATAATCTTCATATAATCATGTACAGTTACTTTAGTAATGGCCAGTGAAGTTTTCATTCTTGTCAATATCTCATTTTTTCAATTTTTTGCATTTTTCCAATCTGGGTAGTCTTTACAGTTGAAAAACTGATCAATTTTATATCCTTACATTGAATAGAAAATTAACCAAAAACATGATTTTGGCCCAATGCATAATATACATATTTGTTAAAACAACAAAAAAGGCTCAAAATTAGACAACTTCAGGAAAGTTTATTCATTGATGAATATGTGACGTGTGTCTATACACAGCTGTTAAATACATACACCGCTGTGAAATGTATTTATTAAAAATTGTGCTGAAATGCAGTCCAGCAAACTGTTTGTTAGTGTTCCAAATCCCAATCCAGCATTGACAATACCTTGTGTTGTACAAATACAGCAAAACTGATTTACCAAACAGCAAGAAGAAACTTCAGTGAATGAAAGTGTTGTGTTTGTAATGAAAATGTCCAAAGGTATGTTGCCATAAATGCAAGTAAAAAAGTGTAAAATAGAGATAGGTTATTATCTGAGAATAAAGATTTCAAGTCATTGATGGAGTTTTTTTCTTTCAATTAATATAACCCATGTGAAAATATCCATTGCTTGATGCTTTCCTTTGATGTGACCTGTCTTGTTGTCCGACTCAAAATGAGAGAAGGAATTTCCTGAGACTAAATGATCACCTTCTAGCGTGAAAGAGAGAGAGAGAGAGAGAAAAAAAATGAAGTTGCTTGGGAGTTTAAAAGACAAGAAAAGTTTTGAGACAGCCCTCTAGCTGGTGAAGGAGGGACTTTTTAAAACATGAACATACACAAGTTATCTGGTGTGTCCAGCACCTCCCCAAAATTTTGGAATATAAAAGCCAGGTCAATTCGTTCGTTTAAGCAGTAGGGAGTTTCTGCTGGGGTCTGGATTGGAGATACAACGGCCGGACCCTAACTTGTATGATTGGAATCTAAAAACAAAAGGATTCCCCTCGCCTCAAAGAGTCTACATGTCTAATATTTAGACATGTTCAGCTTTGTGGATATTCGGTTAGCGCTGTTGCTTGCCGCAACAGTACTTTTGGCAAGAGGTCAAGGCGAGGAAGACAGTGAGTAACAGTTTTATTACTGTATTTTTTATTATGCTTTTATGTGGCTGTTATGGAGAAACATAATGAGTGAATTTCGCCAAACTTTTAAGATTGGATAAACTCACACTTTTATTCTCGTCTTATGCATTTCCCTGACGTTGAAATCTGTGTTTAATTGAATTTAAGCTTAGTCTGCATTTGCTGTTGCAGCGAAGCGAGTTGTTACAAGTCCACAGCATCCCGTGTTCAGGCGCTTTATTGTGTCCTACGGCTAGAACATCCAACAGAACAAACTTGGCAGAATAAAGCGGGACGCACGACAGCGCAGCAGCGTAATTACAGCCTCTGCCCATTTGGGTGGAGGCAATTTTTAGAGGGTCTAACATGGTTTTGGGATGAATATGGCCCATAACATGTTGAATTAAATTTAAAACAAGAGTGAGGCCAATTCGTTATTGTGATGGATTTTATAAACCTGCCAGCGCCGGCAATAGCATATCTGATTTCCATAATTGGGTCCAGATGTTTAATGATGCTACAGATATTTAACCTTAATTTGATCATTCTTAAATTGATATCCGGACTGGGTGCAAACAATTAAAAGGGAACCATTATAGAAAGCTTGTGATTTGTCAGAGCAAACAAGCAACAAAAAGAAAACTCTAAAGATGTTGTAGAATAAACGCTTTAGACGTCTGAAGTGGAATCGTCTAGACATCACTTCATCTCGTACGTTTTGGATGCGGGGCGTGTTTTAGAATCGCCACAATTCCACGGTCTTAGTGCGCCTCCTTGTGTTTGATGTGTGCATTAAAAATTTAAGGGACCCCACTGCGCACCTCTGCACACGCACGCGCGCGCGCGAACACACGCACACACACACACACACACACACAGAAAAAAGAGGGGGAAGAGAGAGACCGAAAAAGAGAGAGAGAGAAGTTATGGTAATGCAAAATGATTCTGTTATTCTCTCATATTTTCCAACATATAGTTGCGATTATAATGTCAATGACAAAAATGTCACAACAATCTGAGCACCGAATTAATTCCAAGTCGGTAATTTTACCCACAGTTATTGTCTTTGTTTTTGCACGTAATTTTCTTTAGATAGGCCTATCAGATTTTATTTGGAGTGCATTTTACACGTAGCAATACCGGTGGTTAATGAGTGTACATAACGGTGACATTTGGAATCACTTACATTAAAGTCCAGTTGAACACTGGGCCAAGCGCAATCTTCGGTTTTTCACCAAACAGCGGTTGGGCCATAATTTTAATGAACGGCTCTAAAGCCAGACAAAGTTTTCATAGAGAAATACATTTATAAAACTATAATTAGCTCGTCCGTAATCAACATGAAGTGCGTCTTTTTGGTGAAGTTTGCTGCGATTTATTAATATTTCATATGATGTAACCACGTGATATTAAAACTGGGGTATGATACTGTTAATTCACTGATGTCATGAAACAAATATTGGACTTTCCCCACTTCTGTCCATTTCGGCGTTTGTTCTTTATCAGTGAACCAAAAACATCAGTATAATTAAAACCATTAGGTTTGTTCAATAAGCCTGCAAATATAAATTAATTAATTAAATTAAAAAAACAATGACAATGAAATAAATTAAATTATTATTATAAACATTACAAAAATATACATTTCATTTATTTTGTAAGTTGTACTGTCTTTTAGGCCAATATATACATATATTTTTCACTTTATTTAAGTCATTTTTAAAAGTTTCCGATCAATTGGAATTTGCAGTTGCTGAGCGGCGCTAGCAGCGGGATCTCTGATTTTGTTTTTTTGTTTTGTTTTTTTTCCTATGTGATTTTATACACTTCACTGTTCAGGTTACCTTTTTAACAGTTCCTACATGTTTGTTCGTTGAATGGGAAACGCACGTTTAAAACGGCGCCCTCTTGCTTTGGTTAACTGCAGTCGCGGCCGGCAGCTGTCTGTTGGACGGGCAGACTTACAACGACAAAGATGTATGGAAACCTGAGCCCTGCCAGATCTGCGTGTGCGACAGCGGCACCGTCATGTGCGACGACGTGATCTGTGAAGACACCGCTGACTGCGCCAATCCAGAAATCCCCTTCGGCGAGTGCTGCCCTATCTGCCCGGATGATGACGGTACTACGCGCTGTTTCTCTCATTATTATACTTATTAAAGATGTGTATTGTCTCAATGGGCAACTTTGAAATCTTAAAAAAAATCTGGAAAATCACTTTTTAATTGAGAATAGCTGTGCCTTCAGTATGAGTCTTCTCAAAGAAAGGACACATGGCAAGAAATAAGGATGGAAAATACACTCGATTTGTAAAAGTATAACGTGCATTGTATATATAATGTATATATTATAACATATATAGTTTATATTCTGAGTATAGTGTCCTATAGGCCTACTCCTTGAGATTTACCTGAAGCGTTTTTTGATTCATTATGCCAAAATATACAATTTATGTATACATAGTGTTGCCTGTAAACTGTCATGTTTAAATAATATTTTTGTAGTACTCAAAGTACTTATATAAAACAATAAGCTAAAATACTGGCAAAGAAGAACTCGGATGTGATTCGTCAGAACTTCAGTTTTGTCACTATGACAAATATTATAAAATCTGTCTAAACCCATCGTGCAACCAAATAATAAAAGAAACAGAAATGCTTTTATTGCTGCTCTATAATACAAAATATGATTAGCAATATTTTTTAAGTTTGCATATTTAATGTACGCCTTAATAGAGTTAAATGTGTTTTCTTAGATCGCTTTCAGATATTTTATGAAGGCAATAATGTAGTCTATTTCTTTCAATTGTTTTCCTAGGTTCTCAGAGACCAGAGGTAAATGTTTTACTCTGTACCAACTTTAATGTAAAAAAGCATGTTAGACAATCACATAAACACAGATATTATACTATTGACACATTATCAAGTCCCTCTAGTAATAATTTTTGTAAAAGATCTTGGGACAAAGCCTTACTTTTACAGGTTAATGTTGTCTTTTAATATAAGTGGACGTCAAGCACTATAGGGCTCCGTAAAAAAGTTACAAAGGAAAATGTGACCTTTATCCATAGGGACCCGTGGGGGACCGTGGACCCAAAGGTGACCGGGTATGTTCCTGTTTTAATGACTATAAAGAGCAAAGAATGAGTATTCTACTGTCAGGCAGTGGGAAGTTGTGTGAAGGGTCTGAAATAGATACTAGTGATATATCATTTGCAATATATGCGTTTGAGTATTATATATGTCTTTCAAATGCTGTTTGCATTTTTCGATGAGTGAATTTTACGTGCTGATGTGAAGCTTGCAGCACTAATCATGTACATAAAGTGAACAGAAATGCTAGCTTTGTGCTACAGAGTGGAGTAGTTCTTTATTGAAGTACTAAGTAGACCATTTTATGCTTTGAGACCTGTGTCAAAATGATCAATGTGTTACATACATTTTGTGGAAAGATTCTTGCTTTTCTTTAAACATTTTCATCCATTTCTTCATCCGATAGGGTCCCCCTGGACCTCCAGGCAATGACGGCATCCCCGGACAACCTGGCCTTCCCGGCCCCCCTGGACCCCCTGGACCCCCTGGCCTTGGTGGAGTAAGTTCTGCAGCACATCTCAAACTGCACCGGCAGCCACTTCACACTGTGTGGTTTGCCTTTGCCTGTGTGACTTCAGCACTGGATGTGTGGACAGCGCACATATTTGGCTCCTTACAGGAGGCAGGCCACTGAGCTTCATGAAAGTAAAGCTGCTGTTTACGTCGTTGTACTCATAAAACATAAAATACTAGGCTAATGCCCACTAGTGGCTGAAATTAGCATTTGAATTGCATTTTTTTACAGAAGCCCAACTTGTACTGCCTAACTCTGTTCTCGTTTCCTTCTGCAGAACTATTCTCCTCAAATGTCATCCGGCTATGATGAAAAATCTGGTGGAGGGATGTCCTTCCCTGGCCCTATGGTACAGACTCAACATAACTGCACCCTGTGTTTTGAATTACATACTGAATTATGTTTCCTCAGTCCTTAAGCAGTCACTTTGCTTGCTGTTGTACAGTGTTGCATAGAAAAAAATTCAGCAAAGAATAATCTATTATCAAAATGACCTGGTAATTACTTTTTGCACCTTAACATGACTTTTAAGAATTTCGTATTTAACTGAAAAATGTATATTTTATTTTTTACCTATTTAAGCAAATGATGTTTTTGTTTTGTACTTGAAGGACCACAGTTGTACCTTTGTTATATGTTTATTTTCTCAATTTTTCTTAGAAGTTTTTAAATAATGCAAAATTCTTTTGTTTGTACAAAGCTACCGCAGTTCTGGTAAGTTAAGCATCCTGATACATTTTCTGGTTGTTAACTCATTGTCTGTGGTCTAGGGTCCTATGGGTCCTCGTGGTCCTCCTGGTTCTCCTGGCTCCTCTGTAAGTGTGCCTGCCTTTCCTTACCGGTGAAATTTACTTTTAGACAGATCTGGCCCTTTTGCTCCTTTCTGTTAACCAGTGATGTCATGGAAGTCAATTTATGACCTTGCTGTCACATAAACCATTTAAATCAAATTAATTATGGTGACATGTTAAAGACTGCAATACGGATTGCAGAACAGCAGCAAATTATAGGAAGCATCACTGTTTAATGAGAAAACAAGAAACCACAATCAATGATGTCTTTTCCCAATCTAACAGGGACCCCAAGGTTTCACTGGTCCCCCTGGTGAGCCCGGAGAGGCTGGTGCTGCTGTAAGTACCCACCAACCCCAATGATTCTTCACAGCAGTTTAGCAGCTGTAACGTCCACCTTTTTTCGTCCTGCTAGTCAATATTGCACTGTTGTAAAATGGTAGAAACCATGTCATTCCCACATTGGGCAATCTATACGTTACCAATGTAAAGGACCAGTATTGAGTAAACATGCAAAACTCTATCAACGAGAAAGTGTCTTTCAGTAGTTGTTTTGGGATCTTTTGCTCTTTGCACTTATGTTTTTGTTGTGATAATGACTTGAGCTTCACCTGTCTTACATCAGGTAGCCTTGCATTTGCATGTAAAACACACATGCCTCATCCAGTCTGCTGTCCATAACTCTTATTTTCCATCTTTTTCAGGGTCCCATGGGTCCCCGTGGTCCTTCTGGCCCACCTGGAAAGAATGGAGAAGATGTAAGCAACCAGATCCATCCATCCATCCATCCATCCATCAATCATATTATGAGTTTCATCCATCTTGGTTCCAGCCAACTCCATACAACTCTTTCCTAAGACTCGTGGTCAACATTTTATTGTCTTCCTATTATGAATCAGAAACACAGTTTAAGTCTAATCAGAAATTAGGCTCAACCTAATCAGTCACTGAATACAGCAAATGTTAAACATCAGCGGCCCTTCAAAACATCACCACTACCCTGCAATAACATCACAAATCCTTGTTAAATCTGGCCCGTTTTCCTGACATTTTTATTTTTTCCACATCAATAAAACCCTCAGCTGTGGCCATCATCCTCAGGCAGACGCCTCACTGGTTAACTTTCTCTCGTGCTCAGGGTGAAGCTGGAAAATCTGGTCGCCCTGGTGAGCGTGGTCCATCTGGCCCTCAGGTAAAGCCTACTCACTTATTAAGCCCCCCACCAATGAAATCACTGGTGCATGCAGTTATGGTCAGAACTACAGCCACCCTAACACTTGACAGTTTGGCACTGGGCAGAATTAGTGCTGATTTAATCTCTTTCATCTGCAGGGTGCTCGTGGATTCCCTGGAACTCCTGGACTCCCCGGCATCAAGGGACACAGAGTGAGTGAACGCTGGTAGGGAGGCGTCCTGGTGGGTATTGTGGAAAGAGGCTGCTCCTTTAACATTGTGTTGCTTTCCTTCTAAGGGTTTCAGTGGTCTAGATGGAGCTAAGGGTGACAATGGCCCTGCTGGACCCAAGGTAAGCTTTTAGGCAGCAGATATACCAACCAGGTGTCGGCTGTATGCTAATGTTTGCATAGAGCTTATTGCAACCATGTCTTTGTCAATAGGGAGAGCCTGGTGCCCCTGGTGAGAACGGTGCTCCTGGAACAATGGTATGCAACATTTAGTGCTTCATATCTGGAAAGTATGGAACAGAATATTGTTTGTTTTGCATAAGTGATCCCCATCATAAAGGGAGTCGCGTTCATTTATGTATCTGGCAGCATAAATGTACAAATTGCATGCTAGTTATTAAGATTAAGTTATTAAATACAGTTTAGGAATATTTTGCGGACCATTAGCATAACCTTTATGGACATTTTATGGCCTGTTTTATTAGCAGACATTTAGATGGAATACTGGTCGTTTTTTAATCTGTTGGGCAAACATTGTACACCATGCATTATTTCGTGCCCTGTCAGATGCCACTGGTGTTGACTCCCTCGCCACTCCTGACTTGTCTTTTCACAGGGCCCCCGTGGCCTCCCCGGTGAGAGAGGCCGTCCTGGTTCCGCTGGCCCTGCTGTAAGTACCCTTTAAAAAAGCCTTTGCAGCGTAGCTCTGACTGAGGATGTACGTTATCCGTTAATCTAAGTGCCCTCTTCCTTCTGGCTGTATGTTTTCGACTTCACCATGAACGAAGCTCTGGCTTCTGTGTCTTCTTAAAGACATTCATTGTCATTGTCATTGTCATTGTCCATTCAGAGGGAATTTATCCCTTCTGAATATACATCTTCATTTTAAAGAATAAAATTCCCCATCTGCAATTTACAAAATCCGCAATTTCTTCTGCTGGGGTTTAATCTGGGATTACGATGAATTAATATGCATTACAATAATTAATTATCATCACACAATACCCTTAAATTATTAGGCCCTATTAAGATATCTTACTGATCTCAGATGTGCAAAGCTTATTACACTATAATTTATATACAGTATATACAATTTAAAAAATTGTCTGACATATGTTTTTATTGTCTAATGATTCCTTATCTCTCCCCAGTGTTTGTACTGACAGTTCATTGAATTGGTATCTTAGGTGAATGATTAGAATTGGCAATGATTAGAAAGTCTGTGTAACTGAACAAATAATTAAATTTAACAAATGGCCCGGTATACATCAAAAACAGTTTGCAAAATGTATTTTTCATGCACTAAACACAAGCCCAGTGCTATTGTGGCTCTTTTGCTAGCAGTAACAAGATATCAGAGCCCTTAAAGGGAAGAATGTCTCACAATTCATGCTGGCCTATGAATTGCATGCACAAAATCCCAGCCATTACAGCAGCCAGTCCTAGTGTGTTGTAGAACAGCATGATCATAGTAACATGCACCCTCATTACGTTGTCATTAGTTTTTTAAACAATTGATATGAATGAGTATTTCTCCCTTAAGCATAGTTACATTTGGCTCAATCAATTGTGTTTATAATTACTCCTTATTGAAAAGTAGGCAGTGCTGTTCTTTGCAAGGGTGTAGGTTTGGTTTCAGCATTGGCAGGGACCAAATCTGCCCTCAACACCAACTCCCCGCCCGCCCTAAACGCACACAGTACTCCCACAAAATTGGTAGGGACATGTCCTGCCATCCATACCCACATCTGCACCCTTGGTTCTTTGCATTAAGCAATACTGATACAAAATTGATTTTGGACAAGCCTTCTAGTCCGATTTATTTTACAGGTCTAAATTTGTGTTAGTAAAACAAAAAATGTAATAAGCAGTATTAGGTAAATAATATCCTGTCAGTAGGAAAGTAATTTTTTGTTTTCTTCTCATAAAAGGTTCGACAGGAATTATATATCACATCTCACACTAGTACTGGTAAAATGTAATGAAAGATCTAAAGCAAAAGTTTTCTGATGACTGGTCATACCTATATATATATATATATATATACTGAATGCATCTGAAAGCTGGTGCTTTGTTTGTGCTGCCTTTCTCTAGGGAGCTCGTGGTAACGATGGAAACTCTGGTGCTGCTGGGCCTCCTGTAAGTATTTCTTTTAATATGTAGTTCATTAGCTTATTATAATTAACAGCTGTTACTGTCACTTAATCTATTTATCACACTTCAGTGAAATCAGTCAGACAGCGTTAGCAATAACAGCAATGTGGTTCATATCTTCTGGGAGCAACACCACGGTATACTCCTATCTGCCTAGGAAAAAAAGAATCGGTGAGCTCAGCTATGCACTGCTACGTCACTAAAAACTACATGTAAGACGGAATCAGGCATTTCGGTTCTAACCTGGTAAAATGATAACTGTATTTGTGCAAATGTTTATCACATTTACGAATTCTGTACATTTATATACAAGCGTAGGGCTGATGTCTGAGTGTTACATTGTTGCAATGCCATTCGAGCACTTGTTTGCATTTCCGCACATCCATCACATTTCTTGCGTTTCAGGGACCCACTGGCCCTGCTGGTCCCCCTGGTTTCCCTGGTGGTGCTGGACCTAAGGTCAGTGTTCCTATCACCTGAGCGACGATCTTTCTGTCTGCCCCATACCTGTTACATGAAAGAATTCACAGGTGGAATTCCCCTCTCTTTCTACCCATAACAACTAACATGAAATGAAATTGGATTCTTTTGAAAGTGGCGTGTTCTTCTGATTCTATTTAAAGCATTATCCTGTAATAATCATAGAAGGATGAGTACAGCTATTAATATTACTGTTTCCTGAATGCATTTACTCAGTGTATTATTAGTTACAAAAAGGACTGGTTTCTTATTAAATATTAATTTTAGATGAGTAATTGGAAAGGCTATTGTTTAATCTTACGTTGGCGACTATGATGAAGCTCAAATGTTACAAAACAATTTGAAAATAATTTGTTTTTATAATTTTGCAGTAGTATTAGGCATTACATTTTCTTTAAAGATGAGTTGCTAATGCAAATAAGATGCATAAAGCATGAGTGAATCTGTTACTTCTTTTGTATTCTAGCGACTAACATGAGGTATATTACTGACACAGGGAGAGACTGGTCCTGCAGGAGGTCGTGGCTCTGAGGGACCCCAGGGGGCTCGTGGTGAGCCAGGTAACCCCGGACCTGCAGGCGCTGCTGGCCCCGCTGTGAGTAAAAGGCTCGCACATTCTTTAGGGAAAACCTAGTTTTCATATATATATAATATAATATATATATATATATATAATCTTTGGACTATAACAATGGCCTATCTTTCGTTTTCTCTGCAGGGCAACCCTGGTAGTGATGGGTCTCCAGGTTCCAAGGGTGCTCCTGTATGTGTATCTCATATTTCTTTGTTTTATATAACTTTTCCTCCAATTTAATAACAGATGAATAATAATTGTTACTCGTTTGATGGTTCCTATAGGGTGCTTCTGGTATTGCTGGTGCTCCTGGTTTCCCCGGACCTCGTGGCCCCCCTGGACCCCAAGGCACAGCTGGTGGACCCGGTCCAAAGGGTAACAATGTAAGTAGATTTTATCTTTTACTATAACAAAATTTCCTCCATAAAACTGTTTGGCTTTGATCAGCTTTATTTGTTGTACAGGCAGTTTCTGGGTTAAGAACGTCCGACTTACACTTGTACTTACAAACAGACTGCCATAAAGTCTATTATATTACAAATTCAGGTTAAATATAATGCTTTGTGACACTCATGAAAACATTTTGTGGCTTCAGCGGTTTGTCGACCAGAGGTACAGCACAGTACCGTATGCAGTTACTTTCATTATTACTTTATTATTATTACTATATACTATATTATTATTGTTTTAACTGACCTACGAATTCGACTTAATGACAGACTTAGGGAACGGATCTTGTTCATAACCTGGGGACTACCTGTAGATAATTGCTGGCCTGTCAACATGTAAAGTAAGGAACTGCAAATCAGCATGGAAGTGATTTATTTAAATTCACACTGCTGTTTCATGCAACAGGGTGAAGTCGGTGCTCCTGGTTCCAAAGGAGAGCCCGGTGCCAAGGGAGAGCCTGTGAGTACACCAGAAGCGAAGACAAAGACACTAATGTCATTCACGACATAACTTCCCCACTGTAACCACTCTGTTAAACTCAGCAGTATGCTGGGCCTTGTCACTTTAGTAATACTGTTTTTAATTTAACACTTATTACTTTTCATAATTCTTCGTCCATGCTTGCTGACACATTCGCGCTCACTTTGTTTGCCTAGTTGAACCTCGCCCAGGAAAGAGCTGTAAATGAATACGCATGTTACAATTATTCTTCATTGTACTCAGGGTCCTTCAGGCATTCAGGGGCTACCTGGACCTGCTGGAGAGGAGGGCAAGAGAGGTGCCCGCGGTGAGCCTGGAGGTGCTGGACCTCGTGGACCCCCTGGAGAACGCGTACGTTAACTTTGCTTGAAGATCCCATAATTTCACTAACTTTCCCAAAACCACTACCAGAAAATTCGAAACATTCATATTTAAGGCATGTTTGCTTTGTGCTGCCAAAAGCATAATTTTGGTCAAATGTATGGATATGATCATTGTTTTATATATAACCAACATAACCGTGCTATGGAAACAAACCTAATGCAAGTACAGGGACTGAATGATCAGAATAGTATAGAGTGTCCACAGTATGCGAATGTGTGTGCTTCTCTTCCACCCCATAGGGGGCACCTGGTGGCCGCGGTTTCCCTGGTTCTGATGGCCCTGCTGGCCCCAAGGTAGGTTACAGCCTGGCATGTCTTATTGGCTACCCCAGATTGGCTCGAAAACACTTCTTATTGTAGAATTACGTAGATTACATATAATGAATAAAACATATCTGCTGACATTTAGGTTTATAGAGCAACTTCTACATGTGGAGGGGAGTTATCATTCACCAGATGCATGGAAGCAACACACATAGATATGCTAGTAGAAGAAACTATCCATGGGGTAAAAGGGGAGGGGGATATTTCACTGGTAGCTACAACCATTGCAGTAGAACTTAGCTCACTAATCTGTTTCCTGTGTACTCCAGGGCGGCCCTGGTGAGCGGGGTTCTGTTGGACCAGTCGGTCCCCAAGGAGCTACTGGTGAGTCTGGACGCCCCGGGGAACCCGGTATGCCTGGATCTAAGGTGAGCTTCCACATCCTATCCTCGCACATCCCATCTGTCTGTCTGAAGTGTGCTGCTGTCCTGCTTTCAGTCATGTTTGGCCAAAGACTTGTTGTTCTCTCCAGCTACACTTGTATGCTAGGATTGGGCATTTAACTGCTGTAGGAAATCCATGACATCCATGTGCCAGGGGAAGGTGACAGTGGGCTACAGAACAGTGGTGCTGATATGTGTTCTTGTACTTCTATTTTAGGGTATGACTGGTAGCCCTGGCAGCCCTGGTCCTGATGGCAAGGCTGGCCCTGCTGTGAGTATTGCACCAGACTGTGGAATTCATCTCTTGGCGAATTTTACATAGAACGCTATAGACTTAGGAGTGAAATGCCAGGGACATACTTACACGTCCTGTTTAAATGATAGGGCGCTCCTGGACAAGATGGCCGCAGCGGACCTCCCGGCCCAACTGGAGCCCGAGGTCAGCCCGGTGTCATGGGATTCCCTGGACCCAAGGGAGCTGCTGTGAGCATCATACATTTTCCCCAGTTTGGCAAACAAATTTTTAAATGTTGTCAGCAGACTATGTTCAAAAAGATGGTGCTGGACGTATGGATGATGTCGAATGTGACAGCAAATGATGGATGGCATTCCATTCCCCCTCCTCCAGGGCGAGGCTGGCAAGTCTGGTGAGAGAGGTGTTGCAGGACCTTCTGGTGCTATTGTAAGTAGGCCCCCTCACCTCCACATTGGCACTCAATTGCACGATGCAAAGCACCAAAGTGTTTGGTCTATGTATCATTGAACTTCTATAATGCACATGAAAAATGTGTATTTGCATTAGGAATCCAGGATAATATGATGTGTGTCTGTGCAGGGTGCCCCTGGCAAAGATGGTGATGTTGGTGCTCCTGGTGGCCCTGGCCCTGCTGTAAGTCACAACATGATATCTCATTCATGCACTAATGGTGCATAGTGTGTTACTGATTATTCTCAAATGAGTAATTATTTGCCCTCTGCCATAGGGACCTGCTGGAGACAGAGGTGAACAGGGACCTGTTGGTCCTGCTGGATTCCAGGTAAGAATCCCCATTTCAAACACTGAGAAATACTCATGTTCGATCAATAGCAATATATGAATGTACTTATATCAGAGTTGCTTCCACATGAAAAATGGCGATATTGTGCCTCATAGGGACTTCCTGGACCCCAAGGTGCTACTGGTGAGCCCGGCAAGGCTGGTGATCAGGTAAACCCAATGGATTCAGTGCCATTGACCAGCAGTTACTTACTGTGTCCATAGGATCATCTGTACAACTGGGTCACTCATGCAACTTCTTCTTTAATCATGAAAAACTGAGGAGATGTAGAATTTTGATCCTTTAAAAAAAATCAGTTTTTTACATGTATCACTAAAAACCAAGCCATCTTATTAAACAGTTACACAAAGGACTAGTTTCATATTCAAATATTGCATTAAATAGTTTATTATGCAGAATAAGTAAACTTCCCCGATAGCACACATATGCCTGCCCGACATACACAAGTTACATCTCAACGATATAACACTCAACTCATTTGCTAATTGGCAAGGCGTCTAAGTGAGGGCAGTTTCTGATCTGCAGCTAACACTAATCTGAAGTACTTATGACCCGTTCTCGACCTTCTCATGATGTATTCAAGCTGCTTAATTCACGTGACGTATTAGGCAGCATAAATACATTGTGGGAAGATCACAAACAGGTCATAATTACTGGCCGTTACATATTTAGAAATCTGTTGACATTAGGCCAAGAAGCGGTAACCTGCTCTCAGTAATCTACCAAAATCGATAGCAGACAATTAAATCTATTCTCATGCAGCAACCTGTCATGTCATTAATTTGTGCCAATTGTTTTATTATAAAGGGATCTCCCGGTGAGGTTGGTGGCCCAGGACCCTCTGGATCTAGAGTAAGTGTTCAGCAGAGCAACACTATCTACATGAGCACCTCAGAATTACACTGGAGCAACTTTGCCTTCCTGGGGTAAACCTGAGATAACACACCCTATGCTCAGAATCTTCCTTTTTCCCATCCAGGGTGAGAGAGGTTTCCCTGGTGAGCGTGGTGCCCCTGGTGGTGCTGGTCCTGCTGGTCCTCGCGGATCTCCTGGTCCTGGTGGCAATGATGGTGCAAAGGTGAGAGCAGCCAAACATTACCTTAGTTGGTTAACACTGTGTTAATGTCTCACAACTGCATATATACATGTATTGAAATGAAACAAGTTGAGTAAATACAAACTAATATGCACTTAAAATAAGTTTATGCCATATATTAAACTATTACTAAACAACAGCACCACCAAGTGTCCACCTTTTATCTGTATTTGGAAATCACCTTTTTTCATGTTTTACAAAGTATACATCCGCCATGCATTTAGTTTTTTGTTTTGAAAAGGAAAGTATACACAGGCCAAAAGACTGAATAAACAAACAAGCAAATACATAAAAATAAACAAATAAATTTTACTTGTGTGTGTATATATATATAAATAGCTCGGGCTGTCTAACTGTCCAACATATCTTAACCCCTCCGTCTCTCCACTTTAGGGTGAGGCCGGTGCTGCTGGTGCCCCCGGTGGTCAGGGGCCCCCAGGTCTCCAAGGAATGCCCGGTGAGCGTGGTGCTGCAGGACTTCCAGGCCTCAAGGGTGACAGAGTGAGTATCAGCATCGGTTCCCACTTGCAAAACACAGTTCACATAATTGTAAGGAGAGGTCCAATCTAATCTCTACAAAACTAACGAGGGGCCTCAGGTTGGCCCTAGACTGCATGTATGGAAGATGTAAGTGAAATTCTATATGCAGGTGTAGGAAAGTGTCATCCTTCATATAATACATATTGATAGGAAATAATTTAACAGGGCACTGGCTACTCTAGGCTTGCCCATCTGTATGTGTCCCAGTCCTGATGCAGTCCAATTTCTCCTTTAGGGTGATTCTGGTCCCAAGGGTGGTGATGGTGCTCCTGGTAAAGATGGCATTCGTGGTATGACTGGTCCCATTGGTCCTCCTGGCCCTGCTGGTGCCCCTGGCGACAGAGTAAGTCATGGGTGGAAAGCAACTAACTTGAGATTCCATTGAGAAACACCTTCTGAGCCACTAAAGATTATGATGTTCGCAGTTTGTAATATTGCAAAATATTACTTGGGTTGAATGGCCTCTTCAGATGAATTCACAAAGCATTCTCTGTTTTTGCATCCAGGGTGAAAGTGGACCTGTTGGTCCCGCTGGTTCTACTGGTGGTCGTGGTGCCCCTGTGAGTGTCTCTGCCTGGCCTGCACATGCACCTTTAGGTGTTACTAAAATATGACAAAATAAAGTCAGTGCCTGAATCTCTGGAACTGATGCAAACAGGAAAGTAAACCAATGGCTGAAACCTCCTTATTTTTCCCAGGGAGAGCGTGGAGAGACTGGTCTGCCTGGACCTGCTGGATTTGCTGGACCTGCTGTGAGTATGAACTGAAAGCCCTTGACAAAACACAAGAACTGCTTTACACATACATGAATGTGTCATGCTGGGAATACCTCATGGGCCAATAGCTCCTCTGGTATGTATGAAATGCAAAGGTGGCACAGTGGTGGCCAAATAGTTAGGGAAGTGAGCTTGTGATCAAAAGGTTGCTGGGTCAAATTTCTGACCAGCAAACTACCACTGAGGTACCCTCAGCCCTCAGGCACAAGCTACTGCCATGCGCTGCTCCCTGGGGGCTGAAGCAATAGCTGCTCGCCGCTATGTCACATACGGGTTAAATGCAGAGGACACATTCCAATGCTGTGTTGTGCTGTGGTGTGTCAACAATGACAATTCCTTACTTCTGACACGACATCCTCATGGAAATTCCCAGCGGCAAACATAAGTGATTTGACTAAAAAGACAAAGAAGAGAATAAAGGCATTTTTGGACTAATAGATCAAAAATAGCTTTGTCTAGCTTCTCATGGGCACTGCTCCTCTCCTTCTTTTATAGGGTGCTGATGGTCAGCCTGGCCCTAGTGGTTCTTCTGGAGACACTGGTCCTAAGGGTGATGCTGGTCCCCCAGGCAACGCTGGACCCGTTGGTGCCCCTGGACCTCAGGTGACCACAGACTAGTGCTTCCCCTCCAGTGTATTAACTCCAAAACATGACCCCCTTCCTCTATTACACCAGACTAGTAAGGGCAAAGATGTGTTAAACATGGTTACTTATTTTAATCTCAAATTAACAGATCAGTCAACGTCCTCGTATAACATGCTTTTACTGTGATTTTTTTTTACTTATAAAAACAGATGTCCAATAAATGACAAAAACACAAGTTTTTTCCAAGAGGAAACTTGTATTTCAATTTAATTTTGTGGGTATCTTTCTGAATCCAAAAGCAAACAAATGTATGTTTATCATGTGCCTGTTGAGTGAGGTATGGATGTCTTCCCTACAGGGTCCTGCTGGTTCTACTGGACCTAAAGGTGCTCGTGGTGCTGCTGGCCCCCCTGTGCGTACCAATGTTCCATCTTACATTTAATTTATACTTAAACTAAATTAAACAAAATTGGCTAATCAATATAGAAAATCAGCATTAAAAACTGTATAATTATGTTTTGAAGAAGTAGTGTGAAATTTGGCCTCAAAATGATGGACATATTAATTTTTATTGATTTCAAACATTCATTTCAAACATCAAGCAGTATAATAACACTAGTGTTTTTGCTATGCATAGGGTGCTGCTGGATTCCCTGGTGCTGCAGGCAGAGTCGGACCTCCAGGCCCCGCTGTAAGTTACAACGTCATCCCTAAGGCACTTTTAGTAGATAGCATCTTTCTTTTATTTTGGTTAATCCAAAAACCATCTATTTTCCAATAATGCAAGGCAGAGCATGGCTTTAAACCTTTGTTAGCCCCTTTGCCTCTACCATCGACACCCATGTCCAATAAGTAGAAACTGTTTAATCATTATACAAATATACTTTAAAATGCAATATGCACATTCAACATTTACTGACCAGTGGAACTACCCAGTATTGTTTGGAAGACCGAGGCTAATGTTCAAAATAATTTTTACATGATACTTTGTGGTTCCATGTAATTCCTATTGTGTGGTGCTCAGATCAATACATTCCATAATGTTACTCTTGAATGTCTCAGTATTATATGGTAACACAATAAATTGTGTAATGGGGTGAGTCATTCTGGACTGGCTATCTCTTTCATCTCAGGGTAGCTCTGGTCCCCCTGGACCCTCAGGACCTTCCGGAAAAGAAGGACAGAAAGGTTCTCGTGGTGAGACTGGCCCTGCCGGCCGTCCTGGTGAGGCTGGAGCCGCTGGACCTCCAGGACCCGGTGGAGAGAAAGGCTCCCAAGGATCTGATGGTCCCTCTGTGAGTACCTCAGCAAACCCTGATGATTATACTACAGGCAGTGGAAATTGATGTGGAAACAGAGGAAGATACAGAAGGTGCAGGAGACAGAACTAAGCTGTGTCTCATCTCATCTCCTGCAGGGTTCTCCTGGTCTTCCTGGGCCTGCTGGTATTGCTGGTCAGCGTGGAGTTGTTGGTCTGCCTGGACAGAGGGGGGAGCGTGGCTTCCCTGGTCTCCCTGGCCCATTGGTACGTGTAGCTGCACAGTTATGGAGAGGCACATTGTCCCCCAGAGTGTTCCACACAAAGTGCTGCTGCTGCCATGTGACGCTCTCTCAGAAAATGTCATGTACTGTCATTTAGAAAATGCTGTACTCTTCACCCAGAAAGCTATTGCACAGCTTTTGCGCTGAACTGCCAGGATGAAATTCATACTCATTTATGACGCCACTCAAATCCACTGTACATTCCTGAATCACAGCAGTGTATGGAGCAACTTATGCTTAATGTTTTGCATATGTTAGCATTTTACGTTATTTGTGGATTAATGCATGTGGTGCACATTTCAGCAACTTCAAACTTCATAGGAGTGACTGTATGTAAGCATGTGACACAATGCAAGTGTTACTTAATGACACAAGAGCAGGAAGTATTCTTTGCTGCTGGCCAGTGGGCTTCACCTCACACAACGTCAGATCCAAAAGGTTTTGATAAAGACTGTTTACTGCAGTTTATGAGCAAAGATCTGTGTTACATTATAGGACTATAGGAGACACTGAACAATGTCTTTTTGCATGGACTATGTTCTTGAGATGAGGGTTAGGCTGTTGTGTCAAGAAGGCTGAAAAGGAACCACAATGATTATATTGAGCCATTATAAGATAGTAAAAAAATATACAAATACACAAAAATAAACTCCTAGTCATTTATTTAGAGCCGATGCATTTTACTATTTTTGTTGCCTGAAAAAAATACTTTTAAAAAGTCCATTATAACCACAACCCTCAATAGGATAAGCTATCTGAAGATAGATGGTTATTATATATTTCATATTATTTCAGTTTGTTTTAGTTTGTGGAGGCAGGAGTCTTCCTCTCTGATGACAGGTGGTTTTTGTTTGCTGTAGGGAGAGCCTGGAAAGCAGGGATCTGTTGGCCCTCTTGGTGAGCGTGGACCTCCTGGGCCCATGGGACCTCCTGGACTGAGTGGTGCTCCTGGAGAGCCTGGCCGTGAGGTGAGGGACACCTCTTTCAACTCGTGTTGTTAGCTAAATCATATGTCACAGTCCATTTTGATACCAGGCTATACATATATGGATGTAAAAGGCTGTATACATAAGGGTGTCAAAAGGCTACACACATGAGGATGAGCATATTGCTGAAACATAATAAAAGTTGTTGACTATACCGTTAAAGTTTTGCATAATCTCTCTTCTGAGTGCATTTTATATGTTATATGTTACATTAGATTAATAACTGCTCCTTCTTCAGGGCTCTCCAGGGAATGAGGGTTCTCCTGGTCGTGATGGGCCTTCCGGCCCCAAGGTAAGCCTGAGATTTCCCTGAGAAATGCTCATAACTACCCTGCTCTGTTTCCGTAGGGAACGTGATTCATGCTTGTATACTTTCCTCTCTGTGTGCTACTTTGCCTCGAATGGATCATTCTCTTAATTGCGATTGTCATAATCTGCAGGGTTTCCCTACGTTCTCATGTGCCTCTCCTCTACTCTCTCTTTTAGGGTGACCGTGGTGAGAATGGCCCTTCTGGAGCTCCTGGTGCCCCTGGAGCTCCTGGTGCCCCTGGTCCCGTTGGTCCATCTGGAAAGACTGGTGACCGCGGAGAGGCTGTAAGTAGGAAGATCACGGGTTTCTGTTATGCAAGATACTAGTCCCTTACCTCCGGTTTTTAAACTGATAGCAAGTTCATATCTGTATACAAAAACTGACCTTATAGACCAAGCTGCAATTGCTTAAACCATTTCAAATGAATACCAAGCTGAGGGTACAATATTATGGAATGGCACATACATAGAACATTGTACCATTTTCTAAATAAAGTTATATTTATTTAAGCAGTTTTAAATTGCATAATCCATTAGCATGATAAACATTCTGTGGTGAAATGGGTCTGTTTTGTTACTTGTGCCCTGACTATATGTAACTCTCTCCATGCTCAGGGCCCTGCTGGTCCTGCTGGCTCGGCTGGTCCCGCTGGTGTCCGTGGCCCTGCCGTAAGTCAGCCGTTACACGTTAAAAACAAAGACGGAATCCCGTATTTCACTTGAGAGAAAATGTGAGCTGGAATGCCGATTTGTCTTCATCGTGCAGGGCCCTGCTGGAGCCAGAGGAGACAAGGGTGAGACAGGAGAAGCTGGTGAGAGAGGCATGAAGGGCCACAGAGGGTTTACTGGTCTGCAGGGAATGCCTGGACCTCCAGTGAGTAAACATGCAGTCTGCTGACCTGCAATTCTTTACATGTGCGATGGACATACATGTCATCCTCCCGTCCCTGCTTTGATATTTTATTCAATCTAAACTGATACAGTTTATATGTTTAACTATATGTTTAATTAATAAGTCATGCCACCAACTGCACCAAAAGAAATTCCTTGTTGTACAGTTACTTGTTGCACTTGCCGAATAAAGATCCTGATTCTGAAATAGTAAAGTGCTGTGATCCCAAAACTCAGGCCTTCATATATTTACACGTACAATATCATTTTTACTCATAAAGTCCTCTTCATGTTTCGTCACATAGGGTTCTTCTGGAGAGCAAGGACCTGCTGGACCATCTGGCTCTGCTGGACCTAGAGTAAATACCAGCATTACCTTAATGCCTGGAACCTTATTATTGATGTGCTGTTTAGTAGTCAAATACTAGCAATATAGCAATTCAATATGAAAACATTTTGCTAAATATTTTTATTAAATAAATATATCTGCATACTCTCATGAAGAAATTGTTAGGTATTTATGCATTATTTTCTCATATTCATAATCTTGCACTACAGTAGTACTAATCATTTGTGGTATTATATTGCGAGTGGGATGGCCTCTGCTTAACTATTAAGTTTTTTCTCCCCAATCCAGGGACCTGCAGGCTCTTCTGGTTCTCCTGGTAAAGATGGCCCTGCAGGTCTGCCTGGCCCCAGTGGACCACCTGGACCCCGTGGTCGTAATGGAGAAATGGGACCTTCTGTAAGTTTTGCACGCTGGAACATAAAACAACTTGGATCTTTTATCATGAGAGAGCCATAGGATCATACTTCTCCATTCCTTTTATCTTTCCTTTTCTCAACAAGGGTCCTCCTGGACCTCCCGGACCCCCAGGACCTCCTGGAGCCCCCGGTGGTGGATTTGAAATTTCCCTGCCCTACATGCCTGCCCAGGAGAAGGCACCTGATCCCTACAGATCTGGCTACAGAGCTGATGACGCCAACATGATGCGTGACCGCGACCTGGAGGTTGACACTACCCTCAAGACCCTGAGCCAGCAGATCGAGAACATCCGCAGCCCACAGGGCACAAAGAAGAACCCTGCCCGCACCTGCCGGGACCTGAAGATGTGCCACCCTGACTGGAAGAGCGGTTAGTGGTCATACAGCTCTGGAATGGGTCAATTCCACAGACTAGTGTTTTTATACACAGCTCTTGTGTATGTTTTGTCCTCACATTCAGTTGTCACCCCTCTGCAGGAGAGTACTGGATTGACCCCAACCAGGGATGTAATCTGGATGCCATCAAGGTTTACTGCAACCTCGAGACTGGCCAGACATGTGTCTACCCAACTCAATCTGACATTCCCAAGAAGACCTGGTACACAAGCAAGAATATCAAAGAGAAGAAGCACATCTGGTTCGGCGAAGCCATGACTGATGGCTTCCAGGTGAGAAAACAGAAAGTATCGCTAGTTATCTCAGAGTATTTAACTAACTCAGTGTGCTGCTTATACATGCACAATGATTGCAGGGAAGCTAGATTTTATTTGTGAGAGACAGGATAGCATATATCTTTTGCACACGGTTTTTATCACATTGTGTTTTCATTTATAGAAGTGATTCCCAACCTGGTCCTTGGGGACCCACAGGACGGTTCACATTTTTGCTCCCTCCCAGCTCCCTGCCAGACCAGGGAGGGAGCAAAAGCATGGACTGTCTGTGGGTTCCTGAGGACCGGACTGGGAAACACTGGTTTATAGCATAGAGGAATCCTTAATGTAAACCAGTGATTTCTTGCAATACTAACAATACTGCCACTTCAGTTCCAGTATGGCACTGAGGACTCTGACCCAGAGGATGTCAACATCCAGCTGACTTTCATGCGCCTGATGTCCAACGAAGCCTCCCAGAACCTCACATACCATTGCAAGAACAGCATCGCGTACATGGATCAGCAGGCCGGCAACCTGAAGAAGGCCCTGCTCCTGCAAGGCTCAAACGAGATCGAGATCAGAGCCGAGGGCAACAGCCGCTTCACGTACAGCGTCAGCGAGGATGGCTGCACGGTGAGTCCTCCGCTCTACCTTCCAACTTTCAAGGCTCCCTCTAGGGACTGGGAGGAGACATGCTATAAAAACTAACAACTCGGCCCCTCACAGTTGGTCAGTTTCACAGGCTGAATCAGGAATGGGTACAAAGGTTGAGAATTGATTTAAGTAGACACCAGGAAATCAAGGACTATAAAGTAACTTCTGTTTAGCGCAGTAGCTTAAAAACCATCTCTCCCATGTAAAAGATTAAGCTATAGTGAAAAAGTAGGGAAGGTGAATGAAGAGTGGATGAAAATAAAAATGTTATGCAAAGCTTGTGAAAAATCTGATGGTCCTTCTGTTGTCTTCTCCCTTTTCACAGTCACATACTGGCGCATGGGGCAAGACAGTCATTGAGTACAAGACAACAAAAACATCACGCCTGCCCATTATTGACATCGCTCCTATGGACGTTGGTGCAACCAATCAGGAATTCGGTATTGAAGTTGGCCCAGTCTGCTTCTTGTAAAAATGAAATCTGGACTTGAAATTGCTGTTTTTCTAGCAGTCATCTCTCTAAACTCTTTTTCTATGCATTAAAAAAAAAAAACTTAAAATGTCATTCGGCTGAAAACGGTCCACTTGCTTAAAACTACAGTCCTGAAGACGGTGTTTGTGTCTTGTCAACTTCTAAATCCATTTTTGGGACCACTCCGTTTACCAACACCAACATCAAGGGACACTTTAAATAATCTTTTGTTTCACTGGCAACAGGAAAATAATTTGTAAGTGTAAAATCGCCCTGGAGTATAAAAGAAAAGCAAACAATGAAATACAGGTGACTTTTTTCCGTGGTTTTTTTTTATTATTTTTTTTTACTGATGCGGAAGGACAATGACAAAAACAAACAAATGCTATGTACCATTTCTGGTGTTAAATAAATTTGAAAAACAACAGTTAAGTGTCTTGTTGTTATAACCACAAGGGAAACAGCCACTGGAGAGCCATTGTTCTTAAAAGTCACCGGAAAAATGGTAGAGACAGGGGTTAATCTATATATCTTACGGCTACCTCAGAAAAGAAATCCAGATTGTTCAGAAACACCAGGAAAGGTTTTACACAAAACTTGTGTTTTGAAAAGCAAGTGGCCGCTGTGAAAGGTGCTATTTTTTTCAGGAGGTCCTATCAGTGGTGTACAATGCGAGATCTACTATTGTAGTTTTATATTATTGTCACTGATGCTTGCAGGATCTTTGGTGCTACAACTCAAAATAAATAAAATTCCTTGCTGTCAGTGGAGCAAACTGGTTGTAATTCTTTTTAAAGTGTTTGAGAAGCTCTACAGCAGAGTTCACCAGTGAGAGCGCATTACTGTAGATATGTTCCATGCAATCCTGTCTGGTGTAGATTAAGCATGTGGATTTAAGTTTTGTCAGTTTTTTTCCAAGTTCTTGTCACCTACATTTTCCCTTGATTTTCATGTTTTCCGGCCCATGGCCCCCAGCCCCTCCTGTTGTCATACTGTTGCTTCTGCAATACACCTCTTTCAACAGTCTGTTTTTGTTTGTTTGGTCTTTTTCTTTCCAGCAAAAGGTTTTTTTTTAAGTGAAAACAAGGAAAAAATGGAAAAGATAAAAAAAATCATCAAAGAAGCAGATACATTCTGGGGGTTTAACGCAAGAAGATCTGTACCTATTTTGTATATGTATAATAATTGGAGATGTTTTTAATTATTTTGGATGCTGAAATAAAGCATGTTAAGTGGTCTACCTTACATTTGTGACATCTTGAATTTCTCACTTGACTTCTCACTGGAGCAGAAATCGCACGAGGCCTATGGAACTGCATTAGTGCAATATTCAGAAAAACACTTCTGAACACCTTACATTTTGGCTCGTCTTACCTTGGATCAGAACAACAAGACCAGAGCGCCAACACCTGATTTCATTGTGCTCAGTCAGCATCGGGGATGAAGCAATTTTGGATTCAAAAACATATTTTTAACTTATCTGAAATACTAACATTTCTATATAATACTTACTGTTTCTCACCTTGGGAACTAGATTGTACTTTGCTACCATTTGTAAACAATATAGCCTGAATTATAATGTTACAATGTGTGGTATGTGGTACCACTTGCAAAATCAATGAAAAGGTGCTGCACAGAATAACCCGCCTGTTTTCTTAATAACCTATCAGCACAGAAATCTGGATCTGACACATTTAACTAAGTGCCAAAAAACCCAGAGGTGTATGACAACAGATGTTGATCCTCATATCCTTTTTCAAAAATAGCTTTTCCAGTTAGAGTGGCAGTGACCCAGAGGCCTACGGGAAGCTCGCAGTTTAAGGTGCCGTGTACCTTGAATGAGGCGTCAGCCTTTTGCAGGGCAAAGACACATCCAGCAAAGTGACCTGGCCATTTAAACAGCTGGTCTTTGGAGTACGGAGGCAGATTGGGGCATTTGGAGGAGACCCTGGCAGAGGTAGGAAAGATGTTTAATGCTGAGATGAGAGCTGGAGGTGGATGGAAACCCAGCACTTGTGATAATGAAGAACAGAAACAGCCGATGCAAGTAAAAGCGATTCGACACAATCACAACATTACATATTAATCAGGAAACTTAGTGTCACATGCATTTCTACATAAATTACACCTACTTTCTCTAATTAAATACAAATACACCGTCATCTGAATAAGGGTGTCCCACTGCCTCGTGCTCTGTGCCTCCTGGGATGAACTTCACGAGCACTGTCACCTTGTACTGGACAAGCTATTGAGAGGAAGATGAATGGATGAAGATTATAAACAATAACCAGAGGAGTCTGTTAATCAGCTATCCACCGATTGCGCTATACAACTTCGGAAATGGGTTAATTTTGTGTGAACATAACATACTGGTCAGTTGAGTTGTAAGACTAATTTTATTATTACTTACGAACAAATATAATTTTGTTTCGTTAATTAATTTAACTAGTATTCTAAAGACAAATATTTTGGCCGGCTACGAACGCGTAACACCTGTTAAAAATAAGCTAAAAATTCATCAAAACTAATAGCATAAACTTTATTAATACTTTAATTTATTTATTTATATGTTTTTTATTATTAACACAAACAGTCGTTAGATCCCCATCCGTCCCAGTGCGACAGTGCTTGAAGGATTTATGGAAATTAGTGTCTGGTTCAGGAGATGGTAATTTCTCATTCAAACAATAAATGTCTTCAAGACCGGCACAACGCAATCACCATAACGTGCAGTATGATCTTAAAAGCACGATACATTTATCCCTACAAAATTGATTATAACAGGCTATTCAAACGACTGCAGTAAGATTCCACGCTTATCCCAATAAACATTTCATCTTGCAAAAAGTCACTTCACATCTGTGACACTTACTGACAACTCTTTTCTAGACAGTGAGCCTACATAAAATTCACGTTAAAAATAAAGTCCGCTTTCAAAATTAAAACACATTTGGAAAAGTGGTTTCGTGCCAGTTCTATGCACGCTGTTAAAATATTTATTTTTCACAAAAATAACAACAACAACAATAATAATAACAATAACAATAAATAAAAGCCTATATTCTTGTCGGCAGCCCAAAATAAGTGGATCAGTTTTGGAAATTAGATTTTGTCATATATCTTTAGGGATTCGGGGGTGGGGGGGCTTGTTTAAAACCACCAGCGCACGTTCCTCCCAGCTTACACCTTGGCGGCGGCAGCGCGGTGCCGCAGCGGCTCACAGGCGGCCTCTGTCCACCTGCTGATGTCGTCCGCCTGATATCCTCCAAAACTAAGCGAAAGACGGAGGGTCTGCAAACGCCCGAGCCCAAGCGCATGGGTTGAGGAGGGGACTCATGCCTTGTTCCATCCGCGTACTTTACTTTTAACGG
This sequence comes from Mormyrus iriodes, assembly GCA_011763525.2. Taxonomy (NCBI): domain Eukaryota; kingdom Metazoa; phylum Chordata; class Actinopteri; order Osteoglossiformes; family Mormyridae; genus Mormyrus; species Mormyrus iriodes. The sequence goes on along the minus strand of JAAGVU020000092.1, from coordinate 12,948,487 downwards.
CATGAAATGCAACTGAACGAGTGGATTGCCGCCGACCTCGCTGCTTGGCGTTTTACTGCTTTGGACAGAAAGGATACCATTCCGGGTTATGTTCTCTTTTCCCTGAACCACTTGGATAAGGATTTACATCTGTTTTGCATTTTTGACTAACTTTATGTATAACATGTATTAGAAATGTATATATTTAAAGGGCCAAATTTTATATATGTGAATGTATTTTATGTCTTCACAATTTTTATTTGGCTATTAAATTTAATCCCGTTTCTGCGGTAAGTTAATAAGTAATTAGTGCATTTTTTAACTAAGGTGATTATCTGTTGTATTTGTACAGGTTAACAGGAAATTAACAGTGCATTCGTCACAACTAATTTATGCATTATGCTGATCTCATACTTTTTAAATCTGTAAACGATTAATTCTATTGCGTAAGCAAACCGCCGCAAGAAATTGATTGGACCTTTTTTTCAAACCTACACGTCTAACTCCCGCTTCATTGGCTAATTATTCTCCAGCTTCAAGCGCATATTAATTGCTACGATCCACAAACAGTGGAATAACGTCGCTTTTCATCATCGAAAAGTATAGCATTTTCATTTCATGTGATTTTTTTGTGTAAAAACTACTTACGCATTTTAATGTTTAAGGCTGATGTTTTAGCATTTCTATCTGAAAGTATTAAGTGATTATTAAAGAGACTTACCCTCTTATAACGTAATGGATAAATGCATGCTTACGTAGGACGCTTGTTCTTAATATGGAGCATTGTTACCTACACTTTCAAAACATTAAAAATAAGATGGAGTATAAATGTTTAGGCTTCGTTGTTGTATGTGACATTATAATATGACTGCGTCATCAGCAAAATGTCTGATCAATATCCCTTTAAACGTTATTTTGCCACACTAAACTGTTTGCAACCAGGTATGAATTTAATTAAGTGAAATTAATTGAATTTACCATAGGAAAATCTTACTTTTTATCACAGAAATTATATTTCATTAAAATGCTTGTGGCGTCACACTGATGTAAAATATCAATATAAATTATTTACTAATATTAAACTATAACGTTTGTAATATCTGTTAAGATATATGATCACAAAACCAGCGGACAGAATAAGGAAAACGTTTCGTAGTCTTCTGACTTCAGCAAACCGGCTAATGTAGACAAGCCAAATTCTGTGAAACCCAGATGTCTTCCAACGTGATGTTTACCTAAGGATGAAAAACACAGTTCTTATAAATACCAGTTGTTTATTAAAGACAATTACTAGTCGGGATGATGAGCTACAAGTCTAAGTTAAAAAGCACTACACACTCATTGACTGGCCCTTACTAATCAACTGACCAGTCCCATACTGAGTCAGCTTAGCAAACCTTCCATTTTGCCTTGACCTCCTTCTCGGGTCTTTCTAAAAGTGACCAATGTTGCCATCATCTGGTTAAAGTTTGTATTGCACCTTGCTCACAGCTGACAAAAGAGCTGAAAATCTAAATGGTACTAGTGCCCTGTCCTGCAAAATGAATGGGGCAGTCTTACCTAGAAGGTGCATCTGTGTTTGGATCTCTGTCAAAATGAAAGAGAAAGATAGATAACGTTAAATTTAGCATTGTATAACTTTGTGTAACAGTTAAAATATAACAAACTGCAAATACAATTGGTTAAAATACCAGAACAGAAAGGCGTAGCAAGGGATTGTTGAAAAAACATAGAGCCATGAATATATAATTATCTCTATAATGATTTTGAAAGTAAGCTCCAACAGAATGCTGCTGTGCATCCATCAGCTCAGTAAGGCTGTTGATATTTTTATGTTAGAGCATTCCAGAGTTGCCCGCTTACTTAAATCACTTGACATAAAAGCTCCTCACTTGATTTTAATTGGAAAAAAATTTAAGTTGCACCCATAACCATCGTGTTTTTATGGATTGTTTAATACTGTCCGAGTTATTTAAATGTTCCTTTTCTGAGAGTCTCCTCCTCATCTGCCTGACATAATTGTGCAAGTGGCTTTGTAAGGGCTGTGGACCCCGGGGGCATGCGGGGGTGGAAGGGGGGGCTTTAACACCTCTGTAGTACCATACAAACTCACTGCTGGGCCATGATGAGAGGGATGTGGGGGCTGTCTGCATTGAACTGCCTCTGGAGGGGGGGCATCCTCTCTCCGGTGCGGGCGTTGAACATGGGCAGGGTGGACAGGGGCCGGGAGGCACCACGGCAGTCGGCCATGTTCCGGAGCTCATCCGTGTTGCTATGGATGGTATGGTGGTGGTACAGCTGTATGCTGGGAGGGAGAGGAGGGATGTTCCCAAATACAGCAGGTACACAGCAAGCACTTCCTCTCATTTTAATGTCTGCTCTACAGGTAAGAATCATGACAAATTCAGCTTGGAATGCTGTTATATGTATACAGGACTATGCAAAAGTCTTAGGCAGCCTTAACACAATTTAATATTAGAACGTATACAAATTAGGAGTAACAACAAAAACTAGTAAAAATATCTTCTGAGCTCTATAAAGTTACTGACATCTTGTTGGATGGCTGGAAGAACACCGCTTCAGTCCTCACAACCATTCTATGTATGTATTAAATTTCACCACCAGATCACTTAATTAATTAACTTTAAAAAGTCAATGAGATTGATTAGCTATATGAGGTGTGTTAGTGGTGATGGGTGCTGCACGGACTGGGCTGATTTTAGCAGAGGTTTTGATATGGCTTAGTTGACACACTTAGACACGAAGATCATTTAAACATTTTCTTTTGCTGCCTAATACTTTTGCACAGTACTGTATAACTGTAATTATACTGGGTATCTCATTTCAGATTGTTTTGGGTGGTTCAACTAGAGATCCTTGAGTAGATACTTTCTCTATTTGATTTGACATCAGAATATGAAATTATTTAGATTCATGAACAAGGTGGAATTTTTGCACAGATGCAGAACCTGAGGTCAGATACACGGTTGGGTACTGGAGGTTGTGGTGACTGTTTTGCGTTCAGTAGTATGAAGCACCCTTTGTGTCCGTTGGATGGTGGTAGCATTTGGACCCACACAGAGTATGAACACTGTAAAACATGGCTACGTCAAGCAGATGGGATGGTGAGGTGGAGATGTGCTTACTCAGCTGTCTTTGCATCCCGTTTCTCCCTGGGAAGAAAATGAAAGAAAATGATGACCACAGCAGTCAGAAATGTTGCACACTGCAGCAGAATAATAGACTAAGGCCTATCTTTTGGAACATCAATGTTGGGGTAAAACAAAGCTATTGAAGATATCTGAGTGGCTTTGCGTTGGTATACAGGAAGTGTTACGAGTACGCTTAGCTTTCGCATTGTTTTTGCAGTAAGCTCTGTACAGGACATGCATTGCATGTACACTAGTGGTCAAAACTGTGGAAACACTTCAAATTTTTTGTGATTGCAGAACTTTATTCAACTGTTGCTCAGCTTACTTAATTAATCGTCAAATGCATGATATTTGTTAACATTCGTTGACTGTTTATAAACATTATTGCCGATATTCGTGTACTGATTTTTAAAGCGCGGTGCCAAAAATGTTTCCACAATTTTGGCTACAAGTGTATGTTTTATTCTTAGCTTTCTTCGTGTTCTTTTTTTTTTTTTGCGAAGTTAAGGGCTGGTACACATACACGCCCTCTCGTCGGCAGCACATGATGTATGCCAAGATGGTGCACAGCAGGACAATCAGCACAAGGGGGATGATCACCATCCCTATGTATGCCGGGAAGTAGTCATGGGTGGGAGGGGATTCGGGGGGGTCGTAGAAACCCTGAGCATCCAGAATTCCGGAACCCCGGGTTGGTGCTGCCGGAGGGGGGGGTGGGGGCTTGGACAGGTCGATCTGGAGAGGGCCAAGGAGAGTTTGGAGGAACAGGTAAATATGTGGCAAGCACAAATCAGTAACTTCTATAACTTTATGCCTTAAATATGCCAATTTTGCTCAGATGCATCTATCTGGGATGGAGCCAAGCTAAGAGCTACAGCAGGGGTGCTCCAGATCTCAGCGTGTGTCAGATGCAGCTGGCCAGTCACTGGCTGGATACAGGCTGGTTATGATGCGGAAAAGCCAAATACTGTAAACTGTCCCCTCCAGCTCAGACTCTATCTGTCTGTCTGTCTGCTAATTATCTATCAGTTATTCTGGTGACGGTCACTGTTTTTATTCTTATAATTTTGTTTCACATCCAGTGTTATTGTTACTTTGAAAATGTCTCTTTATGACCTAAGGCATAATTACTAATGATAATGACAATCACTAAAGTATTGATATTTACATACATAAACTAGTGATAATGCCACCAAATGATATTCTTGCCATATACACAAATAGGGCCAGTGTTTCTGACAGTAACACAGAAGTGCCGTTGTGCATGTAGCCCCGCAGTGAAAGCCACGCCATGCAGCTGCACTGACCAGAGTGGTCTTGCACCATGTTATGCAGTTGCTGGGATTGGAGCATGCTGTACAGTCCCTGGAGACCTTTCCTGCAGCTTTGCATTGCTGCTGGTGCTCAGCACTCTCAATCCGCAGCAGGCAATCCGAGAAGGGCTGTTCAGAGCCTAACTTCACATACACCCTGAAAAAACACATATCCCTGTTCTCCTTTTTGCACACAGACACTCTTACTAATTACAAATGAGTAGTAATTTAATAGTTAAAACTAGATGCCAGTTACAATTTATGGATGCTAGCTTTTAATTTCCAAATACAATATAAAGAAGGTCCCTAGTTACACTAGTGGCCAAAGCTGTGGAAAAACTTCCAGTATTTAGAGATTGCGGAACTTTATTCCAGTAACTCCAGTTACTTATTTAATTGTCCAATGCATGATATTTGTAAACATTCTTTGATTACTAGTTACTACCACTAATATTCGTGTAGTAATTTTAAAAGTGTAATGCGAAAAATGCCAGGTGTTTCCACAATGTTGGCCACAAGTGTGTATTGCTTTGTGAACACATTCATTCACTTAAAAATAATTTATTCAGTGTTGCCATGGTTTATTTGATTTGTAGCTTTTTTGTTTTACTATTTTTTCCCATATATTAAGATAGAGAATCTAATTTAAGACAGGAGCATTGAAAGGGAAGGAGAAAACAAAACAAATGTACATTACTGTGACACCATTTTCTAGGTGTGACTAGGTGTGAGATTAAACATATTGTAGCATTATTAAGTGTTGTAACATTACAGCATTTTTGTAAGTAAGATACTCTGACATCATTGGATAAATGTAACACTGGTGTATGCCAGTATGCAGCCCCTCTGACTTGCAAGCTTGGGAGGTAGTAAAACAACTGGTGGTGCTAATGTAGACCGTCAGAATGTGCAAACGCGACAGATGGGTTGCCATGGAAATGGCACATATGCGCGGGGACAGCCGCTGCCTTTTGTCACAACCTGCCTGAGCCACAAAGCATAGAGACCAGACCACTGCTTTCCATTGCCTTTCCGATTAGTTTTCCCATATTTTTCCCCCACTGCACACATGTATATATTAAATTATATATAATCTGTATATATAAGAATATATATCTATATGCATGAATATATCCAATCAATGCTACCACAAGATTTTGATTCAACAGCAGCTTAACTAGATTAAGTGACCTACCTGCAATGTGTGTCAATAAGCCTCTTTAAGCAAATTAAACTGCTGCTGAATTACAGAACTGGGCTAAAGTGGAGTGGAAGTGCCCAGGCTGAGAGACCCCGATGTATAAATGTACTCATAAATGTGCTTTAAGTACGAATATTGTATAATACTAATATGCTAATTCCTTACCCCTCATAGTGGCCTGGCAATGGGAGAGGTACTCTGCCACCTCTGTCTAGTGCAGAGCTGATATTGACAAAGGTCAGCAGGTGTGCCCCCCACATCTTCAGAATGTCCTGCTTTATATCTTCCAGAACTGCAGAGGGCAGCACTTTCTCAATTTCCCGCAGGGAAATGTAGAATTCAGCTTGATAGGGCATCTTCTTTCCTGAGAGAAAACTTATTACTTCTGTCCCTTATTAGTAAACATCTCTCATTTGTTTGGCATATAATCAGAAGGTTAAAAAAATATATCTTGCTGTACCTTGTGATCCGACAGTTATCACCAATCTGTCCCTGAAGGTGTCATAGCTACGCTTGTTAATGACTGTGATCTGTCGTGGAGATAAATCCAGAACTGTTTAATCCTAAATGTTGCGGCTCATGTTGAATAATCACCGAAGCCCCATTTACAGGGTTTTGAGCCCTTCCTAACAGAAGGTACTCTTAAATAAATGAGACACCTTTAAGTTCAGAAATTGCTTAGACCAAAGCTCTGCCCAATGAAATTGCAAGAACGAGGAAGATACTTGTGGAAGATAATATTTACTGTACTATATACCTAAATCTTTAAAATTTCTGCAAAAACTATTTTTGGCTTGAGGATCTGTTAAATTGAAATAACAGAAGTCACATTGCTTACTGCAAAGCAACTGTCTAATATTGTCCTTATTTATAAATAGTCAATCATTTCTACATGCCTGTGCTTTCGTGATCTCAACAGCACAAATAAGAATGTCACTTTTATTCTTGGAAGTTCTGCCTTTTGCTGAACTCCAGTTTCTTTTTCTGTTGTAATAAATCTTACAGATTATAGATCACATGACCCACAGAACATATTTCTACTGGAACCCATATCAGACAAGAACAATAAAATACAAATATGTGCGTATGCGTATGAAAGCTATTAAATGACAACCTTTCTGTGATGGTCAGCAGCAAGATATCTGACTTCCACTACCCAAACACTTCCTCCAAGGAAATTCCTGATAGCCCTGAAATAGGCAATTTGCTCGTGCAGGCAGGGGAAATCAGTACCTCAATCACGTTCTTGCCTTGGTCCTCTTCCAAGGGGGTTCCGTATAAAAATCCGTTATCCATGGGGTACCTCTGGGTGTACCGAAGCCAGTGGGGCAAGTCTGGGAAGTATTGCTTGTTGCATTTGAACACCATGGGATCATTGTACACCCGGCCTGTTTTTCCACATCAGATTGCACAGATGGAAATATGAATCCATGACCCTCATATTCATTTGGATTCCATTAAGATCAGATTATTATTTGTTTACATTACTCTTACATTTAATTTTCACATCATTTTGCAAAAGCACCAGAGCTAGATGCGTTTTTTGCAACATCATAGTGACATCATAGGTATGTCTTGGAGTGTTTAAAAGAGAATGAAAGACAAGCCTGTAATGCTGACCCTGCTTTACTCAGCTCATGACTCCACCTAGTGGAATGATTAATTATAACATATTATGAAAACAGCTGCTGCTGCAAACCGGGTGCAGCATTGCAGGGGAACACCGTGCAAGTTCATTGGCTATAGTCTGAAACCTAACTTATACAAATGAGCAATTGCTTACACAGCAATAATTTCTGGCTAAGCTAAATCTATTGTCTTCTTTCTAATTGCTAAATACCTATACACCAAATGCACACAGACACACCCACACTCAGCTTTAACGTTACACTGCTAAGTATTTGGTTGTTTTGCAGGCTGCTTAGCTTACTTTAGGTCACAATTTTACCCAATTGTTCCTCAGAACAAATCACAGTAAGGCCTTTGATTATAACGAGGTACAATGGCAAGGATGCTCTTAAGACCCGAGTCTGAAAGTCAATCAACATCAGCTGACTGTGAGCCATTTCTCACCCATGCTCTTACCGTAGTGTTTGAGGAATGGTTCAAAATCGCCCTGGAAGGTTTCCCGTTGCAACTCGTACACAAAGAGTTGACCCACATCAGTAAAAACCTTCCTATCTGCATGGACCACCAGGAGACAGGCCAGACATACTGTGGGAGGAAAAAGTAAGGCCTATAATCCTTAGTGCTGGGATCATATTGCAGTCACAACAAAGCCCATGTACGACAGTAACAAAACGCTCAGACACTTTTGTAATGAGCAGCTTACATATGCAGCTAGAAATATATTTATTGTTTTCAAATTCACAGTTAACTGCTGCCTAGACCAGAAGTTCCTCATCTTTAGCTACTGTACCCCCTGCTGCTCTTTAAATATGTATGTAGAATGACAAATCCCCTTCACTCTGCCATTTGGACTTCCATAAACGTACACCTACATGTACAACTAAAAAAGACTAACAACAGTGAAATGTTTTACATCATATTCAAAGAAGACTTAGATACGTTTGAGCAAGGCCTTTAGATATAGAGATAAATCATTCACTCAAATATATCAGAGAATGCGAAGAACCTGGCATTTCTCTCAACCTCATGGATGCCAAATGTAATAAGAGACACACGTCATCATTTTGTTTTCATATTCCCTTTAGATTCCTGTCCCATATGACAAATATACAGTTCTGACATCTGCTACGTCATAAAAAAAAACACAGAAAAACTTGCCTGTAAGACACAATTCCCAGCTCTTGTCAGCCATCTTGTTTTATGTTCTGTGACTGACAGTAGCAGAAGGAATACAGGGAGTGCCAGTCAGTAGGAGTTTGCACTGGCTATTTTAGTTCCCCGCATTCCTAAATAGATTGTGTGCACACTTGCATCTATATTTGTGGAATGTGCCTATGTAATACAACTCATAAGTTTATGTTCTGCTAGCATTATTGTCTTCTTTCGGTGCTCTGCTTGTATGACTAATTTTGCACATTAGCTTTTGTTAACAGCCTTTCCCGGGGAACTCAAACTGGCTCATGTTTGGGCTGGGCTGATTGAGTGGCTGAGCTCCCCTCAGTCCTGCAGTGGCGTCTAACATCAGGCACCTACACGGTTTCCGGAAGAATTGAGTGAGAAGTGCTCTCCTTCAAGTTTGTTGAGATGCTTGATAAAATCAGTAAAGCATCAGTCAGTGGGGGTACTGATGTTGAAAAGTTTTTAGGGCCCTTGTCACTCAAAAGGCCTTGGAATCATCCTAACTTTCCACCATTTTATAGCACCCCTGTTGCACCGCCCCCCCCCCCCCACTGCTGTTGCCACTTTCTGAAGAAATATGGTATGCCACGCCCCCAGGACAGCATTGGCTGACTGTATGCACTTACTTATTGCCATCTAGCAGAGTTTGTCTGACCCAGGTAACGAGGTTTCTGTCCACCTCGATAACATGACTGAGCCCAATATGATCTTATTCCTAGTGTGCTGTGTATAACAAAATGTTCTCTTCCTAGATGCCCATTAAGGAGCTATATAAGGTCCATCTGGAGAAACAAATAAGAAAGTGTGATCTCCAAATGGAGCATATTTTAAATAAAGAAAAGAAATTAGAAATGGAATGCCAGTGAAAGGTAAGTTTTGTGGTTGTTTGTCGGAACGGGGGAACAGTTAAATTTCCTTCTTATTGTATCAAGTTCCCTGAGCATATAACTTGTAATTTGGTGTATTCAAAGGCTCCTATAGTGCTGGACCCCTAGATATAAATAAATAAATTAATTAATAATAATAATAATAATAATCTAAAGACACTGACACTCAGTACTTTTCTTTCTCTTATACACCTTGTTGTAATTTGGAATATATTGATTGACAAGTAACATCATATCAAGACATATAGTCGTTTGTAATGTGAATTGAAATTACGACAAAACACTTTTCAATTTAAACTGCATGCAGTTAAAGCGGACTTAAGTAAGTATGTATCTACTTAATTACTTTTAATTTAAATTATGATCTAGATGTTAGATTTACTAACAGTTACAAAACAAGGATATATGAAATAGGTTTTTCCACGTTTGATGGTAGTGAAATTTGATATTCAGCAGGAAGTACCCTGAGATAAATAAATACTGCCATATATTTCTTTTTCACAGTATTGCTACGTTTCAACAATAATCATCCGTTATTTCGTTATTTGCTAGTCCATGTAGTAACAGTCATTAAAATACCGGGGTGAGTTAATGCATGGTTTTATGAATTTCTTTTTAAAAAGTTAGATAAAACGTTTTAGTTTAGGTTTGCGAAGCAAACTCTCCATTGGAAATTGTTTCCCACGTTGCGCCAAGTCATTAACGCAAAGTCGGCGACGGCAACGTCTAACAAACAGAAGATCGCAGTAACGGCATGCCCCTTCATATAAATATAATATTGGCCTATGTCTATGCTTTTATTATGGGAAAATCATCGTCCGTTAACACATATATTCACAAATAAATGAGTTTAACAAATAAATAAAATGCATATGAAAAATATTACAGAAAGGCAAAACTGTAATCTCCTCGTTAGTATAGTGGTTAGTATCCCCGCCTGTCACGCGGGAGACCGGGGTTCGATTCCCCGACGGGGAGTGGGAAATCAATCTTTTTGCTTTATTCTTCCTTACCGATCTATATGTTACAACCGATACAGAAACGGGACTCGCACAATTCTGCACGTCTAGACTCACGCTGGTCAAAGACTACTCGCCAGGTCCGGCCTAACATACAGCAGCATCATGACTGACACCAACCAGTTTAGCGATTTATACCCTGGTACCTCAGCACAGAGCGATACAACTACAGCCTCATAAACGCACAGTGCACGTTACTAGACAGAGCGACACCTTACAGTTTGCGCATCGCACTTTACTCTGCCGTGTTTCCTATTTCAGCCATTTCTTTTATTTTATTTGATATATTCATACTCTGTTTTGCCGCATTTTGTATTGCAGCCATTCCTTTTATTAATTTCGCATTTATTCTGTAAATACGTACCTCTTCAGTTCCCATTTATACGTGCACTTTTTTTCTGAGTGCCCTGCCTTTGTTTTGAGCTGTTTAATTCTCCTACATGTTACATGATACGGACTGGACGGCGTGAGCAAGAATTCTTACGTACTGCTGCAGGAAAGGCAAAGGATTTTTGAGTTTCTTATGCCACTGGAAGTACTTTATGCTGGTGGAGATGCCATATGCTCACGAGGAGAGAGTGAGTGAGTGAGTGAGGGAGGGAGAGAGAGAGAGAGAGAGAGAGAGGGCAGTGCTGACAGCTCGTCGCGATTCTGAGGAGCGAAAGCAGAGCGTGGACACAATGGAGCGCACGACATACTCCTGAAAGAATCGTCCTTTTACCAGGTACCGCCGTGGCCGCACGCTTCCGCCGGCATTACTGCCGCTTCTGTCTGTCCCTTTAGCCGCCGTTAATGTGGACATTATCGTGGAATGCAAAAGATGCAGGAAGCAACGTAGCAGAGTAAAGGCATCAGTAGGGTACACGACTGAGGCCCCGGTTCTCCGCATGGTCCTAAAGCTTGGGTGGCCGAGGATGGTTTGGGTCAGACAGTCATAATCGCTCATTTAAACAAATAAACGTTTGGCTGCGATAATCGCCATCGCCGTAACGTTTACCGTGCGCCACGATCTCTGCGTGTATAACATGAAGCGGCGGCTGAGAGTTTTATTCTTCCAGTCGTTTAAAAATATTGCAGCGGCTGTTGCAACATTGATCTCTCTCAACAAAGCCGTCCGCTAGAAATCACGTATGCTTGTCAAATTTCATGGATCCGCATCCGCGATGTTTACCCACGTTTGCCACCCAGATATTTCAGAAAATGCCGTTTTATTAAAATAAAGATTACATTCAGGATAAGCACGGATACCGCTTGAGCGGAAAATGCATATAACACAAGCATCAGAGGAGACAAGACAGGACACTTTATGAAATAGGTGGCGTATTGCTTTTTAAACAAATAGACAAAAGTCGTACCATCCTACCGTGTTTATGTCCGAGCCGAGCTATTTTACCTTTTATTTTTACAATCTATATTCAAAAATGAATGTTGATTCGATTTAAAGACACAGCTGGCAATTCAAACGACAATAAATGCATATTTGTGACACTGAATACTAGCTCAAAACGTTTAAAGATTAGACAAGGGTCAGTATATAAAGATTATTCTGCTACCAATTACGTTGTTTTCGACAGACAGACAAAAATAAAATTAAAAATGGTAGCAGTTGCCGATAACTTAACAGTGCCAATGTCCGGTGTTAGACGTGAAGAAAATGCACTGCTTGCACTAAGCTGTATATATTAAAGAATTTCTATTTTAAAAACAAAAGTACGTAATGTTTAGTCTGGAATATCTGTAGCATAGTCGATAAAATATATAAGTAGTATGGACTTACATAATTTTTTCCCCTTCGATAGTTAAGGTTTAATTTTTGAAATAACAATGATGAGGAAGAAGGAAATGGTATCGGCAGGCATTAAGACCCAGGGGTGCTCTTCCTCTTTGCTGCAGCTTTGCTGTTGCGGGAGGACCAGAAATCTGCAATAAGGCGGATGAGAAAATTCAAGAGATCAAAAATGTCACGTAAAGGGGATTAAACACAAGTGACTGATAAATGCGGGCATCGCTGGTAACGTATCGGTCGATATTTTTGTAACAGATTTGCACGTACTTGAAAGAAACTAGCGGATTTTTTGCTTTTTCAATTTATTGTGAAATACCGATATGAATCCTAGATGCAGAAGCCTGATTTTTGTGTATTCCCCTCATTCCCTTCCCTAATTCTGTGTCCGCGTTTGTGTTCCTGTCTTGCTGACCGCTGCCTATGGTGGATCTGACCGATTTGCGTTGACCTACCAAAGGAGATAAAGGGGAGCTATGCCGTTACTGACCTACCTCAGCAACGCTTGATTAATCATGATGAAGACCGAGTCCCCGTCCTCAGCCAGCGCAAGCACCACTACCAGCTCCAGCTCCAGCTCCAACTCCAATCTCAGGAGCCCGTCTCCGCACAGGAATGCGTACGAGGCGGGCATCCAAGCGCTGAAGCAGGCGAAGGACTCGCTGAACAGCGCTGCAAACGGCGACGGCCAGGACAGTAAGCCGAAGTCGTCTTCTCGGGGCCGCAGGTATGGCTCCAATGTGCACCGCATCAAGAACATGTTCCTTCAGATGGGCTCCCCTGTTCCAGGGGAGGGCGAGGACCTGGCTAAGGCCAGTGAGCGGTCAGTACGTCTCTCACTGCCTAGGGCCAGCAGCCTAAACGAGAACGTTGACCACAGCGCACTGCTGAAACTGGGTGCCACTGTCTCAGAGCGCGTGAGTCGCTTTGACCCCAAAGTGGACGGTGGCCAACATAGGGGGTCTTCTGGTTTTTCCAAGCTGCAGGAGACCCGCAAGATATTTGAACAGCGCCACCTGCAGGAGAAGCAGGCGGCCACCAACCGTATCCTGTTAAAGAAGGAGCGGGCATCTGGCTTCCAGGACAGTCGGCTGGATGTGGTGGTACGCTTCAATGGCAGCACAGAGTCATTGGACAATCTAGACGGAGGTGGTGCGGTGGAGGCGGTCTCCCCCACCGTAAGCCAGCTCAGTGCTGTATTTGAGAAGGCTGACCTCCGGAACAACCTGCACAGGCCCTCCACCTCTCCACTGCCCTCTCGGGGGGTTGGTTCACCCTCAGGAAGAGTTGGTGTCCTCAATTCCAGGATCATCACCAAGAAGACCCATGTCTTCACCCCGAACAGCCAGGAGCAGAGCGGCCAACCAAAGGACCAGGAGGCGTCACCCAGGAGTGCCAGAGCTAAGGTGAGCACCCAAAATGAGGATGCTGTTTCTTCAGAGGGCTCAAGACAGGGAGGCCAGGCAGCTGGTGAGGCAGACAAGGCTAAGCTGGATTCAGAGGTGGGCAAGTCCAATGAGGCTGTGAACTCTAGTGCAAAGGATGAAGCTGAAAGGGAACCAGGGCTCACAGGTGGACTGGAAGACCCTGGGAACCAAGAGGCAGCCAGCCGGCTGGTGCAGGCAGAGGTTCATGCCTCTCAGGAGAATGAGGTGACTTCTGGGAAGAGAGAGGGCCTAGAAACAGCCACCTCTGTCACCAAGGATTCTAGCACCACCGAGGAGGGGGAGGAAGGAGAGAACGCCCTTGCGGATAAGGTGGAGGAGTCCCTACAAGGGGAGGATTTGTGTGAGGAGTCCCGGAAGGAGGATTACTCAGAGGCGGATCTAGTGGACATCAGCGCCTACAGCGGCGTAGGGGAGGACTCTGGGGGTAGCCAGCTGGACGAGGAGGAGGACGAGGATGAAGATGACACCTACGAGCCTGAGTCTAGCTGTACCGAGATTCCGGGGCTTCCTACAGAGGAGGAACCGCCCCCGAGCAGGAAAATTCACTTCAGCACCGGACCGATCAAGGTGAGTACCAACCATGGAGTCTATGGGCGCTGCTGTGGCCATTTGACACAACCAGTCCTGCCTGTGGGATGCTAGGAACCACCCATCTGAAGTTAATTTATATGCATTTTATTTATATAGAATTGTCTCAAGAATGTGTTTCACTGCTAGACTTTTCCTGGTGTCCGTCTGCTTGCCAATGACCTTTTAGTGAAAGGCGCCGGGGACTCGCATTGTGAAATGAAGTGACTTCGGTGCCGTGTAAAATGTGATTTTTGGCCTGTAGGAAGAGTACGTATTCACGCTCGTCAAGACTTTTGATTTTGCAATGGCTGGTCAGCCCGCCCTTCCAGTGTGGAAACGGGGAAGTGAAAGCAGCCTGTGGCTAGCTCCTAATACGTTTTGAAACCATTTGTGACTTGGCGATCAGAGGGTGGCAAATAATGGCTTTGGACATGAAATCTTCCATGGTTGTGTAGGCCCAGTCTAAGCACTCACACAGAGAGTCTCCCCTGATTGCTGGGTGTTTAAATGTAATGCACTGATGTGACTGCCCGTCCCCTCACTGCTCCCCCCACTCCTGCCAGAAGTGAATGCAGATGCTATATAGTGATGTTTTTCTAAAAGAAAAGTGTGAAACCTGTGACATAAGAATGTTTTTCTTCATTTCTTGTTACATTTCTTGTGGATGCTTTCGTGATCTGTAAATGCATCTTACTAACGCATAAAACTCCCTTTTCTTAATCAAATGGTCTAGACGCACATATGAATAGCTAATATACACCACCCTCATACAAGGCAAAAATGAGCTTTTGCTGTGTTTCCTTTGACAAAATAATGAATTTGGTGGCATTGCTATTCATCATAATATTACCAGATGTCTTTACTGGAGGAAATGGTTGATGTATTTGTTCAGTCCTCCCACCTGATTTCCTGTCACCATTTAGATACAGATTAGAGACCCGTTGACTGCTGCAATAATACGACAGTATGACCTTTGAATCGCACATTTGAATCGTTGCTAAAACTGTGATGGTATTTAATAAGACCATCCTTTGTGATTTTTGAGACTATGAGGTTGCATGTTCTCATGCAGATATCCTCTAGTTATTGTCTCCTCCCATAGTCCACAGACATGTATTTAGGGTAATTTGCATCTCTAAATTGCCCCTAGTGTGTATGTGTGTGTGTATGTGTGTGTGTGTGTGTGTGTGTGTGTGTGTGTGTGTGCATATGACCTGTGATGGACTGGCATCTTATCCAAGGTGGCCCCCCTGCCTATGATACCTGCAATAGGCTCCACCCCCCTGCATATTTGTCCAGGTTGGATATATAATCATTAAAGCCATATCAGCTCTTCATTCCTAAGCTTGTGTGAATATGGGCACTTTCTCACACCCTTAGTTCAGCAGCCAGACACTTGGAGGAATTGCTCTAACTGTGATTCTCATATGGTTGGGTAGCACATGTTCACTGTCTACCCATCTAAGCACCCTCTGGATAAAAGCTCGCTCTTTTTTCGGAGCCTCTTATGAACGAATCAGCTTGTCAGTCCCATGGCCGCGTCGCTGGTCGTGAACAGGTAGCCAAGCCAGCGGAAGGCAGGAGGTCCCACCATGGGCTTACCCCGATGCCGGCTTATGCGTCAGACGGCACACCGTCTGTGCAGCCAGAGCCTGGCACGCTCGCCATGGAGTGCTGAGTAAGAGCGTGGGGGCAGCAGATACGGGGGGAGGTTGTAGAGGTGACACAGAGCACGGGTGCGTGAGCGATGTTCACATTGTTAGCTCTTGAAAAAATACTCTTTCCCAGCTTTTGAAAGGGTCTGCTGAAGGTGTCTTTCATGCCTTATGGATGTGAGTCCCTCTGTTCTTGCTGCAGTCAGGTTACATAAGAACAAAAGGA
>JAAGVU020000092.1:12887808-12932189 GCA_011763525.2 Mormyrus iriodes | reverse complement strand
TCTCTCTCTCTCTCTCTCTCTCTCTCTCTCTCTCTCTCTCTCTCTCTCTCTCTCTCTCTCTCTCTCTCTCTCTCTACACGAGATGCATCCTTTTTTGAAGTGAGGTGAGCAGAGTGTGACGACTTTGTCAGTTAGTACTAAGTTAGTGAGGTGGTAAGTAAGTAAGTGAGTAAGTCTGGTGAGGAATCCTGCCAGCCACGTTAGAGAGTAAACGATGTATTAATCAGTCATATGAATCAGGGGGTTTTATCATTATTGCCAGAGCTGAACTTAAAATAGGGAAATGCTCAGTTTCAAGTACCATAGAGACTTTGTGTACAGTAATGAAACATTATGTCTCTTTATGTGACACATGGAGTATCGGCCTGGATGGGAAGGGTTTGGTCTCTTTTTCGGCCGTGGTGTGTCTGTGTCCCTGGAATTTTTCACTTGGAGTTGTCCGGTCCCAGGGTCAGTTCCTTAACCGCTACACAATTTACCATAGGACACAAGAGCTCATTCAAGAGTCAAGCCAGTCCTGAACAAAAACAAGATTTCCAGGGACAGTATTCTGACATCGAACACTGATAGCATCTTGTTTTCCTATCTGTAAGACTAAGAGGAGCTTGATACTGAGTTCAGACCTGTTTGCCTGTTGGAACGATACAGCACAAAGACCTCCTTTGTTAACCTCAAGATCTTATTTAAGATCCTATTTTATGGGCCCTTGTGTTGCTGAGTACTGAAGCTTCATTTTAGAAAGTGGTTTTTCAGTCTTTGTGTCGCCATCACGCCTCTCTTTGGGGGCTTAAGTGCCTCGTCTTTAGCCAGAGATCCAGCCAGGTGTGAAGACAGGGGCTGAGAGCTGCGTCCAGATGGCGCCCCCATGAGGTTGCGTGTAAACGTGGAGGCCTGTCATGAGGAAAGAGCCAAGCAATCTAGCTTCTGCAATCCGGTTCCATTGCTGCTGACCAGATGTTTGCCACCAGTTCACTTGCTTGTGATGTAGGGGTTCAAAAAGTGGTGCCTGGGATGGCTGTTCATTAATGCTGTGCTTCCTTTATTGTTTTCTTGGTTCTGTTCAGTTTTGTGGTTGACTATTTCTTTGAAACCCCTACTTATTTCAAGGGAAATAAAAAATATTACCTTTTTAATAATTTATTGTTATAATTATAGTTACTTAAAAGGTAATGTGGCTGGAAATGATGTGTGATATAGTGACAGTTAATTAACTGTGTCAGATTCGCTCTATTCCAAAACTCGCATGACCTTGAGGTTGTACTATACTGCCAAGTGCCATTCAGTTAAATGTGGCATCAAGTCAAAATTCAGATTAAACTCAAGACAGGCCCACAATTCAGCACTGGCTTCAGCAGACAGCGAGGATACGGGACAAGGAGCTTATGGTGGCTGCCCTCTGACTTTTTGCCCCAGCTAACAGTAGTTCAGACGCTGGCCTCCAAATACAGGAAATGTGCCGGATTTGTATGTCTCATCTCTCTTTTTTTTAACGCTTGATTTGCTCATGTGGATATTTGTGTGAGCATAGCCAAATCCTGCTTTTCAAAAAAAGAATTAAATCACTAAGTAATACATTTTTTACCTGAACAAGCCAAAATATTGAATTTCTTTTATGGAGTTTGAAGAAATCATTGTGTGTGGAAGGTTAGTAGTAGGCTAGGGTTTGGGTCTATGGAAATACGGTATACTGCGGCATTTTGAGTATACGGCAGTGTTTTGGGTATACGGCAGTGTTTTGAAATCTTGGAGATTTCTGGGAGGGATGCGACGCTGCAAATTTTTTTTTCATTGGAGCCCCGCCCACCACCCCTGGCTTGGAAAATTGCCTTGGAAAACACAGTCAAAATAACATATACCATAGTATAATGTCATGGTATTGGATACTGGCCAAGCCTAGTTAGTAGTGGACACATGAGAGTCACCTGATTCTTTGGCAAGATCCATAGCACTTCCCAGAATATACTACAGGCTAACGTCATGTCACAAAGACAGTGGGTGTTGTCAGGAGTGGGCAGCATGTCTTGAACACGTTGGGCAAGCTTTGCTGTTAGACATTATGTCATAGAAAGCTGAGGAGTCCCACTGAGATCCCTGTCATGGCCAGGGAGCTTCTGAGGAATATTGAGCATCAGCCTCCTCTGCTTCTGTTGGGAATCGCATTCACCTGGCTCACAGCCAGTTCTGTGTCTAAGGCTCAGAACCGACGCTGACTCGCAGGTCTAAGGCTCAGAACTGACACTGACTCGCAGGTCTAAGGCTCTGAACCGACGCTGACTCACAGGTCTAAGGCTCAGAGCTGACGCTGACTCGCAGGTCTAAGGCTCAGAACTGACGCTGACTCGCAGGTCTAAGGCTCAGAGCTGACGCTGACTCGCAGGTCTAAGGCTCAGAGCTGACGCTGACTTGCAGGTCTAAGGCTCAGAACTGATGCTGACTCGCAGGTCTAAGGCTCAGAGCTGACACTGACTCGCAGGTCTAAGGCTCCGAACGGACGCTGACTCACAGGTCTAAGGCTCAGAGCTGACACTGACTCGCAGGTCTAAGGCTCAGAACTGACACTGACTCGCAGGTCTAAGGTTCAGAACTGACACTGACTCGCAGGTCTAAGGTTCAGAACTGACGCTGACTCGAAGGTCTAAGGTTCAGAACTGACGCTGACTCGCAGGTCCACTCTCTCAACTCCCTGCTTCTGATGCTCTGCTCTGAACGAGATGGCCCACGTTTACTATCAGGTTAATAGAGTTATTTGACTACAGCTTTTTCGAGGACAGTTAACATTTCCATGCAATTAAGGTGGCAGTGGAGTGCCGAGTAGGAGGAGTTACTGGCAGGTTCAGGGGTAGACCAGGTATAGAAACAAGTCTTTATGTGATCTGTGGTTATGCAAATGAGTGCCAAAAAGGCTGAAAGTATGGATCCCAAGGAGAAAGCTGGTTTGTGTTTTATTTATTAAAGTAAGTGCTGTTAAAATAACACAGGAGAGACATCCTCAGTCTTGGCTGCCTTAAATTTGTAGGCGTTTCCCTTGATGCCTTGGGTGTCCTTACTGAGCCAGCACCTTGATTTTGCCTGACCTCCCATTAGTCTCCCAGTAGCCGGGCAGCTCTGGTTTGGAGAGCTGGAGTGTTGGTTGGGTGGCTTAAAATAGATGAGAAAGACATTAATCAGAGAAAAGAAACGGATAATCTCCCAGGTCTACACCCAGAGAGTTTGTACCTTCCCCAGTGCTGGGCCTTAATGATGAGCCACATGACCCCACTTAAACACATTAGGAGCCTGCCTGTGCGACAGTTTTGGTCGGCATGTCAGATCTCACTCCTCAAATGCCTCGGTACTTCCTCGAAGGATGGAAGGTGTAGCCCACCCTGCTGGTTAGCCTCTCTAAATGCCCTTTGGCCCACAGCAGATGGACAGTATTGAGGTTTAGCTGCATCAAAAGTGTTTTAATCTCTCTCTTGTGCTGCCAGTCCTCTGAAACTGGACAGCTGTGTCCCAGAACAGAAGGATGGGGTATTGTCCTTCAAAATCTCCACGGTAACTGACATGTATGACGCACTCTGGGTAAGAGGGCCTCCCGTATAACCTGTTTAAAAACACGTTTTCACACTTTGGCACTTTGTCATGGTTAATGTGTATTAACTTTTACATTAGCGGTCACAGTGAACCCTGTCTTCAGGCTTCACAAAACAAACTGGGATAAAGGGTCTGCCTCAGTCATCGCATCTCGCTGTCACAGGCCTTGGTGAAGCACTACAGAGGAGCCATGAGCAGCACACATTGCTCCACAGAGCGTGGATCTAATGTGTGTCCTGGTAGCCTGCTACTCTGAAAGCACCTAAGCAAGGCAGCGCTCTTTAAGCAGCCTGTATCGTGCGAGTGGGTGGCTCAGTGTTGCCAAGGACCTCCAGGATGGTCAGTTTGAATCCTGCCCTGGCTCTGTTTGTGTGGTGTTTGCAGGTTGCTATGTCACATTGGTTTCCTCCAGATACTCTGGTTTTCTCCCACAGTCCAAAAGCATGTAGTTAAAAACACTGGCACTCCAAGTCACCCATAGCATGTGAGTGTGAATCCTCCAGTGTCTGGTATTCTGTCCAGGGTGGCCCCAGACTTGTGCCCTGTGGTTCCTTGGTTAAGTTCCAGGCTTTCTGTGACCCTGTGCTGGGTAAGCAGCTGGAAGATGGATGGGTGATTTTGCACAGCTCGTAATGGTACGCTGCCTTATATTTTTCGAAAATGGCTTTGAACTTTATTTTTCTCCTTTCTTAGTTGGAAAATGTGTGATAATGCAATTCCCTGAATTCTTTATTAGAAGCAAGACATTTTACCTGGGGAGGCTTCCTCAGGGACTCCCCCATACTGCAAACCTGGCTGGTTTTAAGGAGGCTATTTCTAGGGAGACCTTGACATGACCGTAATTTATTGCATTAAAGACTTCCTGGGTAAATTTCTGTCCATTTCGGTAAAACAGCTAGGCTTGAAGCATGAAGGTGGAATCATCACGTGTATGTGGAATAAGGCGGTCCAGAGGCGTGTATCTCCCGGTCTCCCTTTTTTTGGGGCAGAATTTCTACTGAAACAGTTGCCCATAACTACAATTTTGATCTCCCAAATGATCATAATGGCAGTTCTTTTATTTCTTAAAGGGATCTGCAATAGATTTAGATTCTTCTTCGGAATTTTAGTGTGAGATGAATAAACACATTGTTGTAAATGAAACATTTTATTATTCTGATGTCAGAACCAGGGGTGTTTAAAATAATAAGCAGTCAGTAATTATTAAAGCGTGGATCTAGCCGGAGTTCTGATGACTGACAAAACACTGGAACGGGAGCTAAGAAAAGCCTCACAAATTGCACCCCGGGCTCTGTTTTTAAAATTAACCTACCACTTATTGTCAACCAGATCCTGTTTGTTTGTGCATCGTGTGATCGCCCGCCTCACAATGAGTGCATTGTGGGAAATGTCACGCGGCCTCATTACTGCCGAGTTCAGCTCCCCCTCCCCTTGTTCAGTCTCTCCTGGAGCCAGGAGCTGCGATGAGGGGAGAGGTCCGCATAGCTGAAGGTGTAGTACTCATGAGACAGACCTTCTGTCCCATGTGCCCACCCCCACCGCCATCCCAGGGACATCGTCTCTCACTCTGTCACCGACCCGTGGGACGGCATCTGTCACGTCCAAGGCCGCCATCCCCCGACTTCCTCTGTGATGGGATGGGATCAGGCATTCTGTGCTAATGAAATATAAATAACTGTCCCTTTCTGTGAATCTTCTGCTTTTGACACATGAACAAAAAAAACACCCCCCTGTAATGTTTCTGCAACCCATCTGACATTTTATCAAAGCGCTCATCTCTCTAAATGTCTTTGTTTCAAGCAGCAATATTTCGCCCATTCTTGCTCAGCAGATGCAAGCTTGCATAGCGTGGACTTCCAGAAGACGGCCTTTGTTTTTGCAAACTCGACGTCAGTCACTGACACACTCATTTTGATACCTTGTGTTCTGTAGTTGTGTCAGATTTTGCAGCCTACAGTAATGGTGACAAAGCAACAAACATATGGGCTCTTGATAATCATACACCGGCTCTATACCGCATTGTGGTTAGCAATCTTTTCTGCTTCTGGTTTGCCTTCATCTTTGTTTGCCAGTCAGCTGTAGTTGTACCTTATAGGAAGACATCACGGGCCTGGTGTTGTCTAGATCACGCTCCATAATAACTGCACACTTGTATCTGAAATAGCGCTTTTAGTATTTGAAAACAGATTGTCTGTTCATTGGGTCGTTACTCAGTGACTCATTTTAAAGGGACCGGCAAGTAGCATTAGCAGGTAGTTGAGCACTGAGTATCGTCTGTCATCCAGAGTCCAGCAGGAACACCAGTTCTGTTGCCAATTATTGCTGAGAGGTAATGAGCATATCATCGAGTGTGTGGACTGGGACTCTCAGGGTGTGGCTGTGAGGGGTTAGTATGTGTTTGCATGGAGCTGTTGTGGTGTGAGAAGCATAGTGTATGTCTGAGGGCCTACTCACACTTGGCCTGGTTGCCTTGTGCCATGCCCGAGCACAATTGTCTGCCATCCCTACTCCCCCGTTGGTCTGCGCTCACATTGCACTTAACGATCCTGGCTCGAGCATGCTTTCATCATCACCATGTGACTATTTGCATTGAAGAACACAAAGAAAAAAAAGTATAATGTAATTGATTATTAATGTCCTTATTTTGTAGCATATTTGGAGTCGTTCTGGGTGCGATGATCACATGACCCTCATAGATTTATCTACTATGCATCACAGCAATTTGTATTTATTTGTGCTGCACGTGTAAGAAAATAGTCCCATTTTTTTACCAAATATCTCTGATTTTTTTTGGTGCGCATTCAGCTGTTCCTGGATACTCTCATTAGCCCAAATCTTAAGCAAACTCTGTACCTCTGCCATAGACCAAAGTGATCCCTTGCCACTATCCAATCCCTATGCTTTAATTTTTTTCGCAACACACGTCACAAAATAAAACTACAATCTGTACAGCCTACTCGATCAGTTCCTTCCTTGTCCCTCTCATGTATAGTGCGCATGTGTGTGCCAGTCACATTGTTGATGTCAGGTCTGTGTTTGTAGCAATCACACTAGATCTGAACCGTGCCTGGGCCCACTTGAAGAGGTACAGAGCAATCACTCTAGTTAAATTAACTGGACTTTGGGGGTCAAATGTGACCGGGCATGGTACGAATCGCCTAGGGTGAGTACACCCTTAGCTTGGTATGAGCGTTGGCTTCTCCTCTCCCCTTCTTCAGGACTGATCCTCTGCCTGTGATTCATTTTCTCACTGCATGTCTTTTCAACCGTTCTCTTTGCTGCCCCACAGCTAAAAGCGAGCCAAACAAGATAGGCTTACGTTAAACATGCGGGCCGTGCATGTTGAAGAATGGCTGTGCTTATCTTTATTGAAGACCTCAGACAGGCTTCCGGAAATACACCCTGTCAAAGTGTACGATATCAGAACTGACATGATGTGGACCAAGTAAGAATGACAGAAAAGCATCGTAAAAAGATATTGCAGCTGTTTTGTACCGTAAATCTAAAGTCCCAGTAGCAGTTTTATTACTTCTTTTAATAAACCTTTTAATCTCACATTTTAAATATAGACTGTTGATTTTATTTTTGACAATTTTTTATTTATATTTTGGCAATATCATGGGTGGGGGCGGTATGGTGGTGCAGTGGTTAGCACTGTTGCCTCACACCTCTGGGACCAGCGTTCATGCTTTCGCCCGGGTTCCATGTGTATGGAGTTTGCATTTTCTCCCCATGTCATTATGGGGTTTACTCCAGGTACGTGCCCCCCCCCCCCCAGTCCAAAAACATGCTGAGGCTGATTGGAGTTGCCAAATTGCACATAGATATGCATGCATGTGTGTGTTAATGGTGCATGAGTGTGCCCTGTGATGGGTTGGCACCCCATCCTGGGTTGTTCCCTGCCTTGTACCCGTAGCCTCCGGGATATGCTCCTGGCTCCCCGTGACCCCGAATGGGATAAGCAGATACAGAAAATGGATGGATGGACAGTTTCATGGATGGTACATCATGAAGAGTCAGATAACTGCAGGTTTTAATTTCTGGGTATCATTGATGCTAATTTTAATGTAACTGCTTGTCAGGATACATATCTGTTCATCATGTAAATTCCCTAATAGGACATGGAATAATTTAAAAGGAAATATACAACTTATACTTTTGTGTAGTGGACAACTGTACCATATTGCATACTGAATTTTAGTTTAATACATGTTTAACGAGCAGAATTGGACATCCCTGCTAGCAGTGTTGCTGCACTAGCTGGTTTCTTGATGTGGCAGCTGAACATCACGCCACTTTTCAAGTTACTAGGCAACACAGCGGTACAGATGCTCGTCTTTCTCCAGGAAATCTCTGGATAGATATAGATATAGTTTGTTCGGTTTGTATGGAGGAGGTCATTTTGGTGCTGCATCCTGTTGTTATAAAAGGTCGATTTATTGCCATATTTAATTGATTGCCAATAAATCAGCCTGCTTGCTTATTTTTTTGAAAAATACAAAAAGCCCTTTGTTATTGTAATCTTTTTATTGAAGGCCAAATTTGTTGAAAATTCCTGGGTGGCGTGCAGCCCCTTATACAGAAATATATTTCATGGACAGTCCAGCATAGGGGAGCAGATTTCCTGGCTGGGGAGGTTCAAACTCGTAATTTTACTACATGGATACATGCCTGGTGATGTATACGGTCTCCTAAAAACATTTCAAAGGCCTAGACAGAAACTGGAGTTACGTGTACCTTACCTCTCTGTACAGGGCATTTAATTAGCAGAACTGTAGGACTTTCCTGCTCCGCGGCTTCGTCGCCATGTTTCGGCCGAAGTGTATCATTTTAGAATCCTTTATTTTCATTGGCTCACTTTGGTAGGCATACTGCTCTTTTCAGAACCCTTGCATTAACCTGTCTTGATCTCTTGGTCTGTCTCAGTTAGCTGTCTCCGTTCACACGGATTCTCCATGCACCGTGAGAGTGTGTGGTTTGGGTCTTGAGAAGCAGCGATGTTTATAGCACAGGGTTTCCTGCTGCTGTTTCCAGGGGCCTCGGCATATACAGGCTTTAATAATTATGACTTATTTACCAGATTTTGTCTGAAAGCTGATGGATCTTGAGATTTCTGAATATTTTGTGAGTATCTTACTAATCTTTGTCTGAAAAAGTACATTTTGCTGAAAGGCACAGATTGAAACCTTTGAGATCTGCATTTTGTAGTTTGTTGCGCCCTTACTCTAGTTATAAAAGCCATAAACTTATGTGGTTGCCTAGGAGGAAAACTAGCACACACTGCGGTCCCACTAGGAATGACAGTGGGAATCCCTATGGTGAAAGCAATGCTGTAGAGAAAACACTGTGTTCGTCCCTCTGCTGGGTACTGAAGGAAATAAGTAGTCGTGACAGTGGAGGGCCGTTCATTCCAGTGCCTTTTCGGAGAGGTGGAGCCCAGTGACCGGACCGTACAGTGATTCCGCTGGCTTGCGACTCCTGGATCTCCGGTGTCCTCCCTCAGGATAATCCCTGCTGTCTGAAGTGTGTGAGAATGCCAGCGATGTCTGGCTTAGCTCTGCTAAGCTACACGCTCCTTTCACTATGTGATGACCAATCTGAACGTCACAGACAGCCATTCCTTACATATTTTCTCTTCGGTCCCTTTCTTCTTCCAGTGCTTTTCCATTTTTTGGAGTAGATTTATACTGGAATTGATTTGTTCTGTCTCCATATCTTATTTTTTTGATCAAAACAGTCTAGGTGGAATCTAAGTGTAAAATGTGACCCACATGTACAGGCGAAATACACTGATTGATGGAATGGTGACAAGATTATAGTTGGGATAGACGTGTAAACAGCTCTCTGCACCTTCATTGTTCTGAGTGTGTCACAAGAGGGTGCCTCACAATTTGCAGCTGAACATCAGCTGTAAGCAGCGAATCGTGCCTAGAGACATGAGCACTAATGTCTCACTCTTTCTAGGCTTTCAGAATTACTCACTTGTTGTCTGTGAGCAGGAAATGAGCTAGGGCCACAATGTTTGCAGCTGAGAACAGTTTGACTGGTAACTGATATTTAAGTCAAGTTAGAGTGCCGTATGACACTGGAGCTCTTACTCGGAGGTGCCGTGAAGTGCATGTTTACAGCGTACGGAGTGTGTGCGCATTGAAAATTGTGGGTGTTTCGTATGCCTCACTTCCTGCGTTGGATGGCGCTTGCTTTGTTGTGAATTTTTTCCACGGAGGAAGCTGCCCGTGCCCCCTTCCTGTCAGGGCCACACTCGGCACTGGTGAACGGAGCTAGAGCGGACGCCGCTCAGGGGGGCCGGGGGTTCAAAAGCATGCACCCCCCCTCCCCTTTAATCAAGCATTCACAGGTCTGGTCCTTGACAACCAGATTGTTTCTTTTTTGTTTTTGTCGTTTATTTGGTGCCAGTGATTGAAACTTATACAAGAGGCGATCAGCAGCGAGGGATTGTGACGGCACCTCGCCGGGTGTCACGGTCACTCGTGCCCCCGGTGTCGCCCTGTGCCGGAGCCGAGAGGGCGGAGAGACACTTGATGAAGGGTCTCTTTCAAATGGCGGCCCGAGAGTGGCTGTTTTTCAGTGCTCGGAGCCAGATCCGAAGTCTGGCAGCGTTGCCCTCTCGCCGCCACAGAGGAAGTGCCGCCTCGATTCAGCTTCACGAGAGCACTGCCCCATCGCGCTCTCCAGCGGGAGAAAAATTTGACATCTGTGCCCAGAACACAGGGCTTGTTGTGGAGCGGGGCAGTGAGAGCGCTCCTGAAAGGGCCCAAGCAGAATGGCCCGTTTTCCCCCTCCAGTGCGATCATCGAGCTGATACAGGCAGAGCTGTTTGGCCCGCTTGCGCACACACTGCCGCCTTTGTGCACTCCCTCTCTCCTCACTGTCGCCGCTGTCCTCTTGCTCTGTTTTTTCCTTTTTTTTACGCAACCACTTTTTTTAAAAATAGTAGCATTGTGCTCCTTGCACACATTGCCCACGCCTTTGGGTTTCCACTCTTCGAACACAGGAAGTCACTCCACCACCCCTCCCCCCACCATACGCCTTTATTTATGTACTTACTTATCTACATATTTATTATTTATCTATACTTATTTATTAGTTTGGTTATCTATCCATCTATTCATCTATCATCTGTTTATTTGCTTTCTTGTTATTTGCTATTGCCATTTTATGGTTTTATACAAATTGGGAGGTCTTGTGGGAAATTTGATTTGGACATCCAGAGTGAATGTTTCCGTATGACATTTTCTTAAGAGTGACTGAGAGCCATAAATACATGTTTAGGAGAAAAAGGCTACCAGAAGGTGGACAGTGTTTAACTAGCCGCGATCTGCGCTCTTGCCTAAGCCTATTTTGACCCCCACTCCCTTCCCCAGCTACAGCATGTCCTGCTCCACTTAACCCTCAGCCCAGGAGAAAGGGCAGATGAAGCCCCCCCCCCCACGGGGGTCTTTTATCCGGTGGCCTCCGGTTACTCGGATCTTCAGGCTGTTGCGGCAGATCCTTCTCTGCGGTAGTGAGATGTCCAGCGGGGTCACACAGCACTGCGATGTAGGCAAACCCAACACATCAATACCATGTTTCTGGCATGAAAACTAAAGGTTTTTACAATGTCGTGTTGCGAAATTGGGTAACATTGTGTAATATCACCTCCATGTGATGTGTCCGGCCAGGGCTGCAAGATAGAAAGCGGGGAAGTAACAAAAAAGCCAAAAAAGCTGAAGTATTAGCAGATAGGAGTATGGTGCCTCAGTGGGTAACACTGTTGGCTTCATTCTTATCCCCCCCAATTTAAGGGATGTTACTGGGTGTATTTGTGATATCCGTCCGTCCTTCTATCCATCCATCCATCCATCCCTCCATCCTTCTTCTGTGCTTCTGTTCTATGCAAGGTCGTAGGAGTCAGGACCCTATCTTGCAAGCTACGGGTGCAAGGACAGGAATAACCCAGGATGGGGTGCCAACCCATCATATTATATTTCATGAAAATGAAATGTGCATAAATGTGTAAAAAGCTTAGATGATGTATCAGAACAGAAAGATTTGTAATTCTGTCATTTGAGAAGTGTTATACATGATATTCTTTTGTGGGTTGGAACATGTTATGAGTATCTTGTTGCTTAAGACATTTAAAGATAAGCTTGTTAAATCATAGTAGCAAAACATGATACTACTTCATTAGAAATTTATTTGCCATTTAATAGATTGGTCGGTAATGGTAGCTATTAGGCAGAAATACTGTAAATGCTTTAGTGTGACATTTGCTAGCTGTCTGGTCATTCACAGACCTGTTGTTTCTCATCAGCATGTATTGTTGTCCTAGTTAGCAAATCATTTTTTTTGTTACGCTCCCATCATATTGCTGCTATCCCATCATTATGGGATATGCTCCCATAATGACGACAGAATTGGCATATAGACTCAATAAGACAAATTTGATTGTATTTCGTTAATCAGCACACAACAGAATGAAGACCAGTAGAAAAGACCCTTCTTCTTAGCATGATGATCCCTAGAGAATTGAGGTAAAGAAATCTAAAAGCAAAATAAAAACATTTCAGACTAAGCAAACTTCCCATCTCATTTTAATAGATACTGATGAGGAAGATGATGCTGTTATGGTGCGTTTATGGTGATTGAAAATTACTCTTCCCTCTGACTTTTCAGCTGAAATAAAGTAACCTTTCGATTACTTGCTAGCACTGTTGTCAACCTTTCATTCTTTAGTCCATTTCAACATTTTGTTCAGCAGGTTTAAAGAATATTTGGAAAGCTTATTAGCATTAGAATTTTGAGGTAAATTTTGGCACTTATGTGTATCATTATTACTTTTGTTTCCCCCCTCCCAACTTTTTTGAAACATATTGCTGGTATCAAATTCAAATTGAGCATATATTTTTCATAAAACAATACAATTTCTTTGTTTCCACATTTGCAATGTTGTCTTTGTTCTGTTTTCAATTAAATATGGGTTTATATGATTTGCAAATCATTGCATGCTGTTTTTATTTACATTTTACACAGAATCTCATCTTTTGGAAACATGGTTGTACATTACAAAAATATGAAAAAAGGATTAAAACTCTGGCATACAACAACAGTCTCAGAGCATTTGTATTATTTAGCCGTATACTTATTATATATTTAGAACATTTATAACCGAGAAGGGCAACTATGTCATTTTCCAAGTAATATCTTTTGATTTTGCACTGTTTGCACAGAATTTTCTTTTGCTACCAAACGCCTGCATTACTGACAGACTGGTGTTATTCAGCAGTACTGCAGATTTCTTTATTGGAATCGATTTTGTTTTTTCTGAAACTCTTCATACGCTTCACTGTCTCATCTCAATGGTGAGCAATCGAATTTGTGGTGTTGAAATGTTTATTAGTGGATCCTACTCGTGAAATTTTAGCAGAGCAAAATGCATTTTTAATGTTGTTTTTGCTGACATTAAAATAATTCTACATAGCAGACATTTTTCTAGCTGTTTAGTAAATGGGTGTGCAAAGCAGTATGGGTCACCGTTTTAGAGAGAATTATCGGCAGTAAGTATAGGCTCATTTTTAACCATCAGCTGATGGCCAATTGTTGCTGTATCGTTCAATAACGATAGTTGGCCGATACAGCTGGTGCATCTCTGTTAATTATTATAATAATGACAACAGAAATCGCAATCACTGCTTTTAAACATGAATATGAAGGCAGGTTATACGGTTGCGTAAAATTTTCAGTGTCTTAAAATTGCTGATGTTGTGCATTAACAGTCAATGGCACCCCAAAATGATACTGTTTCGTTTGCTCACCATGAGATAGTTTCATATTCATCTGGAATTTTTTTTCAAGATCCTCTGATTTGTTGAACTGGGGAGTTCCGTTTCATAGATAAAGAAGCTTTCGAAAATGTCAGTAGTCTTGCATCAGTCGATAAACTCGACACTCATAACCCGTGATATTTACGTCGAAACAGTCTCCGTTGCCCTTTTCGGGTTGGAGCTTCCATTTCCCATGATTCCCTGGGGCCATGGAAAGATAAAGAGTAGCTGTTTTGTCAATATGGACAGTAGAAACTCCCTGTGCCGTGAGGAAATGCTGTTGCTGCTTTTGCTTCTGCATACTGTGCTTTACATTTGAAATATTCATTTTCATGATTAGCATAGGGATTACATTTTCAAACAGAATAGGATAATGCCACCATTGACACAATAGCAAGTAGCAGGATAGTACAACCTTTTGGGGCAAAACAAATCTTGAACCTTTGTAAATGATACTGAGCTGATATTTACTTGTGCTCCCGTGTTTCGCAGTGGCAGTAATGCGGTAGCTCATTTCTTAGTGTAATAAATTCTGGCATTAGACTGTCATCCACACAACAAAAAAGGAGTGAAATGCAAAAGAAAATAATAACCTGTAATAATAAGCTACAATGAGAGATATTTCCTTTGTCAGTTTGTTACATTTTGCAATGTGATGGCAGCCTTGTAAATTTAATTTTGTAGCTGAGTTTGGAGCTTTTCTGTTATTTTATGTTAATAAAAAATACATGCAGTACAGTTTGTGCCTGCCTGACAAAGTTCATGCTCCATGTTACAAAGATAACTCTTTCATTAACCTTATGACTCAGGGTAATGTGTTTTAAGAAAGCATTTAGAATTCATGAACGTCTTATGGCTTTTTATACATGAAATGTATCCTTTAGTATTTTACTATCTGTAATCTTGCATTGATTCATTGATTGCCAAGTAAATAATGTCTCTTTTTTTAACAGACAATAGGTCAGTTAATCCAGATTCTAGACAATAACTGTAGAATTATTTGTTTTTAGGTAGAACAAATCCACCTTTAAGCTCTAATCTGGCTTTAGAGAACATAATGAACTGGAGTTCACCATGATATATCAGGGGCAAAGGATGGTACCTGAGGCCAGGTACACGGCCCCCAGGATGGCTGTGTTAACACAGTCATTTTTTAACACTGGAGAGAATAAAACCCTACATGATAAACACTGCACAGTCTACCTTACAAACAGCTTTAGTTTATCTGGATAACTAGTGGTTTGAAGTAACAAGCTAGCTGTATACCTGTGAGATATTCAGACTTCATTATTATTACTACAAGCAATTGCTTGGATTACTTTACAATTTTTTATGATCAAGCTTCGATTTGGCCTGGTTTATTTTCTGTAACTTGTGTTGTTCAGTAATGGTATTATAGTGATATTGTGTTACTAACTAGCAGGCTACAGTTTATTAACAAATGTGTTTTTTTTCTCTTTGCATTAGTTGCTCTGATGCTCTTATAAGAAATGGGAACCTTGAGATATTCTGAGCACAACAAAGCGTTGCGGGGTAGCTGTAAATGTTTCCCCTATATTGCAGATTAGGTGAGGAACATGATGTCCATCTGAATGCCTGGCAGTGTCCCCTGGAAACTTTATAGTTGGCCAGCCCTTTTTTTGTGTTGCATATTACAAAGCTGAAGATGGCAACAGAAATTTAAAAGACAGTATTAAAAGCCACTTGTCAGGTTGACATTTTCTGTGTTGAGACAAGGAGGGGCACCTGTGTAGCAGATAAGTTTAACACTATGGCTTGCCATATGTTTTCATTAAAGTCAATTGGCAGTAGAATTACTGTTTAAGATGGTTTTCAAACGCTGCCGTATGCCTTATAGGAACCTTAAATCACTGAAAGCTATCAGTACTCAAATAAAAGCCCTATTTCAGTTTATATTGTTCAGTTTCCCTGAGACTGTGATGAAGCGCCGAGGCTGGGGTGTTAATTGCAGATTATATTAGCGCCGGGTGAATCGCTGCAGTTCACCTGCATTGCTGCACTGGGGCCCATCTTGTGAGCTGTCAGCATGTCAGGGTGCACGGCCAGCAGCAGGGGGGCATAGGAAAGGAAAGGTGCTAGAGGGTATGTGGGGAGGGGGGACTCGTGCCGTTAGACACCAAATGCCAAATGTCAAAAACTGGGTACTGTCTGAACACAGGTTCAGGATGGTTAAAGATGTCAAAATGTCGGCTGGTGTACCTGTAACATAAGGCTGTCCATATGCTGTTCATGCTGCAGGTGAAATGTGTGGATATGATGTAGGTAGCTATTATAACCAATGATAGTGCTGGATATTTTTTTATGATTTTAAGACAAAAAGTATCATAGTAATGTCTCGTCTTTCTCGGTGGATGTGGAATGAGCACTAGATTTGACAGAAATTTGGGGTTTGGAATTTTGAAATTTACAAAGCCTTGACATTCATACTGACCTGTTTCAGCTGCCAGCTTCACAGCAGACCATCTTGTATGGTATGTGTCCATCTCTGTGTGTACGTGTGCTTCCATTCTAATGCCTGCATGTGTTTGCATTTGTGCAGTGTGTGTGAGTGGTCGTGGCTCAGGGCATGTGTGTGTGCTTGTAATTGCATTCGTCAGTCTTTGTATGTGCATGTTTGTGTCTGTCCGCGTGTCTGTGTGTTAAAACTGCCACTAAGCCCCCCGGTCTTAATCTGATTGGAAGGACTTTGACAGCTGACGTGCTCTTGCTGTTTAAATTGGCTGGCTTGCATGGGGTAACTGCCTCTGATTGGTTCAGCCATTCCAGTGGGGCTTTCACTAGGGGGGTTTGTGACGTCAATGCTTTTCACTGGGTCAGCAGTAAAGAGGGCTGCTGTACACAGCCTGGGTGGGGACTGCAGCATTTTACTCCTGTCATGTTAGATCTGGTGTGTTAATCTTTTTTTTTTTGTTGTTTTTTCTTCTCTGTTATATAATACCGACATGTGACAGAGAGGTGTTCTTTGTCGGGGCTGATTTTTTGACATTGCGTCAGAAAATCAGTGGGTGAGATCTGGGAAGAATGGGCAGCTTCCTTTGTGCCCAGATCAGAGCCCCGGCGGAGCGCTGGGAGGGGATGGAGCTGAGAGAGTGCATGTTTCAGCTCTTTGGCCACCGACTCTTGGTTGCAGCCATGCGCCGCCTTTGTTCCGCTTCAGGGAGACGCCTACCGAGGACCGGTAGCTGCTTATACCTGCGAACGGCACGATGCCGTCCACACATGTGCATGGGAGGCGCCTCGTAATCTATGCCTTTGTCTTCTGGAGTGCTGGACTGCGTCTGTACTTCAGCTTGCGGGGTGCAGGACCCCCCATTAATGCTCCTCCATTTCTCTGCAGGTCTGACCACCCCCCACCGCCCCTTATAGCATAATAGGCTCCTCAGTCGAGGCCATGTTATTCCATTGGCTGCGTGCTTGCAAAATGGACATTATGTAAACCACATGTGCCATCCTAACCCTTGTGTATTTTACTTTTTCCATTCGAAATTCTAGATTCTATAGAATTTATCCTCATTTTGAAAATGGACTGGGGTAACTTAATATCGACATAAATAACACAGGGGTTAAGTCCTCGGGTACAGATTGTTTAATCATTACTATCACCAAATGCAGATACCGTTTACAGGTATCGTGTGTGAGACTAACACACTGGTGACTATTGGTCTTATTTCAGAGGATAGAAGAGAAATGTAAGAGTTGAGTGTATTTCAGCATCCCTCTGTTTCTAGAATCCTTATGTGGCAAAGAGTCACAATGAGCCCTAAAGTGCATCAATTAATTATGATCCAGATTTAAACCAATTTATAATAATACAACACATTCATGTGTTAAATTGATTGCATCCACAGCGTGTCACAACAGGAACATTAGTGCTTTGTTCTGGTGACCGACTGCTGTGACCCATCGGCCCAGAATAAAATAAAACACCAGAAGCAGGAAAATTAAATGTGACGTGCTATTAATATGTGACCGCGCTTCTGGTAACTGTGGGAAACCCTGGGGGGTGTCCCGTTCGCACCGTGCCCCCTGGCGACCATGCCAGAAGCAGACGCTAGACCCAATGGGCCGCATTTGCCGGTCTTTTTGAATGGACAGAGCAGAATCGAGTGGTTGTCAGCATCGAGGGTCATCTCCCCTCAAAAGCATACTTCAGTACTTTGCTCTGGCTTTTCTGTGACATTGTGACCATTTGCATTTGCTGTCGGGCTCAGACAGACCTTGAAAGCTCTGGCTGCCTGCCCTGCCCGCTTCCTGTGTTGATGGTGGAGGAACGGGGGCGGACGACAGGCACTCCATGGCACGGCACCTCCAGCGGGCTGCAGGAACAGCCCCGCAGATCAGAGCAGCTCCCATCTGAGCCCTCTGGGGAAAGCCAGGAGGACGTCCTCTGGCCACCCCCACCCCTGCCCTACATCCTCCACTCCTTAGAGGAGCTTTATTCCACAGTGTGCGGCATAATCCCAGCATGGCTGCCATCATGCAAAGCCTGTTTCTGAGCTGGCGGCCGCCCTGGCTGAGCAGTGACGACCTGCTGCCACTGTGATGTGGAATTACGTCTGCCGACTTTACTTTCCTGGTTCTGTCACATGCCTGTGTGATACTTGCGTAACACATTAAGGTGGACACTATTTGGCTTCATGCTATCTATGCAGTGTTTAAAAATCTTGAAAGACAATGTCCTAATAACAAGGTGATAAAGCGTTCAGTGACTCCAATGCAGGCTGAGCAGGAAGGCTGTTCTGTAAGTGGTTCCGCTCTTCTGTGTTGACTCTTCATAGGCCTGCAGGCTTACTGATGCCCCAGTAAGAGTCCAGACCCAATTAGCAGAGCGTGGTCCTGTGGTGCCAGTCAGCTTCCGACCTCCATTCATATAAACTGGCGTGGATGTCCCGGTCCAAATTATAATGTCTGTTAATCCTCAGGCTGAGCCAGGCCCTTGGGCCCAGAGCAGAGAACTGGGACAGCAGATCACCCCTGTGGCAACACGAATGATGTGTGCTTAAGCCTGATGAGTCAAGGCCAGAGACACGGCATGTCACAAAACATCATCTGAATTCTAACCATAACCTGTGACCAAGTCTGTAAGACATGTGACTAAAGATGACACCTGACACCAGGACAATATGCATTAATGACTTTCAGAAAACCCATAAACACATCTGAGAGCTTCTCCGTCAATACCCCAGAAAGTTTGATATTATGTGCTGATTTTCTTATATTTCACATAACAAACTTAGTGGAAGGAACTGCCCACTAAATGTCAAAAAAAATTGCAATAAAAATGAAGGTCAGTTTTCACAGAAGTACTTAAAGGGAAAAAAATAAAGGGGAGGGGGGCAGAGCAGATAGAGTTCCCAAATTATATCATCAACTTCCTGTTGTCTTCACACACTTCCTGTTTCTCACCTCACGCTATTTTTAGCTGTTTGCTTCTGAATCCTCCAACACGACAGCCGTATAAAATGTACACACTTTCTTAGTTTGACCAGTCCGTGACTTGATCCATTTTTTCTGTCCACTAGGGCGGGGATTTTGGAGAATCTAAGGGGGGGTTGAAGCTGGTGAATGAGTCGTAAAGCTACAGAAGCTCTGGTCCTTGGGGTAGGATCCGGCTGTACATGCAGGGAGGGAGTGCCCTCCTGATAGTGATAGTTTTCTGTTGTCCTTATCATTATGATTGTCTAGCCAGAACAGGTTGCTATTAATATTACTGTGATTTTTGTCCCCACCCTTCCAAACGTAGGTATTTCTACATCTTAGATTCCATACCATTTTATGCTGTGTGTGTTATCTATTGCTCTGGTCAGGCTTAAGCTGCATGAATAAGCAGTAATATTTATTTCCTTGTGCATTCCCTCCATTACACTGGGTTCTGTCAGAATACCCTTGCGCCCTTGTAGCTGAAGGCCATGGTATAAGTGGAGCTGTATTTGACACTATTCAAGCTTCCTGCTTTGTGCTTTTGCATTCCTGGCCTGTTCTGTCTCCTGGCGGGACGATGAAAATGTATACAGCCTCTGTCGGTGAATCCTCTAGTTGTGGACCTGCTGTGTGTAGATCTGCTTAAATGCAGGCACGTTGCAGATCTAAGGTATGTCACCGGATCTTTAGATCTCTGTTTCTAGACATTAATTTTAAACCCCACAGTTTGAGGGGGTGATGATATTGATGAATCTTAAATGGGAACAACTTAGGTTTGCAAGGAATACACATAATACTGAATCGGAACTCCCCAGCGTGCGCCTTGGATTCTTCGCTCGTCTCCTTGTGCCCGTACATTTGTGCATGAGGGTGGTTGCTATAGCAACTGGACTGCTAAACAGGATATTTTGTGCCAGAGTTTCTCTCCTTTAACAGGCATCAAACCAGGCGATTGTGAAAACAAAATAGTAAAATGGGAAGGGGGGGGCTAATAAAAACTACAGCCACTGTTGCCTCCCATTCCCATCCCCAAATTGCTTATGTGGGTCCCGCTCCCAATCAATATTCCGCCCGCTTGCTGAGGTGGACATGGAAGAGTTAGAGGAAGGACTTTAAAGCTGCTGCCTCATGCAGCTTTTCATGGTCTTTGCCCCCCCCCACCACCCATTTTTTGCATACACACACAGACTCTTGTCCTACCCAGTCTCCAGGGTAGGGATACTTCTAGTCGCCGAGGAATCATCCACATTCGGCATCGAATCAGCGTGGCTTCCTGGAGAATCAGAAGGGTGACTGGCATAGTATAGGCTATCTGCATATTTTTTCCATGCGTTTCCCCAGATGAGCCATTTTTACTGTAAATGGTGTTGTGTGTTCAGTCATATAGGGTGTGGGGGGCTAGAAAAGCTGAGATAGGTGGATGAGGCCCTCGCTCGGCATTCCAGGCTGTCTGTCAAGCTGCTCGGGCTGTGGGGACTCCCTGGGTGACCGGCTATCTGCCACAACCGGAACAGCAGTATTTCACCCACTTCCTCCTGGCCGGCGCCACCTATCCCCCTTAGCGCTGTCACCCAGCCGAAAACACAGGCACCTCGACCCATCGAGCCTGGCCCCTGTCCGTCTCCCTGGCATGCTGGGTTGAGTTGGCAACGCGCTGAAGAAGTGGAGGAGATCCGCCAGTGAAGCCAGAGGGAGCCAGCGAAGATGAATGCGGTCCTGAGTCATTTCCCTCTCCATTAAACTGAGAAGCCGAGGATGCTGTCCAGCTATTCACGTTAACAAATGTTACAGCCTACATTCAGCCAGGGACTGCGTTTCGTCCTCTCTGGTGTTCAGGAGGCTAAAGGCTCAGACAGAGAGATGCCGGCCTGGGATGATAATGTGACCGGCTTCTGCAGGATGTGAGTCAGCCGCCTCCCGGCATTCTCTGGGCCTTTGCCCCAAATGCACGCCGAGCATGATGATAGTGGCAGAGGGCCAGAGGATACAGCGACTGGGCTTTGTGCACCGGAGGGCTGGGGGGCAAGAAAGTGAAAGAATAGGGAAGGTGTATTGCTTACTAAAAGGCCATGAGAGGATCGCAGGCAGGGGAAGAGAAAAACAGATGAAACAGACACTGTATTTGAATGCTGTGTGGCTGGGGGATTTGAGTATTCAAGCAATGTATCATTCTCTCGGAACATGGCATTTGAAATCAGCCAGCATACATATTTTTTATGGAGAAGGCTGTCAT
Organism: Mormyrus iriodes; assembly: GCA_011763525.2. Classification (NCBI taxonomy): domain Eukaryota; kingdom Metazoa; phylum Chordata; class Actinopteri; order Osteoglossiformes; family Mormyridae; genus Mormyrus; species Mormyrus iriodes. The sequence continues at coordinate 12,911,117 of JAAGVU020000092.1, read as the reverse complement.
TATTTAATATCTGATAGGTGGTTCAAATGGTGCTCACCCTTTACTCAGCTGTCAGCAGTTTGCATTGTAATCCAACACATTCATATTTACTGCGACTTCAAAGTACCCTGATTCAAGACAGAACAGAAGCTTGCCACAGAGCTAATGCATGAACATGTAGCACCTAGCCCGTCAGTGAATGTACCAATCAGCAGTCTTTAATAATCTAAAAATACGAACTCATTGGCTTTTGCAAATTTCTTTCCTGTCACCTATTATAATTATGAACAACTAGCAAGTATTTTAACCCAGGATTCAATGTAAGCATGAAAGTTCAGGCAATTCCCAGATTAAGAAAGTTCGACTCATAGACAACTCATGCTCAGGAATGGACTGCCATAAAGTCTATTAAAATAAAAATTCGGATTAAATACAGTGGTTTGTTTGTGACCTTTGCGAAACCTTTGCACGGCATCAGTGGTTCGGCAGGTTGAGCTACAGTACAGTGCGATATTTATTGTTACTGTATTATTATTGTTATTATTTTGTACTGTACTATTAATTTTCCAACATACCTGCAAGTTTTAAAGACAGACTTAGGGAATGGATCTGGTGCCTAACTTGGGAACTGCCTGTACTGTGAATAACACTGAACATTCATGAACTGTGAGTAAGTAGGAAGCACTACAGTGCATTTCCTCTGTGTTTGCTCTGTAATTCATTGAAAAATGCTATATATACCATATCTATATTACCTTTGTATAGCATGTTTGAATTGCTATGCTGAAGCATTTTAAACAGGAGCAGTTAGCAGTTGAATCAGAGATGGTAAATTGCAGAGGTGTCACTGAGCCCTAAATGAATTGGAACGAGCCCTAAATTATTTCTTTGGCTGTCGATTAGTTTAGGGTTGCGTCTGAAATCACGTATTTACTCAGCGCATACTGAACTTTATTAGAAGTTCATTACTAGACCGTTAATGTAGTACATATAGTATGTATACATAAGAACAGTATACGTGCATTCAGGCGCACTATGATGACCATCTTCATATTGCCTGACTTGGTTGTTTTCCAGTGACGTAGCTTGACCCCTATTAAACTTAAAAACTGATAAAAACTATCAATAAAAAAATACATATTCAAGTCAGGTAATGTAACTTGTTTTCTACGTAATTTGTACAGAGACACCAGTGTCTGCACCATCTTGACAAAAAATTCCAAGCAAGTGACATTCTTTGCTGCTCCAGTTGCCTTGAGGATAGCGTAGCATCCGTCGGTTGCACACTTTGGAATTTTGCAGAATGTAGTATGTAATCTGGGGACCGTTCACCTGCTGCCTCATCCATACAGAGGATTCGGACTTACTGCTCCCGTCACAAACTGCATTTTGCCTACTACATAGCAAACAAGTATTTTGGTGCCCTCAGTTTGAGAACTGGGGCTACGCCTCAGATATCCTGAGATCCTAGCACCAGATCGAGTTTTTTGAATTTAGCAATATGTATCCCTGCAAACTAATTAATTAAAATTTTGATAATTGCCTGAAAACTTAAGTAGGGATTTTCTGTATCAGTATGCTTTGTTGGTTTAATTCAACTAATTCAACAATAAATCTTTTTTTTTTGTATTGTATGCATTGTATTAAGGTTGATATTCCCAACAGTGGATGGTGTTTTAGTGTTTTGTGTTTGTTTTGCATGCCATTAAGACAAAGAGCTTTAAGCTTACATAGCTTTTCAGTTACTTAGTTTCTATAAAATGTCAATCTGGAGCATTGTCTTAAAGGTATGGTTTAATGTGTTATAAAAATGACTTAAAGTGTGACATCCTGTTAAAAGCAGGATGTCAATGTTAAAAGCAAATTGTGCCTGCATAGCTAAGCGCAAGTAAGAAAACTCACAGTTGGTTGGGCTGTACTTGACAAATACACTATACGGACAAAAGCATTGGGACACACCTCATAATCATTGAATTCAGGTTTTACTCAGACCCACTGCCACCGGCATATAAAATCAAGCACCTAACCATGCAGTCAGGTCTACAAACATTTGTGAAAGAATGGGTCATTCTGAAGAGATCAGTGAATTCAAGCGTGGTACAGTCATAGGATGCCACCTTTGCAATAAGTCTGGTCGTGAAATTACTTCCCTGCTAGATATTCCAACTGTAAGTGGTATTATTGCAAAGTGGAAGCGTTTAGGAACAATAGAAAGTACACAAAGTAACAGAGCGAGGTCGCCGAGTGCTGAGGCACATAGTGTGTAAAAGTCTCCAACACTCAATTGACTCAATAACTGTAGAGGTCCAAGCTTCCTCAGGCATTAACCCCAGCACAAAAACTGTGCACCGGGAGCTTCATGGAATGGGCTTCCGTGGACGAGCAGCTGCATGCAAGCTTCACATCACCAAGTGCAATGCCGAGCATCGGATGGAGTGGTGTAACCTACCGCTATGCTTGGATTAGAACTAACAGGATTGTTCTCTTAGTAATAAAAAATTGTATTACTTGCCAACAGAGTTTTAGACTGATAGTATTCTTAGCCTGGGTTCTATTGAACCAGTATCAAAATGTATTTACTGATGGAGACTTCTAAGCACTTATGTAAGTCGCTCTGGCTGAGGGCATCTGCCAAATGCTGTAAATGTGTAAAGCACGCCATCAATGGACTCTGGAGCAGTGGAAATGTGTTCTGTGGAGTGACAGATCACGCTTCTCTGTCTGGCAGTCTGATGGATGAGTCTGGGTTTGGTTGATTCTAAGAGAATGTTACCTTCCTGACTGCTTTGTGCCAACTGTAAAGTTTGATGGAGGAGGGATAATGGTATGGGGATTGTTTTTCAGGGGGTAGGCTAGGCTCCTTAGTTCCAGTGAAGAAAACTCTTAATGCTTCAACATACCAGGATATTTTGGACAATTCTGTGCTTCCAACTTTATGGGAACAGTTTGGGGAAGGTCCTTTTCTGTTCCAGCATGACTGTGCCCAATGTCCATGCTAGCTGTGCCCTCAGGTTAAGGGGGCACATGGTCCACGGAAGCTGTGCCCTCAGGTTAGGCATGGCACAGTGTTCATGCTAGCTGTGCTCTCAGGTTAGGGATGGCACAGGGTCCATGTTAGCTGTACTCTCAGGTTAGGCGTAGCACAGGGTCCATGCTGGCTGTACTCTCAGGTTAGGCATGGCACAGTGTTAATGCTAACTGTGCTGTCAGGTTAGGGATGGCACAGTGTCCATGTTTGCTTTGGTCTCAGGTTAGGCGTAGCACAGGGTCCATGCTAGCTGTGCCCTCAGGTTAGGCATGGCACAGTGTCCATGCTAGCTGTGCCCTCAGGTTAGGGGTGGCACAGGGTCCTTGCTAGCTGTGCTCTCAGGGTATTAAACCAGGAAAAGGGGTACTGTCCTGTGTGTCAGTTCTATTGGTTGTGAGCTTTTCAGTTCTGTTTTACAAGTAAAGAAATTTCTGATTTAACTGCTGAGAAACAGAAATTTTGACTGAGAGCCATTCCTTTTTAACCCTGTGATGTTAAAAGTCTATTATGTGCGTTTGTGGAAATTATAATCTGTTCATACCATAGCTTGATGAACATTTTACAGTTACTGAGGTGAACTGATAAGGAATATCTTTCAGGAGAGTTAAAACGTGCAAGATCTTAAATATTTTTTTCACTGTTTATTGCAGCCTGAAGAACAAAAACGGTGTTAAAATTCACAATTGCTAAGCTGGGCGGTTTCTAAGGTGCTGAAGCCATGTGACCAAGTAGCTGCATTCAGGTTAAGAGATACTTCTGCCTGCTGTTTACATGTGAGAGAGTGAAGAACGATGGAGGGAGGAATGGCAGCAAGGAGAGAGACGGTCAGTGTGATGTGACGGCAGCGGCTGAGGAAGAGGAAAGGGAGACAAGCTGTGGAAAAAAGAGAGCAAGGGAGAGAGAGAGAAACAGGAGGAGGGGCAAAGCAAAGTGAGGGAAAGAGGGTGGGAAAGGAGCTGAGGGAAAGAGAGACAAAAGAGAGTGGGAGGGGACAGTGAGGGAAACAATGCGACCGGAGAGCGGGTAATTACAGGGCTCTGTGGGCTCCTGCTTGGGGAGGTCTGCTTGGTGAAATGCTGATCGTCTGAAGCTGGAAAACGGGTTCACAAGAGGGGAAACGTAGCATGTGAGAAGATGCAGAAGAGCCACAGCTTCTAGTGTCCAACAGCAGCTTATAAATTAAGATATGAATAAAGACCTTCTTCTATGACCTAACTGTATTAGTGCTCTACCTACCAGCATTTACCTCAAGTTATTACAGCATTCAATGCAAAGGCAGTGAACTGGATCCATTCTTGTGAGTCTCGAAGACAGGAAACCAGCTGTCTGATGTTTTTGCGGTTTCCAGGGAGACCTGTTCCGCTGTGGCTCTAGCCTGCCACTGGTAGTTTGAAATGGATGAAAATACCAGGTACAGAGGCCCCATATTTTGTCTTTAATTTCAAGAAATATAGATACGTCTCTGAACAAGTTTCTTTGATAGAAATACAAGCTATATCTTAATAAATGCCTTCCGTTCACCCATACTTCACCAGTCTGAAGGAAGATGCAGCTGAAGACTGTATTGGCTGCATTATGATTGACTGGTCAGTTAATTAGCGTAAGCTACCTGGCAAACGAAGAGCCCATGGTAGCACTTGGATTCAACTTTGTATTTGTCCATGTTTACTTCATAAATGATTGATGCAGACGGGTTTAGGACTGAGCGCAAGGTGTTCACCACAAATCTTGCTAGCGATGATAACTGTGTCATTTTTACAGCCAAGTCTATAAAGTTCTGGATGATCCTCAGTGGTGTTGGCAGATAGGGTTGACCATTTCGCCTGGATGCTTCAGTGATCTGAGAGTTATAATTATCATGGATGCCGGCTTGGCTCCATGCTCGGAGATGACCTGACGTAGTGATTTAGCAATCCCAGCACCTTTTAATAGTACTATTTTTGATACCTACAAGCCTGCATTGCTCTCAGTGTGTCCTGTCCAGGAGAAACTCAGTATACCTACATTAACATACCTATAGATGTTCTTCTGAGAAGATTCCTGAGCTTCTGACATTGTCTGAAGCAAGCAGGGAAGTTAGTCTCTTACCGCTGCCAACCTCCCGGTATCTCACTGCAAGCTTCGCTACCAGCCAGCTTCTCCCTTGACATCAGTGCTTAAAAAATGTCAGCCATTACAAGACTTTCAGATAATTTGCTTGCTCGCTGCTTTTGTGCTAGGACTCCCCTGTGAGGCGAGCGAGCCCTGGGCAGCCGAGCGGGTGGGGATTTGATTCTGGGCCCAGCTCTGAGTCTGTCTGTTTGGGTTTCCCCCAGGTCCTCCAGTCCAAACAAATGATGCCGTATGGGTGAATGTAATTGTGTGCGATTGTGTGTGTGAAGTATGATGGATCCTGGACAGGATGTACCCTGCCTAGAGCCCTGCACAGGCCTGAAACGTCAGGCCAAGCCCATGGAATTCCAGCCCAGCCCAGCCCGAGCTCAACTTAAACGCGATGCCAACTTTTACATGCAAACACACATAATAAACACATGGACACACACACACACACAAAGTTTTAAAAGCATAACTAGGCAATTAGCAAAACAAATACTGAAGTTGTGACACTACAATGAGCCCGAACCTGGTCAGTGCATGAAAAGAGAGGCCGAAGCCTGGCCGTACTCTGCCGGTGAGCTCGGGCCCTGTTGAGCTTGCAGACCTATACCCCTGCACTTTCCGAGATGCCTTACGAGGACCCTTCACTGGATAAGTGGTTATGGAAGCTGCATACATGGATGGATGGATGGAACAGCTCATTTGGATTGGAGGCTTAGCTGTGGTACAGCAGCTTCTGTAGTAGTAAGGTTAGCAGTGGTTCTGAGGGCCTCCTTCTGCAGACTCAGCCGCCTCTCAGTCACAGCAAACCTGTGGGAGAAACACCGAATGCCTCTTACTTCAGCTGGTGCGTAAAGCAGCCCGCAGCTTGGGGTGATGGAAGTATTTTAGATTCAAACATTTTGGCCGCTTCCCCCCCCCGGTGTTGGCAGCGGGGACTACAATTTTACTTCATTAGCATACCGCTTGTTATATAGACTAAACTGTTGCAGCTGGAGTTGGTATAACAAGGATAGTCCTGATCCTTCTCTCCCAGATGGCATTGTTCCTGGTGCATATAAACATTGGCTTTTCTTATATTTGATTTAAAGGGACAGGGATCAGGAGCCTGTACAGCAGGTCGCTTGCATGCGTAGTCATACCTGTGAAGACAGATACCTTAATTAAAACAGATTTATCCAAATGCACCCAAAGAAGTATCTCACTGGACCGCATGTGACAGTTTGAGGGACAGTCCTGCACGTTCTGACTTATAAAGGTCAGTGTTGGCTGGTGACACAAAGCTCCTCTACCTGATCTGTCACTGTGTAGTGCCCAGTTGGTGAATCACCTGGATCGAGGTCCGTGCTGCCTTATGTCCCACATCGAGCCGGTGACTTGCTAGCTTGTTGGGGAGCAGACACAGCCACAGGGTTGCCAGCTCTCACGCATCTGGCAAGACACTCATGCTTTCAGACTCTCATGCTCACGCATGAAATTTTACGGCAAATCTATATTATTCCATTATAAACCTAAAATTAGCTACATCAAAAGTGTTAGGGTAGTTTGCAAACCCTACAGACTATTTACAAGGTAATAAAACTATTACTTACCTATAAATGTGTGTGCAGACCTGTCTCAAATCTCATCTCATGCCAGCCTGCTGACCAAAGTTGGCACCCTGCAGCCGCCTTTACCAGGTCCCTCTGCCGTCTCATACGTATCGATCATGTAAAAGCTGGATTGGTTTTATCTAGACCTTAATATTCTGAAGGGAGACATGAATTCTTTATGAATTAATAATTATTCTCATTAAATCAGCAATATTTGTACTTTCTACAGCACTATTTATGATGCTAAGGCTATAAATTGCTTTGATGGTCTAATGAGGCTTTAAGTTCATATGTATCATGAAAGTTTTACCACCATTACTAAAAATACACTGTATTACACAACAGTAAGTGAAAAGGTTTATCATGGCCTCATTCCTGCCTGTAAGAACAGACCCCTTCTCATGTTAATTTGCCCTTTCCTAGAGGAGGAAATGACCAGTAAAACCCAGGTGTGTGAGACATGCTGACAGAAACACTACGACGCAACAGAAGAGAACTAAGGGCAGTGGAAAGAAGATGGAAAAAAACACATTCTAACCGTGACCTCCTCTTTTATCGTTCTCTTTTAGCGAAAATCTAAAAAATCTTCTCTACCTACATCTCCAGCTCTCACACTAAAGGACTTTGCCACATTCTTCGAGGGAAAGATTGATGCTATTAGAAGCTCTTTCTCTCAGACAGACAAGCCGTCCACCTCCTTGAGACCAGTCACAGCAGCCCAGCTTCATGACTTCTCACCAATTTCCACTGAGGATGTGTCTCAGATCTTGCTGAGCAGCAACCCCACCACATGTCTGCTTGACCCGATCCCTTCAAGCATACTGCAGGCCATTTCACCAGATCTTCTCCCTCACATCGCATACATAATCAATGGTTCATTTTTGACGGGCCATATTCAAACTGTCTTCAAGTCGGCCATTGTCACACCCATTCTGAAGAAACCCTCCCTTGATAGCTCAGATGTCAACAACTACAGACCGGTGTCACTTCTCTCCTTTCTTTCTAAAGTCCTGGAACGAACAGTCTACAATCAACTTAATATCTTTTTGTCTGAGAATGGGCTCCAAGATCCTCACCAGTCCGGATTCAAAGCTGCATATTCTACTGAAACTGCACTTCTAGCAGTCTCTGAAAAACTTCATGCAGCTCATTCTGCCAACCTGTCCTCAGTCCTAATTCTTCTGGACCTATCTGCAGCATTCGATACAGTCAACCATCTGATCCTCCTTGAGACGCTCTCCAACCTTGGGATGGCAGGAACAGCATAGAAATGGTTTGCGTCCTATCTTGACGGCCGAACATTTCAGGTGGCATGGCTAGGCTCCCAGTCGGCCCCACAGAGACTGACCACGGGTGTTCCCCAAGGTTCAGTCCTTGGACCCATACTCTTTTCCCTATACACTGGTTCCATTGAAGAGGTTATAACCTCACACGGCTTCTCCTACCACTGTTATGCAGACGACACCCAACTCATTCTCTCGTTTCCACCTGATGGCCTCCAAGTTTCAAGTCGCATCTCTGACTGTCTGGCTGACATCTCTTCTTGGATGACGTCCCATCACCTGAAGTTGAATCCCAGTAAGACTGAGCTTCTGTACATCAATAGGAATCCGTCTCCAACTCACGACCTCGCCATTTTTTTGAGAGCTCTCTTATTGTTCCCTCAAAGAAGGCAAGAAATCTTGGTGTTACTTTGGATAATGAACTCTCATTCTCCTCTCACATTAGCAACCTTTTCAGGTCTTGTAGATATCTTCTCCACAACATTAGAAGGATTCGTCCCTTTCTCACCACAGATGCCATACAGTTACTTGTCCAATCACTGGTCATCTCCAGGTTGGACTACTGCAATTCCTTACTGGCTGGACTTCCACTAAAAGCTATTAAACCATTTCAACTGATTCAAAATGCAGCGGCACGATTTGTCTACAATGTCCCTAGGATCTCACATACCACACCTTTACTTTGGGACCTACATTGGCTCCCTATGGCCGCCCGCATTAGGTTCAAAATCTTAACACTCACCTTCAAAGCCAAAAACGGAAGTGCACCCCCTTACCTATCAGCACTAATCAAGCATCGTGTTACTTCTCGTCCTCTTAGAGCGACAAGCACCACTCGACTCGAGCAACCGTTACTTAAAGGAAAATGTACATCAAGATTCTTTTCAGTGTTGGCTCCCCAGTGGTAGAATGAACTACCTCTTGCCATCAGAATCGCAGAGTCCCTTCCTGTCTTCAAACACCGTCTGAAGACCCACCTCTTCAAGGAACACCTTGGATGCTAAAAATCTTATATATAAATGTTATATATAAAACAAAAACTACTAACACATTCTCTTGTCTACACTAATGTTCTCCTTTCAACAGGGTTTTTAGGTGCATGACCAAGCTGGCAGCAACTTAGTCGGCTGACAGTTGTTATCCAAATCTGGCTTTACAAGACTGAAGAATAGTCAAGGACTACTGAGCACTGCTGTATGTCGCTCTGGATAAGAGCGTCTGCTAAATGCTGTAAATGTAAATGTAAATGCTTAATAGGGGTATTCCCAACAGAAATAATTAAGCATAGAGAACATCCATAGTCACTCAGCTCCTTCATCCTTGTTACAGTGGTAAAAAATACAACTTCTAGACTACTGTCATGCTTGGCAAACAGCCTAGTGATGGCAGTCCCTGTATGCCACATAAAATTTGGCAGTTATTAGGAATACATCAATACCATTTTTTCCAACTGAGCGTAAGTACCGGTACCCGCTTTATGGAAGTCACTGATTCTTATGCCGATCCCAATTTGGGCTGGGCGCTGTCTAAAAAATGCGATATTTTAATTAAAAAATATCGGAATAAATGATAATATCAAAATTTAACAAGGGAAAAATAAAACCAGAAAGCATAAAAAACGAAATACAGATAATCCTCTAGACAGCCGGAGTTAAAACTTGCCGACTGAGGCGGGGTGCTGATCGCGCGCTGTCGAAAGCCGTCAAATAGTGGTTCATAAGCTTTTCATACCACGTACCACCTCGGAAAGTATTAGACTCTCCGTGTACCGTTATGATATTATGCTAATCGTTAAAGAGCTTCTGTTATTTTCACTGAACGAGGTTTATCGTTTGACATTTCCACTCTCCGCGTTGGATTTTGCGGTACGGTGGGTTGTTGCAGAGCGCTGCAGGTGGCATTTCCGTCGTAATCTTTTTATGTGTCATTTTTAAATGTTTAATTAGATTACTTCTGCTATATTAACTTGTTTCGTACATCCCTTTGATACTTTAGCAGAGCACAGTATGCAGTGCAAAGCGCTTTGCTTTAGTTTTTGTCATTAACTTTGAAGTATTTACACACCGCAGACATTTTGACCCATTTATTTTGGTTTTTAATGGTATCACTGGTATCTCATCACATAGTATTGGTTATAGGCAGTGGCGCATTGTCACGAGGACATGAGTACGTGAGTTCTGTATCGGATGCACCGCTAGCAATTAGCATGGCTCAATGTGCAAAATGTTTGCTTTGAAGTGTTTCTGTGCATTGCAACCCATTAATAAGCTAACCAAGATATATTTAGAGGAACTATACTATTTTTGGGTAGCTGGTTTTCCAAATGAATTATTTTTGTACTTTTTTAAGTTCTTTTATTGAACGGATGCCACCTACTAAAAGTTGCTTGAAAGAGAATCAGTCAGCTGTATGGTATAAGCCAATACAAAGCAACATATATTTTCAAAAATGTTAAAAGTAAAGATGCATTAAAACAGCGTTGGTACCTGAGTTCAAACAGCTCCTGAAGAACAGGTTTATTCTTATTTATTAGACTGACTATAAGTGACGTTTATACTTTGTGGCTAATTGTGCTTGGGGGATTGAAAAGACAACATAATACTACATTTACACATTCTACATTTTTACATAGGTGTTTTCTTGTAGATGTTTTTCTTCCAAGATGAGTTTTTCTTTTGTCTAGGAGCCAAACTGTTAGAAGCATTCCGTTCAATGGCAATTCAAAGAAAGAAAAAAAAACACACTGTTCTGGTTCCTGAAAAGGTGTGCATCTGATTTGTTTTGTCTTTTCTCATCTGTACTGGTGTGCTTTCACAACATATTATATCAATGCATTACAAGACAATAAAATTTCAATAAAGAATGGAATTCAACACTGTGCACCAATGGACCCTGTGCACCAATGTAAGTGGTGCAGAAATAAAAGTAGATGCTTTTTTTGTTAACATAACTAACATAGTTTTGTGAGTAGAAGTCTAACCTTACACCTCCAGGGGGCTTATGGCTCTGAACCCCCTCCTCCCATCCTCCTTTAATGCAAAGGTGAACTGGTTTAGAAATTCTTTAGTGTGTTAGTGTGTGTGCCCTGTGATGGACTGGCATCCCGTCAGGCTGTCATCTGCCTTGTGCCTTGTAACGGACTGGCATCCCGTCAGGGTGTCCCCTGCCTTGCGCCCTGTGATGGACTGGCATCTCACTACTTTGTCCTCTACCTTGTGCCCTGTGATGGACTAGCTTCCTATCAGGGTGTCCTCTACCTTGTGCCCTGTGATGGACTGGCATCCCGTCAGGGTGTCCTCTGCCTTGTGCCCTGTGATGGACTGGCACCCTGCCAGGGTGTCCTCCTCCTTGCGGCTTGTGCTATACTGGGATTGGTCTAAAGTTCACTACAAGCCTATATTGACTAAGTGCTATGAAAGATGGATAAATCAGTCATTGATTACCAATAGTTCTATGGCTGTTTGTGTTACCAGGTTATTAGAGGACACGCAGTACTTGCCTTTTGCCCTATTTTTGGTCTCTGTGTGGAGATTCTAGGCCTGGGTGATGTCATGCAACATAATATCGATGTGATATCGCCCAGCCCTAGGAGATTCTTAAGCCGACCTCTCCTCCCTGCTTCTTAGGTGTTCACGACGTACTCGAACGAGGACTACGACCGGAGAAATGATGACGTGGACCCCATGGCAGCCTCGGCTGAGTACGAGCTGGAGAAGAGAGTGGAGAGGCTGGATCTTTTCCCCGTGGAGCTGGAGAAAGGTGTGCCGGCTTGCAGAATCACAGATCACCTACTTTTAATGTCGGACAGAGTAGCTGCGATGGTCAGTAGGTTGTTATTGCTGTCGTCTGCGAAGTTCCGCCTTGAGATGGTAACCATTCTTCCTGCAGACGGGGACGGCTTGGGAATCAGCATCATCGGGATGGGGGCGGGAGCAGACATGGGACTGGAGAAACTGGGCATCTTCGTCAAGACAGTCACAGAAGGAGGAGCTGCCCACAGGGATGGCAGGTACGGGGCGGGAGGGGTGGGATTGTCTGGTGCTGTCCTATAATGGTGCTACTGACCATCTGTAGTCCCTGTTAGAAGCTGCTTCACACAGCCCCCATCACCAAGGGGAGATCTAGACATGAGCAGCCTCCTGTTCTCTCCCCAGCCACCCCCTGGCTGTGAGCACCTGTAACCGCGTTTACTGCAGCTGTAGCGCATCCAGCGGTTTCTGCAGAGCGTTAGCCAGGCATGGCATGTGCACAGCAGCAGACTGCGTGGTGATCCAGAATTTCGTCCTTTGCTCATGGGGGGAGCTGTCAAGATGACTCAATTAAAACTCTACTCAATTATTAAAAAAACATCCGTTAAAATTTTCCTTTTTTATTACTTTGCAATATGGTGGAAGGAAGTGCATAGGGGAAGAGAGAGAGAGCATCATTTGTGTGGAAGCACCTTAAATTAAAAGTGAATGAAAATACAGTCATCTGTCGGTATTGCAAAACAGAACTTAAATATCACCACAGCACAACTGCAATGCAAATACATGTTAAAAGAAGACATTCAGGTTTGATGGACTCATGGATAGCCGTAGTTATGTTCCATTTAGCCTCTTGAATAGCGTAGGCTATCTTTGTCATCACTTAAATTATTTTGCTTATTATGATTCCTTTATGTCAAAATAATCGCTGCAAAATTAAAGGTTTGCCCCGTCGCTTAACTATATCATTCTACATAATGTGGTGCATAACAACGAATTAATATGAATTATATTTTATTAACGTATTGTGTGTTTTGAGTAATGCTTAACGGTACAAAAAGAAGTTCACATTGCGATATTTAGGAGTTGAAAATGAACTATAAAGCCAAATACAACTTATCTACCAACAGAGTCTGTCAATAAGCTTGTGCTTTGAGTTGTGCCAGCAGACATAGCAGTGCTAAGAAATCACTTGCTTCTGCTCAATATCGTCTCTATGGAATACAACATATTTTCAGGTAGCAGAAGACAAATGTCTTTTCATGACCTTTTCTTGTTCACTTTTCTCCTATTCACTCATTTTTGTTTAATTTCTCACAAACATCACACGGTGTATGAATGCGTCCAACAGCAAGGACGAGAATGATTGTGATTGTCTGAGAGAGCACATGCAGAGCTCATGCAGAGCACATGCAGAGCACATGCAGAGCTCATGCAGAAGCGGCAGTGGTAAACTTCAGACTTAGTTTCTAAACCTGTAATAGATAATCCTGAAAAGAAGCCATCATTAAAATTGCAAAGCTTGCTAAGTTTGGTTTCCTGTGTTCATCGGAATCAACATTTCAGTTTAATCAGCTTAATGGTACCCTCATAAGTTAGCTTCTCGCATGGATCGCAGCAGCTTGTTCTGCTGTTATGACTTTTAATGAAACTCTCTTTAACGCCTTTTTGTACATCTCCCCGCCCCCCAGGATCCAGGTGAATGACCTGATCGTGGAGGTGGACGGCACCAGCCTGGTCGGGGTAACACAGAGTTTTGCCGCGTCGGTGCTGAGGAACACAACGGGCAAAGTGAGGTGAGGACTCCTCACGCGGGATGCACCCCCGCTGGGACGAACCGGCCCAGCGGCCACGTGCCGTGACAGCAGCTCGCAAGCACATGGGTCTGTAAGAAGAGGCCTTGCTTGTGAGTTCCGTGTGCCTTTTCACACTTATGATGTGTGGGGTCACTTTCTCAAATAGCAAAGTCAATTTAACACTGTTATACCCTAAGGCTGGCACATGGTGCCTGTGTAGAATATTGAGGATATTTGTAAGATGTATATGCATGCTTGTATTTCCAGTTGTCTTAAACCATTTATGCATTGCGGGCCACTGTGATCTGGGCACTCTTTCGGGAAGTGAAGGCGGGAGGTCAAGGGTGATTCTAGGATTTTCTTAGGTGGAGGAAAGGGGAGGGGACAGAGACACTCTAAGGCCCAGTCAGCTAACAGCTGTGGCCTCACTGCTGAAAAAGGAGGTGTAAACCCTAAACTGAATACCAGTCCCCCACCCCCACCATACACACACACACACACACACACACACACAAACAAGGGCAACTCAGCATCAGCAGGTTAACCTGGACAGCATGGTTTTGGGAAGAAACGAGAATGGGAGGAGCCGGGAGCAAGTGAGACAACATTGCTATCCAGTGAGCATCCTTAAAGTTAAAAACTCGAGCCATATGCAGACCCTGAGAGTGGGACATTCAGGCGCGGCAGATGGATGGGCTCTGGGGGTGACAGCAACCCCCCTGCCCCCCCACGTCATTCTGCTCTCATTAATTATTCAAGGGCCCATGGACTGCGATATGGCCCTAACTGATTTGACTTGTTTAAGAGCACAGGCCCACTCTAGCTATGGACAATCAGAGTGCTCCGGGATAATGAATATGCACACTGACCAAGCAGGGTAGGGGGATGTGAATCTATCACTAAAAGCCTGATCAGCAATAGCCTGGATTTAAGGAGGGCTTGTTAAACTGCAATCACGTTTTGGATGGAAGAAAGACATTTCTGGCTAAGAAAGCGTTTGAGAGATCCCAAGCATTACAGCAATCAATTCCTTCTGGACTGCGATCGTGAGGCTTAACTGATGGATTTATGGATCCAGGGGAAGAAACTGATGTATGGGTCTGCGGATGGAGACCCTTGGCTCATGCAGCTCACTGCAGTTGTCCTTGATCTGATCACTCACTGTTCAGTGTTTTGCTTTCATTTCACAGTTTGCATCAGGTAAGTAAAAGTGCAGTCTAAACTGAAAACCTGGATCATTGTCTTTTCAGATATAATGTGTTCAATCAACAAAATGCACCAGCTTTCTTTTCTACCTGTTGTCCCCCTAGACCATGAATTTGCTCACACAGTGGTAAACAGCAGAATAAAGAGAAACTGCAGAACACAGTGAAAGCTGTGATGTCGTCGCAGTGTTAACACTACAGTCTGAACATCCTGCTAAATCACTCTTTCTCACTCCTGCCCGTTTGCTGTAATTTCTGTATCTGATTATTAGCCGCACTCCAGTAGCACTCACCGTTTTCTCCCATTGATCTGTGCTTTCACATGGCGGTTGAGTCACATCTCTGTAAACTCTAAGGGCAGCTCACCACTACGTGTCATGGCGTCCTGGAGATTTACACTGACCCTGCCTCCTCTCTGCTTTCCTTAAGCAGTAAGCAGGGGTGACAACGTGCAGCTCAACCACGGGGGCTGGGATTCTGAGAGCTGGGGTCTCAGATATATTTTGACAGCATCCCCTGCTAATTAGAAGGAATATTTTTTGGCACGTCTGTTGGGTTCATTTTGGCAAGAAAAATGGGAAGAGAATGCTGGCGGTGTTGAACACCCGCATTTCGTACTGGGGAGTGCGCCCAATTAATCGTTGGAAAAGGCACGAGTCAGCGGGAAGGCTCATGTGATTTGATAATGTAGCCCTAGTGACAATGAGACTTAGCATGCGTATCTATACTCCGGATCTTAGTGAGGCTAAGCTCCAGAATCTCTAATTCGCCTTGTTATTCATTTCCTTTTGTCTGTGAGAAGGACAAAAGATTTTGTGCTGTGTACACTATGGTGTGGAGTCAGTCATGGGGAGCAGCACAGTCGTCTCCTGTTTACCTTCAAGCAGCTGCGGTTACATCTCTCGTACCTCTTGATTTTTAGACCTTCACAACCCGTCAATGAATCAATGTGACCCAAATTTCAAATTTCAACTAAAAACATTTGAGTAATTAAGTATTGAATTCTTTAACCTAAATATTATCAAAGGATTATTTAAGGAAAAACAAAAAGGGATGGGATTGGAATGGAATGGAAAGGGACAGTAAGACTAATTTTATAAACAGTATGAGATTAACCCTAACAAGAATATGAACTAGGAAACATTAAATGTTTATGTACTGCGAGTAGTAAAATTAAGAGAACATTAAGAGTACCTTTGCATGAATCCATCATGCTTGAATATTATTGATTCTGTTTGCTAATTTTAGTTCTTTGCACAGTTACTCAATATTTGTTGTACTTAAACTGTTTTTTTTTCACACAGAGAAAACATGTGCAAACAACCATATGTGGAAAATGACGATAAATTTCCCGGGTTTCTTTGCCAGTTGCAGCACAGCGCTCTAAGAGGACGCATGAGGTGTTGACAAGGCCAACTCTTTTTCTGCATTCAGCAAATTGTCCTTCTCTGTGCAGTGCATCACAGACCACAGACATTGCTGCTATGGATGTTTTTTCATTGCAATTAGTTGCATAACCATGTTTATGCTACTCTAAGCCATCATGAGAGCTAAATTGTTGTTTTAATTAAACTCGATGATACATGATGCATTATTTCTGATGCATAATATATGATTTATAGCATAAACAAATGATGGTGATGCTGTGTTGCTAAGTATTTAAGGTGCATCAACAAATTACTGATCATTTATCATATGTCTTGTGTCTGTGAAGAAGAAGTATTCCAGACCTGAGGGGTCAGGCTAGAGGTCTTACCTCCAGCCTACATACAATCCTTTGCAAAAGTCTTAGGCAGTCAAAGAAAACGTTTAAAGGCATTTCTCTGAGTAGTAAGCATATATTTGCCCAAAACATACAATATAACATTAGAAATTAATAGTAACACAATAAAAAAACAAGGGGGAACCCAGCCATTCCGTGTATTTGTGAAATTTCACCACCAGCTCCCTTAATTAACTTAATTAGCTAAATAACTTGATGAGGTACTGATGAGCCAAACATGGTAGTGATTAACAAATACATGGACATTTCATAGACTGGCCAAGACTTTTATACAGTACTGTACACATTTTATTAAATTTAAATGCATGAATCACACTTTATACAGTGAAATTAAGAGTAAATCCAGCATTTATGCTCTACATAAGATTTCCACATCTGCTACAGTTTTGCTGCACGGTTTGCTTGGTAGAGAGTAACACAGTTTGGGCAAAATGGGTTTTCAGAGATCATTTTTTGTTAGTTTGCTTTCTGAGCACCTGCAGTGATAAAAAGGCAGCAGTGCTCTAAACAGCCTCTGGGCCTTGCATTTCAACCTTCACGCTCTTCTCTTTCAGCTGCTATTATTGTTGGTTTAGACCGTCATGTTCTGCCCCTTGTGTTTTTGGAAGGCTGGAACACAGAGAGAGGTTTGCCCCAGTGGCCCTAAGATCAGTGTGAGAATCACGGTTGTTTGCAGCGCCGCAGCTACGTGTGAAATGTGTCATTTATTTGTAAGAGCTTGCCGTAGCATAACATCCTTTGAAATCTCGAAACATCTATGTTCGCTGAAACGCCAGGCATGCACGTCACAGCATGCTTGCTCTGAGGCTGCGCGGGACAGTGTCTTTGAGAAGTCGTTCATTATGTTCTTGTTTTTAGCAGTCAGGATGCGCTGTCCCCAGCTATATGCGTTCTACGTTATCTCATGCTGATGAGCTGGGTGACAGGATTGCCTAACGGACACCGACAGCTAGGAAACAGCGTGCACAGGGTGTCAGTTAGCAACGCGGGGGGGTCTCCTCAGCTCCCTTTGAGTGACATGTCCGTCTGGAAGAGGGGAAGGGGAGGGAAAGTAATTTAATAAGTATCAGCTGAAAAAACAGGGTCATGTGGACAACATCACACGAGGTTTTATACGCATCTCAAAACATTAATTAACAAAATTAACTTTTAAGTTTTAAATAAATGTTTCAGCAATTCATCTTTCTCATTAATATCAGTAATTTATAACAATATGCAAATAATTTATTGCATAAGATAATGTTGCTGGAGCAGTTGGTGTTAAGGGGTTTGCTCAAGGGCCTAACAGTGACATCACTGTCTGCTGTTGGATTTGAACCAGTAATCTTCCAGTAATGGGCACAGATCCCTAACCTACAGAGCCGTGCACTGGTTCCATTGCTAGATCTTAGATGTACTATTGCATTCAGGATACCATTCAACAACAGAAATGAGGTTCTAAGCAGAAACGAGACCACTTTGTCTATAGACTGTGCACATCAATAATCATTAAATAATCTCTTTGTAGACTTGTAGCGGACATGCTGACATGCATAAGGATGCTCTACACAAAGCCTTATAACACCCCTTTTCAAGAAGTAGGCTATATGGGTATCAGTCCCCCATACTTGCTGTATAACCTTCCTTACAAGTTCAGTCTTACTGGGGAGGAGCCTTTATATAGCAATTAGTATCTCATTGCCACTTTATACTTACATATATCTGAGGATGTGGAGAATAAAAAATATGTTGAAGAATTTTGTGTCAGGGCTGTTAGTCTGGGGATTTGTCCATGTTATTGCACCACTAACAGACACATTTTCAAACATGTCGCTTTTCTGATTGGCCGAGACCTTTATTTGCAGGTTTGTGATTGGCCGAGAGAAGCCCGGTGAGCAGAGTGAGGTGGCCCAGCTGATCCAGCAAACCCTGGAGCAGGAGCGCTGGCAGCGGGAGATGATGGAGCAGCGTTATGCCCATTATGGGGAGGACGAGGACGAGGTAAAGGTGGCCAAAATTAACCACTCATTCAGGCAGCTTGGATTAGCCAAAAAAAACTCTGTCACACATGCTGTGTGATATATAGTGTGCTAACACCAAGCTGGTATGACGTGTTTTCATACTGAAGGAAAGCATTTAGTTCTAACTTGCCAGCGGTAAATTCTGATATTCAGAGAGGCGACTTGTATCCATACTTAAATGTTAAGCTTATATTTTATGATCTTGACTCAGACCCCGATGAGTAGTTTTATTTTTGTCCTTTTCCTAGGTGAGGGACTCACTGCTTCTGTTCAGCTGTACACACCGGAGTGAAATAACAGATCAGATAAAAATGTTCCGACCATGGTGTGCAAAAAAAAATGGGGGTTAGCGACGAGCATGCCTGTGATTGTGGGTGTGATGCATGCTGTGTGAATAACTGGGGGCCTCTGACCCCCACCCCACACTGCGCCTCCCCATAGCTGTAATGTGACAGTTTCTACCTTTCCTCAGTTATGCAAGAATAGCAGTGATTTAGTGACAGGGGGAGTGTTTTAACACTTCAGATGGGATAAGAAGAGAGGTGTCTTGTCATCGTGATTTCACGACGCCGGCCTGCACACAGTGCCAGCTGAGAAAATGCTTCTATTGGTTTTTTTGAAACATAAACTTAAAAATCGCTCAGATCCACAACAGTAAATTGCATAACCGGCACAGATGGTGGGTGTTTCGGGAGACAGATCCAACTTCTTTATAATATTTGGGTTTTTATCAGCAATAATTATATAACCTGTGAGCCAAAATCCAGTTTTGGTTAATTTCGTGTATTAGGTTTGAGCCGGGTACCCCAGGGTTCTGAATAAACACCCCCACTCTGGCTCCCTCAGGGAGGTTATCTACTGCCAAGAATTTTGTGCTGAGAAGAAGGTTTTGATGTGTGACTATCATGACAGTAAACGTGTTTTTTTAATGGAGGTTTGGCCTCCAAATCAAAGGAGAGAATCAAAATGAGGAGTTTTGGCTACATTAGATTTATTAGATTTCATAGAGATCTGGGAAGAATAGTGGAGCAGCTCACTGGATGAGTCTGTGAGTGACGGAATGGAAAGCTTTCTGCTCGCTGGCTGGCTTGCTGACTTTCCTGACTTGTCCTGCTTTTTTGTGCTTGTGTGTGTGGCTGCTTCGTACACACATTAATTTATTCAGACATGACGCGCTTCACAGATTCCTTTGTGTGCATTCTGCCTGCCTGGATTAGCATAAACTTGACCACTGTCCCCACCTCTCTGTCCTTTAAATCTTCTTCATCAGCGTAATGTTTAACATGGCTTTGTGTAAATACAAAATGGTGGGCTCCGCTGTGTTTTGTTTTGGTCTGGTGTGGGTCTCCCTTACTCAGAGAACTTTTTTAATTTGTCGAAATAAAATTGCGCCATCTGCTGGCCGGTGGCCATAGAACTGTGTGACGAAACAGCACTTACTGTATCAACAAAGAAATGCATTGCTAGTGATTAAACCCATCTTTACTGTGAAACGTGATGGGCTGTGAACAGAAATGAGTTTGGGATGCACTGTATTTGAAGGTCAGATGTAACGTCACGCAATAATTCCGCTTTCATACAGTTGCTCACGTGACATTATTCTCTGCAAAACTTTCACTTGCATTCTTCTCTTAACGGGTCGAGTGGTATCAATCCATCACAGTCGTTTTTTACCCTATTAGCCCCACTCCGCATACCCAGTTTTACTGGTTAATCTATGCAAGTCATTAGGTACTTTTCAGAAGTATTTGTGAGTGAAGTAGCCTAGGAGCAAAGTAATGCTCTGAAAAATAACTCAACGCAATGGCCTAAAAGGAAGCCTTGGAATAAGGAGAACGTGACTCCAATACAGTAGGTGTATACAATGTACATAGACTATGGACACCTTACCAGGTTATTGAGATCGTTTGGGGTAGACCAGGGTGTCCTTGAGGGACCGTAGATAAGCTGGAGGCCATGCTGAACATGCTCCCTATTCCCACAGACTGGTGAGTACGCCACAGACGAAGAGGAGGAGATGAGTCCCATGTTTCCCAATGCCATTGAGGTTTTCGACTTGGCTGAGGGCGAGGACATGCTGTCCCCCATGGAGATGGATCCAGAGAAGCTGGCCCACAAGTTCAAGGAGGTGAACAGTTGGGGGTGGGGGAATGACTGCAGAGAAGGGAGCTGGTCAGACTGCTCCGCCCTGTCAACACCCCATCATTACACTCTGGTGCGGCGTCCATACTTTTTGTAAATGCTTTCACTGCAATGACCACACCTTCAAACCTCATGGACCTTCAAAGTGGTGAATTCTATTAACCCGTCTCTGCTGCATAATCTACATGCCATTACCATTTCACTTGCCGTAGTTCTCTATTATTCCAACCACACACCTTAAAACATTTTTTATCTCATCAGCTCCAGATTAAGCATGCTGTGACTGAGGCTGAGATCCAGCAGCTGAAAAGGAAGGTGAGACCACAACACTTCACGCCACACTTTACAGAAAGGGGTTATCAAGCTTGTAGTAATTAATTGCCAGGAAGTTGAAAATAATATCATGCAGGGTGTCTTTTTTTCATAGAATCTCTAGGTTTGTAGAGAGACAAATATGAAGCTCTGGCTGAATCATTGGAAAGATGTACGTGTCCCAAAACATGCATCCAGCAGGCTTAGGGTGGAGGAATAACAGAAGAACTGTCACGATTCGTCAGTGTTGGCCAAATCCCAAAGTCAGTGATGGAGTAAAAAGGCATTAAAACAGTCATGATATTGGTGATGACTGATTCATCGCTGATCATGCAGTGGGAAAAATAGCACTCAAAAATCACTCAGAGCACTTAGATGCAGTAAGCTTGAAACAGGCCAACGGTCTACCTGCTTAAGGTCTACTGTTCAGGAGGGTGCATGGTGCAGCTCAAACCATCCGTTCAGGACACATGTCCAGTGGATTGAAGGCCTGTCCCATTAGTGGATGCCCTAACATTAAGGGAATAAGGCTATTTATGTGTAGAGTCTTGTATTCTGTCCATCTCCATGGTGGTTTCCTTTGGGTGTTCTTGTCCTCTCCTGCAGTCTACTCTTAGGTGAACTGGTGTCTAAATTGTCCATATTATGTGATTGTGTCTGTGGGCCTGTGATGAACTGGCATCCCATCCGGGGTGTTGCTTGTCCTGTGCCCTAAGCTTCCTGTGATAGGCTCCAGGGTCACTGCAACCCTGTACTGGACAAACAGATCTTATGATGGATGGATGGATGGATGGAAAAACCCCATCCTTCAGCCTAATTCAGTGGCGATGTTCTGCTAAAATGCACTATGAGTGATGCTGTCCACATGCTGATAATCCTCACGCAGCTGGCGCAGGCCGATCAGGCGAAGCTGCGCTGGCGCATGGAGAAGGCGCAGCTGGAACAGAGTGTTCAGGAGAACAAGGAGCGCGTGGAGAAGTTGGAGGGCTACTGGATGGAGGCGCAGAGCTTGTGCCAGGCTGTGGATGAGCACTTGAAGGAGACACAGGCCCAGTACCAGACGCTGGAACGGAAGTACAGCAAGGCCAAGCGCCTCATAAAGGAGTACCAGCAAAAGTAAGGGGCACTGCAGACAGCGGCAGCAAGCAGCGGTACGCGTAGTGAGCCCCTGCAGGCGGCAGCGGCCGGCGGCACATGTAGTGAGCTCCTGCAGGCACGTAATTCCTGACAGCTAACGCCAAACCAATCAAACTGAGACACGAGGAAGGAGAACTTTAAAAATGTAGTATTTATTTTGCTTTTTATTCTTTGCAAATTCTGCACTGCTGAGATAATTTAAAAATTAACGTTTATGCTGCTTATCGCTAAATTACCAGCAGCAAGTCATTCTCGTAAGGTTTGCGCATTCCCATCTGTGTGGATGAGAAAAGCAGGTATAAATACTGTGCAGGTCTTTAGGGAAGTGGAAATCCTGTGAACATTGCAATAGATTGTGGTCCTTTACACTCCATGTTTAATTGGCTTTGACTGGCTTTGAATAGATGACAATGCGGTTTATTGGGTAGTTTTGGTTAAATGAATAAATGACAACAGCTGGTGCCAGAGTCTGGTAGAGTGAGAGGTTTCAGCTGCCTGGCCTGATCCATGTCCTCTCCAATGTCTGTTTAATCCCCCCACTATCATTCAATCTTTCAGGGAGATTGAATTCTTGAAGAAGGAGACTGCCCAGCGTCGAGCCCTGGAGGAAACAGAGGCAACCCACAAGGAGCAGGCAGAGAAGCTGCAGGAACAGGTAGTGGAGGAGGATCAGGTGAAGACTGGGGGGGCAATACGTGGGGTGTGCATCCGCGTGGGCAAATGCGTGGGTGACCGCTCAGCCCCGGTCACCTGCAGGGTCTCACTCAAACCAAGCTGGCCGTCTCTGACAGAGCCCGGACTGGAACGTGGGCTGTCGTATAGGCCAGTGGGCAGGGGCTTCCATGATTCATGGTGGTGGAGGCCCCCCAGGCTAAAGATGAAAGGGGCCCTACATGCTATAGGGTTTCTGAAGGGTTTTGATGTAAAGTACAGTATACCGTTCAAAAGTTCGGGGCTGCTTAGAAATTTCCATGTTTCCAAAAGAAAAGCAATTTTTTGTCCATTAAAATAACATCAAGTTAATCAGAAATACAGTGTAGACATTATTCATTTTGTAAATGACTATTGTAGCTGGAAACGGCTGGTTTTTAATGTACTGGTAATATCTACATTGGCATATAAACGTCCATTTTCAGCAACCATCAGTCCTGTGTTCCAAGGACACGTTGTGTTTGCTAATCCAGGTTTATCATTTTATAAGGCAAACTT
>JAAGVU020000092.1:12851793-12869307 GCA_011763525.2 Mormyrus iriodes | reverse complement strand
GGAGGTAGCGTGAGAAGGGATCGCTGAGGTACTCCCACCGGAGTAGGAGTGTCGTGGATGAAGGAGGGGGGGCCGTGGATCTGGCACTGGTCAGTATAGAAGGACTGGCACTCCTCACAGTCTGACAGAGGAGAACAGCCACATGGGATGAAGCACAAGATGATGCTAACCAATAATGGTATCATTAATAATTACTTTAGACTATGTACGTAATTGGCAGCTTATTGAAATTAAGAAGTTGTTGGGGGGGGGGGCATAAGATGTAACAATTATGGTGCTTCAGAAGCATACAGTCATCCTCATACATAACTCATACATGAACTGTAAAAGGTAAGACGCAATTTACTAACCACTTAAAATGATTTAGAGTGTTACTCAAAAAGATGCTTGGGTGGTAGGGAGTGGTAGTGAAATCATTGAGAGAACCACTCACAAATCTGATCATCTTCACATTCTTCCGACTCCTCTTCCTCACGGCGACCAACAAGCTGACTCGAGTTACATTTCAGATGAGCTGTTCTTTCCTCTCTAGTCAGCCCTGTGAAGATACACACAGGTGGAGATAAGTGGGCATTCTGTGCACATACATGCCACAGCATAAAAACAGACAAACCACACACCCGTCAATGGTCTGTCAGTAGACGGGCACCTCTCATCCTTAGTGCCTCTCTCCTCTGCTTCTGCTTCCCCCTGGCCCATAAGTGTATGTGGAATACATTCAGGGCCTGATAAAACAACCAGGAAGACATTTTTATAAC
The DNA here is from genome assembly GCA_011763525.2 of Mormyrus iriodes. NCBI lineage: Eukaryota > Metazoa > Chordata > Actinopteri > Osteoglossiformes > Mormyridae > Mormyrus > Mormyrus iriodes. The sequence continues at coordinate 12,868,549 of JAAGVU020000092.1, read as the reverse complement.
CTTTTTTTTTATATTTTTGGCAGGAATGCTTCATTAAAAGTGCAACACATACAACAAATAAATAAATGGTATAACAGTTACATTTATAATAAATGGTATAATAGTTACAAAAGTTACATTTGAACATCACTGGCTTCTCAGGGACAGTGACAGGCAGCAATATAGTTCATGAAGTTGGCAGGAGGCTAATTTTTAACAAACAAACCAGAATCATAAAAGGCATTTAATTATGAGAAAAGATACTTTTAAAAATACACATTGAAAACAAGAACCTAATAAAGGGCCACGTTTAAAACACTTATATTGTCTAACGGGAAGCTCAAAAAACTTGCCAACTGTAAGTGCGGTTGGGCCCATTTATTAAGATTATATATTAAATTATAACTACAGGGAAAAAGCTACGTCTCCTTCTTTTCTTGACACACAGCAATGTGACACTTAGTAAAGTACAATCCCTTAAGCTACAGCGAGAAAAACAGCCAGTAACTTGGAGAATGGGAAGCATAAAACTAAGCTAACTACCAACCTGGGTTACCTGGCATTGAGAATCTTCCCAAAAAGATCGATCGAGATATCTGGGCGCGGTAGTATATTTATTATTATTATTTCTTTCTTTATTAGCAAACTTCTGTTTCTGTGTTTTGTTAAATCAAAGACTCACAATAAAATTATAGCAAACTACATATACTACTAGCTGGACGCCGCCATCTTGCCATTCTTCTTCTTGGACAGTTTTTCAAAGCGCTTATACAGTGTGGCGGTTATTCGCCACCTATCGTATATCCTGGGAACTGCAGTGAAACCAAACACAGGCGGGCTGTAGAATGGCCATGGTTCAGTGGGGTATTTGTTAAGTTCTCTCTTTTAAAATGTATCAGTTGTATGAATAGTTGTTACCATTACGTGAAATATAAAAGACAGTTGAACAGCAGGTTTTAGTTTTAAAAGCACGGTAACAATTGGTGTGACAAAACTAGTGCACCTTTTCCCATTTTTGAACAAAGCTAAGACCTGCTGGCAAATAATGCTGCGTGATATTATATCGCGATTATTTGAGATATTTGCGCTTAATATTGCGCTATTAATGAAACAAAAAGCGATTAAATTTACGCGCAATAAACTGTAGCCATGCAGAGCTTGTTATTATCTATTAATAGAGTATGTGAGATAAGTTGGCCTGAGTTGTCAACAAACCGTGCATCAAACGCGAGACCGCCAGACCACCGACATCTTTTTACCTTATTTGCCCCCAACATCTCATCTTTTAAAAGATACTGTGGCTGCTGAGCTGACCCTTTCTCCACTTCAGTGCTTAGAAATCGCTTCCATGACATACTGAAACAGTGGCACGTGGTGCTGGGCTCCGAGAGTTAAGCGATTGACATAAATCTCAGTCTCGCGCCACACGCGCCTTTTCTCACGCATGCGCTTGTTTTCGTCGTTTTATGTTAAAACCATGATGATACAGTACCAACCGAACATGGAAATGTGTACTACTTTGTGTTAGTTGACAATTCTTGTTTTCTAACAAAAAGCATGAGTGTTGGAACACTGGTTGGAAACTATGTTTTAATTCAGTGTAGTAGTTTTTTTTTTATTTCTGGGGAGGGTCATGGTAATAGTAGGGGAAACACTAATTTATACATATTCAGTTTCATTAAAACGTCATCAAACAAAACTCATTAATATAGTTGATAGATACGTATGACCTGTCTGTTAGGCGAGTTCCTGAGTTATCAAAGGGTGCCTTTGCCTAGCATGGCAGCTGACCCAAACTCTGAGGGCTTCTGGGCCAACATGACAAGCTTAAAACACAAGGTCAGAAGTCTAAGTATGTCTCATTATGACTTATTTTCAGTAACTTGTCTAAATGTATTACAGTTTTTCTTAATTGCTTCAGCACAATTTCTAAACATAGTTCAACTTTTCAAAGCAGTTAACGCTAATCACACAACACCATTTCAGTTAGTAAAATAATACATTTCATGAGGAAAATGTTTTGAGATGTTCAAAACATTTAACAAATGTTGCAAAATGCAATGAGATGCTCAAAACATTGAAATACATTTGCAAGATCAAATAACTGCACTAACCCCTGGCATTCTTCTGCGATAATTGCTTCGCAAGCAGCATTCATCACATGAAGTAATGACATCTATTGGTACGGTTGATGATCAAAAGTCTTCCATCTCCAGGAAGAGGAAAAAACTCTTCAATTAGATTCAGGAACAGGGAGTATGGTGGTGAGAACTCCATATTCACATGTGGGTGTGCTTCCAACCACTCCCTTAGGCGGGGTGAATGATGGAAACTCACATTGTCCCATATGATGACAATATTGGGCTGTCTTGTATCTGCCTTTTCTTGGTGCACAAGTCTGCCATACATTACATATAAAAATGCAATGTGGTGTTCACTGTGTTAAGGTTCAATCAAGGATATGCAGTCAATGATATCATTCAAGGAGATGGTGGCTCAAATGGTGGTGTCTGCTTCACGTTGGACTGACAAATGATGTTCCCAACTCAACTCCTGACTTTCCCCAAGTTGAATCCAGCTTCATCAACATTAAGAAACAGCTGAGTGGAGTCACTGTCTTCAATTTACATTATTCTCTCAAAAGAAACAAAGATGACAACACACCAAATCATGCAAAGCACTATCAAGCTGAAACAATTACAGTACAAGTTTTGAGAAGAATATCAACCTTTACATACTGGTTCCTGAGTTTCTTCACTCACTCAGTGTTTCTTTCAAATGGTACCTTGTAAAGCTGTTTCATTTCAAGTTGATGGTTACACAGCCACATTCTATTATAGAAATTCTCATTCTGCATATGGTGGGAAATATGTTATTGTCTTCATCTCCTGTCGAAGTATAGCATTGTTTGCAATCACCATTTCAGCAATAGTCCTTTCCTGTTCTTCAGTGAATAGTTTTCCTCTACCACCTGTTGGCGGGTCTCCACTACACTCTATAGATGAATGCATAGACAACATTCATGCTATACCATAATTGCTTTTATGATGGACAAATCGTTGACAGTGATTGCTAAGGAAAATGTGATTCATAGCTTACTTATTTTCCAATCATAAGTCCTTATGATTGACACAGAAGAGGTTCTACTGAGGTTGGGTTGTACCCTCTAACCTGCCTCTCTCATTTCTGACTAGGAACTCAGAAATTCTGATTTCCCAGTTCAAATGGATTGCACTGTTAGTGCAAACACTCTCCAATGCTGATGCAGAGCGGGTATTTTCTTTGGTGGGACTAAAGAAAACAAAAACTAGATACAGCCTGATCCTGAAGGGAACACTCTCACCTCACACGATAATTAAGATGGCAGACATCTCCATCAGTGATCAAGACAGCAAAATCAGCCAAAAGCCCTGACACCAGAACACATGAGGGGCTGCGATGTGTTTAACAGGGGAGGAAAGAAGGAGAGACATTGTTTTGTAAAAAAAAATTGTATTCAGGTTTCTGTGTCACCCTGTCCTAAAATTTAAAGAAATGTTTCCGTGCTGTCAGTAAATTTTCTGGAAATTCTGCTCAGTTGTCACGTTTTGACATTCTTGAAATGCAAGGGAATGCCCTCTCCTGCATGGGAACAAATCTCACTTGCAGCAGAATTCAAAAGTTGGCAGCCATGATAAGGTGTGCTCTGCTAACCAAATTTAATACACATAAGGACACACCAGTTATACAGATTATTTACTGGTGTCACTATTAATCTGTTTGGGGGCATAAGTAAGTGTCCGTATAATACCACAAAGCCTTTGTCTGGACAAATGAATATGCCCGTCATCTAATGCCCTGGTGATTATTGCACATGCACACAAATCGCGATGTGATATCGTGTAGCCCAGCTGGCAAAGGTGACGAAGAAACAATGACAGCACGTGGCAAATGATGATATGAGCTGCACTAGAAGACATCAATGTTCACCTATAACTAGAACACGCTAAAGCAGCATTCTGTAACTAGCTGACTGCCTTGTCATCATTCTGTCCAAAGGTGTCCTGAGCAGTGATTTTTAATGCATACTTTAAATGTAAATCTTTTATTTCATAGGATTAAGTACGCTAGTTATTTATCTTGCTGTTCAGGGAGGCAAAGAATTAGTCTGAGAAGTGTTCAGTATTTACAAGGCTACAGACCTTAAAACTCCACTCATCCCCTTGCCAGTTTTTAGATCCAAACCCAGTTGACTGTAACAGCTGCAATGTGAAACACTAACAGGTTTTCGGCGTGACGGTCCTGATGTCCCCAACTTGCTAAAATTCATTCAAACCTGGGCACACACTGAAACACAGTGTCACATCCAGCCCCGCCCTGCATGTTTGCTCCCAGTGTTTCCCACAGGTGGGGCTGTTAATCAGCCGCGCCTGTAGCTGGTTGTTGTTACCTCGTGTTCCTGCCCCCTTGTTAACCAGCCACAGGTGGCCCTCGTTCATTCCTCTGTCTTTCCAGTGTGTGAGACTTCCCTAGTCCTATGTGCCCTTGTCTGGTCATTCTAGCCTGTCTGCTTCTGTGCTGTCGCCATTCCTGAATAAAGTTCCCATGTGGGGTGGTTTCTGCAAAAGGCTCTTTCTTGGACTACGTCGTTTCTGCCCACGCCATGCCCCGCCGCCATGACACATAGCATGAACATGAGAATTCTGCAAGGCAAAAGTGGCATTGGCCCTGGCTGTGCCAGGAAACCAGTATCACAATAAACATGTATTACAGCAGTAATAGCAATCACCTCCAATAGCAACAATGGGACAGACAGATTCACCTGCCATGGGAAAGGAAGGATTGAACAGGGACATTATTATATTTTGAGGTTCAACAAACTGGAGGGAGATCAACAAGCAGGAAGGACAGTTCTTTAGGTTTTAGCAAAGGCGATAACAGGGAAATAAGACTTGCACTGGATGTACAAAGGAGTTCCGTAGCAAGTGAGCACAGTGAATAGACCCAAGTGTGGATACAGAAAAAAATAAATAAAATCCAAAATTGCAGTTTTAATCCGGTACTAAATTACAAATTAGCAAACAATGCAGAAAACAGCATGAAACATTAAAACATGGAAAAACTCTGTACAAAGGATATGGGATAACTAGACCATCCATAATCAAACTTTGACAGAGAGACGGCACAAATTCAGGTCTGAAATCCAGTACGCGAAGGGAGGCTAAATGATGGCAAACGTCAGCTGTAGCTCCCCGACAGCAGGCAGTTGGCTGTTTGCGTGCCAGGCCTCACTGCTGCCATCAGGTGGTGGAGCGGCATTATGGCAGGTTCTTACGGTTGAGATGGGTTCGGGTCTGTCCGGGAGGCCAAGAGAAAACCAGTCTATTGTATTAAAAAGCGGGAGGAAGGTGCTTCCCCCAGAAGCAGAATATCCTTTATTTTTGCCATCTTACAATATCTTATTGGAACATATAGTTTACAAAATTTATGAAACTTTATTTTTTCAATAAGTAAAATATTTTTTGCATTCACATTACTATTGAGTGCCATGCATATTCAAATAGTTGTTGAGTCTTTTTATGATGTTACTGTGAAATCTTTTAGCTGCATATCTTTTTTTTGCACTGTTGTTTATAATATTCATAAGTGATTATGGAAAACCCCCCAATCCTAACCAGGATGAGTGGTTAAAACAGGCCTATTCAAATCACGGTCCTTAAGGTCCGAGCACTGCTGATATTGCAGCCTTCCTTTACCTGTGAGCCAGGTGTGAAGCCTCGTTGACCAATCAGAATCAGCATTTATTAAACTAACTATCTGGGAGAACTGAAAACAAGGCCTGGATTTGGAATCGAGGTCCAGATTTAAAGAGCCCTGGGTTAGAAGATGGATAGTTACGGAAAATGGATGTAGTGACGGCCTTTCAGGGACCCACTTTTGCAATTCCTGTTTTGGAACAAAATGAAAAAATCAGTGATATCGCCATCTCTTCTGACACACAGGAAGGTGGTCTGCCAAGAACTTCCCACCCTTTCCCTCATAATTCTTTTTTATGGAACCATAACATCTTCAGTGTGGAAACACAACTTTATTTTCAGAAATGCAAGATAGCGATTATCATAATGTCTCCACCTGGTGGCAAAAAAAATCAAACAATCATAAATAATTACATATGTGGCATGGTGGTTTGGTGGGTAACACTGTGGCCTCACACCTTCAGAGTTGGAATCCCATCCACACTCTGTGTACATGAAGGTAGCATGTTCACTACGTGTTTGTGTGGGCATCCACAGACAAATGTAGTATGTATAGAAGAGTCTGTGCATGCAACCATGTGGACCGCAATGGCAAAATGAAGTATGAACTAGGCTTAATACACTGGTGTTAACATTGGTAGGTGGTGATGTCATTATATGCAATTTACGCATCAAACTGTAAAAATGCAACCAATTGATGACATAATTCATTGTCAGATATTTTTATTACATATCATTATCTACAGCCCTATTGCATTTGATGCAATGGACTGGCATCCTGTCCAGGATGTGTCCTGTTCTGCCTGAACCAAGGTTCAGGCTGACGCTGTACTGGCTAAGGGGTCAAAGAAGATGGTTATTTAGTTGCACAGATCAGTTTGAGGGCCAGTAATAATGTATGTCACTAACTCAGTTTAAGTATAGTAGTTGAGCAGACAGGGGCAAAGTAGCCTAAAAGCTATTCGGTGTTAGTGCTACATATGGCCAAGTGTCAGAAAGAGACATCTTTAAGATTTCTAGGTTTCAAAAGTAGGAATGACGACCTATTTGTGGATAGACAGTGATCTGTAGATGCAATACCTGACATGTTGCTACGTCTGTAGTGTCTAATTTAAAAAAAATGTAATTAGATTTGGCATGGTATGATATGACATGGTCTGGTATGGTGTAGTATGACATGGCATCGTATGCCATGCTATACTGTACCATACCTACACTAATGTTTTATCCAGTGCATCAGCAGAGAGAAATTAGTAAATCAAATCCCCAAGGTTTGATAAGTGTAAATCCATTTGTTTTCCATATCTGTTTGTCCTATGCAGGGTTGTAATGGCGCACGGCAAAGAATGACCCAGAATAGGATGCCAACCCAAAGCAAGATAAATGTAAATGAAGTTTCAAAATCTTTACTGAATTTAATGCTCCCAAATGTTGGTAAGGCCTTTAGAAGTCTGTAATAATTTACAATGAGTATGTCAGGGATCGGCCTCAGGGATCTCCCAGTGACGTCACTGGGAATCCCCGTTACAATACCCCCGCTTCATAGAGAATCCTGGTTGATATTGTTTTTCGGCTTTTTTGAGTTTTCGTCTGGTTCCACCTGCATTCCGGTTGAAAGGTTATGCCTTTTTTCCAGCTGACACTCATTATCTAGCCTATATTTGTCAAGCAGATACTGCAGACCAATGTGATATCTTCCAGGTTTTCCGGAGTTCGAGTGGTCTCTGTTTCTGCCTGTCTTATTGCCTGTTGCCTCCTTGTTGTCTGACCCAAGCCTGTCTTTAGACCACGAGACCCATTCTGCCCTCCTGTACCTGACGACGCACATCGCCCGATCTCTGCCTGTTCGCCAACCACCGACTTCGTCTCGCCTCCTGGAGAACCACGCAGATGGACCGACCAACGCCCTCCCCTTGACTACGGCTTGCCTTACGTTTTGGACACTGTTTGCTTTTCTCTGGTTTTTGGATTTTGGATACCCCGTAATAAAGTCTGCCACCTCACCTAAGACGTGCAAGTGTCCTCCTTATCTGTTGCATAATCCCTCACAGAGTAACTGTAATACCCTCTACCCCAGCTGTTGTGTGCATAATTCTCGTTGCCTATAAGAAGAAATGAACACATCAGTAGGTGTCTGAATTCTGTGGGTCAATGTAAGATGGTCCTTTATTGGTTTGTGGAACCTGTGATACCACTAAAAACATTCTGCAATCAACTGCAGCAGCAGTGTACTTGATATTCAGCTTGTAGCATGCCTATCAAGAATAATAATCCATTGATTAGGACACTAAATTTTTATAACAAGACATAATTTATCCCTTTTTTTGTCGTTTTTTCCCCACATCTAATAGTACTCCACATCTGCATAAGTCTCTAAGGCTCCAGTTTTATGCTTTACGCCAGTAGTCCATCCCTGTTGGCTGAGCCTCTAGATAGAAAACAGCAGCTAAGACTTTACTGCAGCTGCCTGGTGCTACAACCATCAGGGTTGATAAGGTCATGGATGGATGACCTCAATGTTGGTGGTTGTGTATCGGAATTATCAGCTGTACTTTCCCCTAGAAGTAGCAAGCGCTATGTGCTGAGATATTCCAAAGTTCCTTGACCCATATATGTCAGGACTCCGTCTATTATCATAAACAGTGAAGGTCACTGGAGCAGCTAATGTACTTGCCAGTTATTTTGTGAGAGGAAAGCAGGAAATTTAACCCTGTCTTTTACAAAATATTCTCAAGAGCCTAAATTGATAAACTGAAGGATACCACACAGATATAAAACAGAAATACAACACAATTTATTCAGTTGCATAGCTGTGGGGTAGCCTTTGAAGAATCTGTCTACAGTGTCTGGCAAAGTGGTCAGTTATGAAACTGGCACTAACATGTGACCAGAAAATCTGAGGTAGCTGAAAGGTATGGAAACCTCAAGGGTTTTTGCCTAGAGGGTTTTTTCAGGCTAAAATATAGGACTTGGAGTTTGTTGAAGCGTGGGTTACTGTAAGAAACACACCAGCGAATTTATGATTTCATAGGTTGCTGGACCTGAATTCAGAGTGGATCCCTTCTGGCTGTGAAACTTTTGGGTCGGGGGGCGGGGGGGTTTAGATTTTATTTTAAATATTAAACAGTTATGTGGCATGCCTCCTTTAAAGGCGGTTGAATAGATTTGTCGTATTACTTTTTGTTAAAGCTGACAGTAGCTCGTCAAAGTTTATGGATAATTTACTTTGTGAAATATGTGACTGCGATTGTCTGATTTGTACCTTGCACGTCTGTGCACACGCAGCATTACACTTTATGGCATATTTTACAACGGTGCCCTATTTGTACCACTTCAGTTCACATTTCACTGCTTCATGACCCAACCTGATTCCGTTAAGACTTCTTTTCAGGACATCAGGTTCATTTTACAGACTCTGCTTGACACCGATCTCCACCGGCCCAGAATGGGATATTCAGACAGATATTCCGATTTTGCATTCTTTGTGGTCTTTGTCTGTTTAATGAAAGTTCTGCATAGCACGGCTCTTGTGTCTGGGTGCGTGTTTATGAGTCTCGTTGGGTACCTCAGTCACGGTGGGGTGACAGTATATGTCCCTTCAATATAGAGTAAACCATAGCTCTAAGTATACCATGTGGCTGGATAGCAGCAATTTCTATTGATGGAAATATAAACTAATATTTCAGATATGGGATACTTAGGTAATGGTGTTGATCTTAAAACTGGAAATAGGCGACCGGAGCGAACACTTAAAATGACAAGCAAAGAAAATGATTGCTTTCAGTGAGCAGAATCATTAACACCAATTCTTGCAAAGTCATAGCTTGCTGAGAAAATATAGACAATATGGTTTGCCATAAAATTGCAGAATGAACAGACTGGTTGGTGCCAGAAAATATAATATGAGTGAGGTACAAAACAGGCAGATAGTACACCTTGGATCCATATTTCATTCACAGACCATCAGAATGACTTCCTACTAGATGGTTGTTCTGATGGTTGTTCTTATATCACATGCCTCTATCACAGGTGCTCTTTCATGTGTGACATATTTGAAAATGCAGCACGGTGAGTGAGGAAGTGTGGTATTGATCAGTAAGTGACATACATTATTACTGGCCGTCAAGTTTTATGTGAAGTTCGGAAGTATTAGTAGGAGGACATAAAAGATCATGATCTCTATGATTTGCATGAAAAGTAGATTGTGTATGTCTTCAAGATCAATCACAATGTAACAGTTTAGAGCTGTATAGATACATCCTTTTAAAAGAGGAGTCATGTTTAGCAGTGATTCAGTAGGATAGTCATGTTTACAGTTCAACAGTGATTAGTTTAGTGAATATATCCCTCAGGCCTAGATATTGTTACATATATTTTCCAGTCTAATAGCATCACAGAATACCCCACAATACAGTCAAAGTACCTGTGGGGATTGTGGCCTAAACCTATATTGCATTGTTTGTGTGTGTAGTTAAGGGCTGAATCTCTTGCAATGTCAGGAAATGGGTAGCTGACATGACTGTGGTACCACACAGAATTTCCCATGTAAGACCTCAACATGAAGAGGAGGGTGACATCTTTCTGCGAGTGTCCCCAAAGATTGAACTAAAGAACAGTCAGTTACCAGCTGAAGTGGGATCGATAAAGGCAACAGGTGGGGAATGATCAGGTCCCCAGAAAAGGAAGGAGCATATGTGAGAAGGTAACCATGGGAAGCACTTTTCTGGCTGTTGGAGTCTTCATTCCATCTAATGAGCTATTATACAGGGTTTGACTGACATGAAATACCTTCCCTACCTTTCAGTTTATCCAGCTTAAAACACTTCCTTCCAAAAAAAATCCTTCCATGTGGGACAGCGAATAGAGTCATGTGACCCGCAGATGGGAGAATGGAATGGGGGCTATTTTGGGATAAGGGTGGAGGTGGGTTCAACAAAAGCAGAGGAGAGGAGTGAAAATAGAAGGCCGCCATTTAGGAGTCAGCACAGGGAAACACTTCGGCAACAACACTGGCACTGGTTTGCAGAAAAGTCTACAACTGGTGTTAGCATCTGGGATTAGGTTTATTTTTTAATGGGCCGAGAAGCAAAACTTAATCTTTTTTAATGAGTTAAATGAGTGTGCTGGTCCCCTGCTCACAGCTCCCATGAAATGATGCCTGCTTCATCATGATACGAATTGGCTGAACCCTCATTCAGCACATCGCCATGGGAGACAGCCAGTCCCCAGCGGCTCTCAGCAGCAATTGTACAGACGTATGCCGTAATCAGCAGTGGTGCAGCGGCCTTGGCTCGCCACCTTGGCTTGCAGCCAACAGCGATTGCCTACATCTCTTTCTGCTATGGGTTGATCAAAAGGCTGTCTGGATGGTTTCTAGAAATAGATTGTGACTATCTAGCTCTGGATCCCGTCTCTCCCATACAGAAATTTCCCTGTAAAGATCCCTATAATTAGGAGAGATAATACTTCATATTTAGTTGCACAACTGAATATTAAGCACTGGGGAGCACTGGAACAGCCTGAATGGCCATTGTACTATCCCAGAGTCTCCCTACAGAGCCGTAGCAGTGACAGAAGCCCTAGTGGCACAAGCTGTCTCTGTGGATGCAGGATTTGGAGGCAGAGCTGACAACATATGTACATCTCACAAACTGTTAAAAAGTCGGGCCATAGCCACCAACAGCCGCCTTGTCCTGCTGCCACCACATCTGCTCATGCTGACTGTCCCCGGCTCAGCCAAAGCAGTGTGAAACGTCTCGAATTCCTCTAGCTCTTCTGATGATCCCCGTGGCACAGCAGCTGAACTCAAGGCTTACTGTCTCCATTAGTTGTGCCTGTGGGTTAAGATCATCCCCAGGGAACCATCAGGATGTATGATGACAGGGCTGTGGGAGGATGACCCCACAGGTCTAAAACCATAACAATGTATTTGATACTAGGCTACCAATTAACTTCACATAGTATAATCAAAATGCTGAAAATATCTCAAATCAATTTAATTATATTCATCCATCTATCCATCAATTTTGTGTAGTCACCTGTTCAGGGTTGTGGGGGGTCCGGACCCTATTCCAGAGGCTATGGGCATAAGGAACCACCGAGGATGGGGTGCCTAACCACTGCAGGACACACACACAATTTGTTATTGGCAATTGACCTCAGCATATTTTTGGACTGTGGGGGGTGGGCGGGGGGAACCCCATGACAACACAGGGAGAACATGCAGACTCCACACACACACAGCCATGGCAGACACTCAAACCCAGATCCCAGAGGTGTGAGGTAGATCCCTGCATTGGGACTTGGATCCCGCGGGTCCCGTGGGACCCAACATAAATCTCGCGGGAGCGGGCGGTTTTAAGGGTTCTGCGGGTGGGAGCGGGCGGCCAAAAATAAACGGCGGGTCCCAATGTGGTTGGCAGGGTGGAGAGTGCAACTGATGTTGGGAATAAAATTAAGGCTGGACAGTATGAAACAAAAGAAAAGAGTGGGAAATCAGATATCTGGAGTAGCTTTAAAATCGCTTTCCTGCGCTGTCAAAGTTTACGCGGTTCATTCTGAGCACCTGCGTCCAGTGCGCCATCGGAGAGGCATTTAGCGTCTGCGGGCGCATTTTAGAAGAAAGACCCACTAGCCTGAGACCAGAGTCTCTCAGCAATATACTCTCTCTACACAGCAATTTGAAGTAAGACAGATATCTTAGTTTCGTTTAACGGTCATATTTTGTGTTATATATTCGTGTTTGTTCTGAGCCATCGTATTAACTTGTGATGTTCAGCAAGTTTAAATGTATTTCTTTGAAATGCGTCTCAGGGTTTTCTTCTGTTTTTAAGCTGCTCTTGTTCATAATAATGTAATATTTGCACATTTGTTTTATAGATTTGTTTATTGTTTTTTTTAATAACTGCGCAGATATTTGCACACCTGATTAGTTTTTTTGCCTCCGTTTAAGTGTGTATTTGCGATTCAAAGATGAGAGATTGTTGAATTTGTTTTTATTTATTCTGTTCTTGTTCTACTAAAATAAAACATTCAATGCATATACATTTCATCATATTTTATATCAACTAATAGGTCTGCGGGTGCGCGCGGGGTTGGACACAAATATTGCGGGAGCGAGCGGCAGCGACAGAGACAGGCAGCGGGAGCGCGCGGTAATGGTCAGAGATTTAGCCGGGGGGGGATTTAGAAAAGAGTCCAGCTGGTGATTGTAGTACAGGTATGTGCGACTGCTGTATCAGTTGTATAAACAGTGTTGTAGTGAACGCTTAATCTGATAACAGCCACTTGAACACATCAAACAGGAAGAGGTTGACCCCTTTGATTGTAATATCTAGTACGCTATTCAATGATAATGAAAAGTAAAATGTTGTATAATGTTGTAAAACGTAAATCGTTTGTCATTTAACTAATTCAACTTTACTCAGATCACAGTTATTATTTGCGAAATTATGTTCATTATTAATGTTTCTATAATCCTTATATATTTGTTTAAATATTTAGTATTTTAACCAGGTTCCCTGCTAAGCATGCTTCATGGTATTGTATGTACTGTCTGTCTATCTGACTTATATTATCATTATGCATGTACCGATGCAGTATATAATCACATAATATAGTACAAAAATCAGTAAAATGCTGCCTGGTTCCCCCAGGCAGGCCTCGGAGGCTGCGGCGGCAGCAGGTTCCCCCGGGCAGGGCGGCAGGGACAGCTCGACAGAGCCTTCTGGGAACGGGCTCAGTGGACCTACGGCAGCGGCCACACCCTCTCTTGGAGTGCGGCCAACTCCCCCGGCAGGGAGATGGGAGTCACTGCCGCGAAGTCCCAGGCCAGCGTGCACGACCTCGGCCTGGAGGTCGGGGGTGCCCTGAACCTCGAGGCTGTTCTGCAGTGTCCAGAACAGCCCCCGGAGGGCAAAGAATTGCTGGGGGAGGACTGTGGAGCTTCGAAGGGGGTCACCTGCAGCCCCCTCTGAACCCAACGGGCCCCGCTCATCCTCTTCTGCCTTCCACCCCAACAGTGGGCCTTGGACGGGACCTGGGGACTCCGCGGGGGCCTTGGACGGGACCTGGGGACTCCGCGGGGGCCCCAGAGGCGGTCGGCTTCTTCCCCTTCTTACGCCGGGAAGGGGGCCCCTGCTCGGCCTTCGCAGGGGGCACAGCAAACTCCTCGCTCCTCTCCCACTCTAGGCTGAACTCTGGGTCGTCTGCCTCTATCCCCAGCAGCTGAACGAAGTCCCCGGCCCAGCCCTCATCCCCCCTGGGCAGTGGAGGAGGGAGCCATGGAGGGAGCCAGGGCAGTTCAGGGATCACCGGGGCCGCTCTGAGCTCCCTCAGCCTCTTGGGGATCTGGGGAATGGCGTCCTCTGGGGCTCGGGAGCATGCCCGGGCAGTGCGGGCCCCGGTCCAAGGGCCCCCCAGAGGCCGAGGGGGTGTCCAGCCCAGGGACAGACTGCCCAGCCAGGGGCTGGGGTCTCGGCCTGATGCCGGCATACCGGGCCAGGACCTTGATTCCCCTGCTGAGGGATCTGCAGCGGGGGCAAGGGAAAGGACTCCCAGCGACCGTCCGGAGTGGTGCAGTCGGGTCATTCTGTCATGTCGGCGGGACTGACGACGAGGCATGACGCAGGCAAGGAAGGAACAGTCCGAGGAGAGCAGTGCTAGGATTACCCTGTGTGGGGACTTTAACGCAGGCAAAAGCACCAGCTACAAACATAACACTACAATGACCCAACAAGGGAGCACAGGACTGAGGAACTCTTACACACAGGAAAGGCAGGAATGAATGAGGGGCATCTGTGGCTGGTTAACAAGAGGGCAGGAACAAAAGGTAACGATCATGAGCTACAGGCGTGGCTGATTAGCAGCCCCGCCTGTGGGAAACACAAGGAATAGACAGGTAGGGCGGGGCTGGACGTGACACTATGCTTGTGACAGATTCATAAGAGCTTTTGTTAAAAAAGTATCAGTACCATCTGTTGGTCAGTCTGTCTGTCACCAAGCTCAGCATGTAACTTTGATCACCCTCCCGCACCGGAGTCCTCTTGTGGGCACAGCCACCGTACGATAAGATGCCCCCCAACAACGGACCGCTCCCAGGATGGGGTAGGCACTGCTCTTGCTAATGAGCAGAAAGTCAGCCTGGCTGCTGTGGGACCTGGGAAGGCCTGTTTCAGCACTAATGCAGCTGGTGGCTGGAGAACAAAGCCCCAGAGAAAATGTGGTCTGTGGGCCATCATAACAGGCGCTGTTTAAAAGTCAAAGAAGTAAATCCTGTGTAGGTATGTATGTAGTGCCCTGCGACTGAGCCCTTTTTTGTGCCCTGTGCTGCCAAACACAGGCTCCAGCCCCCCATGACATTGTACTGGAGTATGGTTGGATGGATGTAAACTATATGGGCAAGAGTATTGGGACACCTGGCCATTACACCTACAGGAACTTTTATGACATCCCATTCTAAATCCATAGGCATCAATTTTTAGCTGGTTCCCCTTTGCAGCTGTAATAGTTGCTATTCTTCTGGGAAGGCTTTCCACAAGATTTTGGAGTGTGTCTGTGGGAATTTTTGCCCATTCATATAAAAGAGCATTTGTGAAATCAGGCACTGATTGGACGTGACGGCCTGGCTCGCAATTTCTGTTTTAGTTCATCCCAACGGTGTTCAGTGGGGGTGAGGTCAGGGCTCTGTGCGGACTAGTCCACACTAACCTCACCCAACCACGTCTTTATGGACCATGCTTTGGACACAATCATGCTGGAACAAAAAAGGGCCTTGCTCAAACTGTTCCCACAAAAATGGAAGCATTGATTGTCCAAAATGTCTTGGTATGCAGAAGCATTAAGAGTTTTCTTCACTGGAACTAAGGGGCCTAGCCCAATCCATGAAAGACAATTGCATATCATTATCCCAACTCCACTAAACTTTACAGTTGGCACAATGCAGTCAGGCAGGTAATGTTCTCCTGGCAACCGCCAAACCCAAACTCGTCCGTCAGACTCCCAGACAAGTGTGATTCGTCACTCCACAGAACACATTTCCACTGCTCTAGAGTCTAGTGGCACCGTGCTTTACACCACTCCATCTGACGCTTGACATTGTGATTGGTGATGTGAGGCTTACATGCAGCTGCTTGGCCATGGAAGGCCAGTCCATGAAGCTCCTGGCGCACAGTTCTTGTGCTGGGGTTAATGCCTGAGGAAGTTTGGAGTTCTGCAGTTATTGAGTCAACAGACTGTTGCCGACTTTTACGCACTATGCACCCCAGCACTTGGCGACCCCGCTCTGTTACTTTACATGGTCTGCAACTTCATGGCTGAGTTTCTGTTGTTGCTAAACACTTCCACTTTGCAATAATACCACTTACAGTTGGAATATCTAGCAGGGAAGTAATTTCACGACCAGACTTATTGCAAAGGTGGCATCGTATGACTGTACCACGCTTGAATTCACTGATCTCTTCAGAATGACCCATTCTTTCATAAATGTTTGTAGACCTGACTGCATGGTTAGGTGCTTGATTTTATATGCCGGTGGCAGTGGGTCTGAGTAAAACCTGAATTCAATGATTATGAGGTGTGTCCCAATGCTTTTGTCCGTATAGCGTATGTATGTGTGCAGGTATATCTACATCAATATACAGCTGTATATGTGTGCTGTGTGTGTCAGTGGGTTAGATCTCCGTGCTCATGACCTGAAGGTCGCCAGTTCAAATCCTGTGGTTTCACTATTGGACCCATGGGTGTCACAGGGCTGAAAGATGATTCAGCCCCCCCTTTTTTTGATGGATTAAACGAAATAAATACTTAACAGTAGGGCATGCTGATGAATTTAATGTGTCATGGTGTGACATCACATTGTACATTAAAATGTGATATAATTCACATACTATTGATATAGAGGAAATGTAGAAATGCAGGAACTTAATTATGATTGCTAATTATTTCAAGGGGAAATTAGCCCCCCCCCACCCCCCCCCCCCCCCCCCCCCCCCCACCACCCCATCCCCCCACGCCCCAGCCCCCCACACCTCAGCCACCGCCCC
>JAAGVU020000092.1:12820831-12851693 GCA_011763525.2 Mormyrus iriodes | reverse complement strand
GGATGCAGTCGAGAGTTAATGTTTGTTTTTAGCTAGCTTTTGCAGCTAACATCAAAGATGAAAAAAAAAACCCTCAAAGTAAATTTAGGACACCCCAAAAATACGGGAAAGCACCTACGGTCCATTTTATTTCGTGGCCGTGGGTAGAGACTCCAGCACTTTTCCAGAAAGATTAACAGCCATCAAGGGCGTTGCGCAGCGTACCGTGGGAGAGTACAGAAAGAGAGAGAAAACAGAAACGGAAAAGGAGGAGAGAGACTGCATCGCAACCCACCCCAGCCCACGAGGTTTACCGGACGAGCGCTCTGCTTTAGACAAATGACTCAAATTTACCAAGCCGACATGCGTGTGATTTTTAAAACCGTACAATTCCCCGGTGCAGCTGCTAGCTAAAAGCTTTCATTAATTAAGACATTTTTTTCCTCTTCATTTACTTAATTAAAACTGTGGCTTGTGTTGCTGAAGTTTTTTTTTCTGTATACTTTTTTTTTTTTCAAAATTTCTTCCCTTTCTACCCACTGCAGTTTCCTTGTCACCCCATTGTCTTAGACGGGCCCGACCTGTTCCCTGTCCTACACTCTTTAAATTTGGGGATGGGTGGGGGGGGGTTGAGGGTAGGGGTGTGGCCAGGAAGGCATTTTGGTAGTGGATAAACAGCTTGAAGGCTCAGGTGCACGATGACGCCGAACTGTTTGCCTGACGAACCCGGCAACGCATCAACTTTTATTATTTAATCATATTTGATTAGCATCTCCTGAGGAACGAGGCCGGCTTCCGCCTTAAAAAGCCATTCAGTAATGAGTTCCTCAGAGGTTGCACAAAACTCTACTTGCAGATCTCCAGCGCGCTAAAATTGCAAATTTATGCTACGTTTATGAAAAGTTTTGCATAAGGGAGAGCCCCCCACCATTCAAAAAAGGAGGGGGGGTGTTAGCCTTTGAAGATCCGGGGGTTTAGCCCTTTAAGGCAGGCGAAACTGTGGTGCAGCTTAGTAGAGCATGATGTACATTTGTTCACTGTGGTTAAGCAAAGCCAGGCAGAGTTAGAACGCTCTCCCCTTTGGTGCAGCCTGGAGTCAGATGCTCTTTCAGCTCATGCAGAGCATCGTAACGTCACGCCTAAGCGCCGACGTTAAAATCTGCATCTGGAGAAGCACGTTATAGAGTGCGATGCAGAAGCTAATATATATCTCCATCAGTTGTTGGATTGAATGGATGGTTGATATAACCTGCAGACCAAAAGTCAGGTTTGCTGCTACCAAACTGGCCTGACCCAGCCACGGTATCGGTCCTGCCACGAGCACAGCGTAGGACAGACCTTTCCGTCAGTCCGGCCTTCTCTACCAGCACTAGCCGCAAAAAGGGAAGAAATTTTTGGAAAAAAAATAACCAACAAACAAGCTGCTTTTATACTGATTGGAACTTTTTTTCTTCATCTTTGATGTTACAGGCTAGCCTATACAGAGGAGGGTACAGTCGCTTCACTCCCTACTAAAGAGAGGGAAACATTGCCCCCGACAAACAAACAAACAAACAAACAAACAAAAAACAAACACCTCCTTCTTCGTGGAAAATTAAATCAATCACAAGGCTTCCAGGTCACAGTGCTGGCCCACTCCTATTCATCTCAAGCTGATGTTACAGTTGAAGAGTATAACTGTCATTATCTCACTATGTCATTATTTTATAGAATGTTACGGTTTTATTTTTCTGTTTTTGTTGTAATGTACCCATCTGTATATAATGTGTACCCTGGTGTGTGTGTGTTTCTGTGCTGAAAGTGAGGTGATCCGTGCTGGGGTGGCGCAGGGGGTGGGGCTTGGGAGGCAGGGCTGTGTCAGAAGACCAGTATTTTGTACTGTGATAGTAGTGGTGAGAGAATAAGGTTATTAATGCCTAATAAAGGCCTATTGATGAAGAATTTAAGTCAAGCAGATACAGAAATATCATTACAAATTTTGTCAATCAAGTCAGAAGATTTTCAAATCGATACCAGTTTGGTTGAGGGTGGGTAATATTAGGTAGAGCTTGTGGGGGGGGGCTGTCGCTGATAATTAGAGGAGATGAGCCCTAAGATCAGTCTTCATTGCACTTCATTGTGGAGCTTCTTGTAGGCCACAACAAAACACAACCCATCAGCTTTAGCCCTCTACTATCTGAGTGTGGTCAATGCAAGTCATAGAGACCACCGGGTGCATGGACCCTCTAGGCATGTTCGTTGAGAAGGCACCCATGTCGCGGGGTGGGAGAGGTCAGGGGCGATCCTATAAGTGGTTGTGTAGTTCGTTGGTCCAGGGCATGTGCTTCGAGGATGTGTTTAAGCTAGGAAAGACTAGGCAGCATATCACGTTGGAACACGGGTGCTATTGCCCTCTGGTGACAGGCTGTGCGAAGTTCTAGTGAAACCGGTTAGCTGCTGGCCTGATGCGATTGTACCGACCACCCGGGGAAAGGATGCATCCCATTACCAGCGGCTGGTTTTAAGAGATTCATACCCTTCCAGAGTCTTCCAGAGGAGAGGGAGTCACCACTCACATTTATGCTCCTGCAGCCAAGGTCTGCGAGACGTCGAGATGCTTTCATTGAGTCAGTATACCTGCATTTAATGGGTTAAGATCCTAATAATGACCACTACTCTACATTAGCTCCATGATTCACCAAAAGAGGCGGGAAGGATCTCCTGAATGTTATTACCTCAGGGTGGAAAGGAGCAGCCTTTCATACGGCAATAACCATTAGAGAGATATGGGGCTTCCATAGGAGAGCTGCGGGTGCAAGGGGCCGTCGAGCTGCTCTCACCCAGACCGATCGATCTTTATCAGGCTGCATCCATCAGGGTGCCCTCTCTGGTGGGAGGGACCCCCCCATCCTACAGAAAATCTGATGACAGTGTGGAAAAACAAGTGATGGGGAAGCCAGATGTCCCCAGCCCTCTTGCTTTTGGTGCTTAACACCTTAAAGAGCTTTTCCTGCTAATCTAAAGGACACACACACACACACACATAACATGCCCCACCCAGCCATGCCAGCAGCCTCCATAGTGTGATCCTTACCATCGCAAACACTTTCATGGGCACCCCTACCCAGTAGGAGCGTAAAACAGGGCCCCCTCGATTGTGGGGAGTTATGGTGGCGGAAGAAAAGCGGCCTGGGGGGCAATTTCCTTGACAGATCAAGGATAAGAGTGTTTAGTCAATAAGTGCTGATCTCATTTGAAGATAGAGCAGACTAACACGACATGGCAGCGGGCGCCTGGCCTTGCCTGGGCCGGACTCAACATCCACCCGGCGCGCTTCCAATGATGTGCTGCCACTCATGAGCCAGGGGCTCCTATAATGTGTTTTTTTACTCTTCCTTGTCCCAAGATTTAAGATGAGATATTGAGCTTGTGCCGTAGCGAGTGGCATCGTCTGGGCGACAGACAGGTGACAGGGGGGACGCTCAGGAGAGCCCCGACCTGCTCCCTCCTCTGGGCCTCACCGGTCCTCTGGAGCATGCTCTGCACAGGTCCCTCCTCCCCCCGGCTTGCCCGGGACACCTTACCACCCCAGCTCAGCTGCGTTCACTCGACACTTTGGGATTCCAAGATCCTATAAAGGCATGCACGCACATCAGGGAGGGTGCACACACACACTCACACATGCACGCACATCAGGAAGGGTGCACACACACACTCACACATGCACGCACATCAGGGAGGGTGCACACACACACTCACACATGCACGCACATCAGGGAGGGTGCACACACACACTCACGCTCGTTCTGGAATCCGAACAGAGAAACGCAATTTTCTGGGACTGGGAGCGCTTCAATTGGGAAGCTCCAGGGAGGAATTCCAGATATCTTATGCCTTCCCCCAACCCCATTCTCATTGCCCCCAGCCCTCCCCAATCACGTCTATAGTCTCCAAGGCAAATTCAGTCATAGTGCTCCATCGTGTTAGAACCAGGCAGCGGGCAGTGTGTTATCACAGGCATCGCAGTGCGAGAATGGCTCAGCGTCCCCTGACCTGCTAGCACACAACCCTCAGCTACCCACTCGGCTCCTCACCGATTTGCAGTGGAGATAAATGCTGCCGGCTTCACATGTCCATAGTCAAGTTAAAATTGGGGCGCTTTTTATTTTTTTCAGACTATCGGAATAGACTCTTTGTCCTTTTAATTTCATGATCTAATCCCAGCATCTTCAGTGACCAAATCAGAGCTTTTTCTACAGCAGGGCAAAGTGCAGCATTTGACAAAAATCCACGGCCTGTGAAAAACCAGCTGTTAAGTGGCAATGGAGCGCAGCCCCCAGCACAGCATGCGCGTCTCTGACCGCCCCGTGTAAATAGCTCCCAGTCCTCCTGTGCCCTTTACCGTTCGGTTTCCGCTTTCATTACATGTTCACTTTTCAGTTTTGTTCCATTTTTATAAGCTGTTACATTTATCAGATCTAACATGTCAAACCAGTATGTATATTATAGTATAAGGTGTTTAAAAATAAAGATAGTATTTATTAGCTTATTAAATTATTATAGCATTATCATTAGATTTAAAAAATGTAGTACAAAAGTCTAGATTAAAAAAATGTTCTTCCTTTTATATATTAATATTAGGGTTACATCATGGAGACATTTTTATATTATTAAGAGAAAAGGCTTAAAACCACACTGTTTATACCTTTTTTGAAGAGGAGAAATGGGTGGCATCTTTGTATGTGTTTCTGATCTAATAATTATGTGAAATGTGTTGTTGAGCTATATTATTGTATGTATACACTGTGTCGAAATAACCAATAGGAATTAAAGCTGCTCTCTGACCATAAAAGAGTTTAACTCATTGTTCCATTTAAAGTGACGCACACCTTTTTAAATGACTTCCCCTGTGTCCTCTTTGCGGCCGCAGTATAACGCAGCTGGAATCCCAGGGAGCAGCGCAGGTGAGGGGCCTTTTCTCCCCCATTGATTCACAGGCGTGCTCACATTCTCAATTGGAGAGGGGGGCAGCTCTGTTAGTCCTAAAAGGACGAAAGGTGGGAGCCAAGCTACGTACAGGAGCTGTAGCGGGAAGCACCGGAGGTGCTGGCCCTTTAATGCGCCTCAGGCCGCTTCTCAAATGCACCCTGGCACTCGCCCATGTGCTCTTTGTCCTAGATGCTCTTACCAAATAAATTCATCTTTGGTGCAGTGTTTTTTTATTATTTTTTTCTTTCTCCGCTTAAGACGAGTAATTGGCATTACCGCCATTTCCTTCCGTTTCCCGCTTTTTATTTTTGCAGCGGGGAAATTCCTAACGAGCCCTTACAGGCCAAATAAATCCTGCATCACAGTGAGAAATTGAACAAAGTCTAAGAAAGGTTGGAGGCGGCTGGCGTCTAAATGAATCTTGAAGCTTGCCAGGCAACATAGACAAGCCCCCCCCCCCCCCCGCCCCCCGTCTTGCACGGATGCGTCCGTGAGCCATTAAATGATTGCCAGTTTAATTGGCTCTGTTAACGCCATCATTTGCGAGATGGCCCCATGGGCCAGGCTCCAGGACAAAATGACGGCAAGTTCTCTCTGCCTTCTCCCGTGCCGTGACCCTCGGTCGTGTTGCATATCTTCGGACTTTGGGCTTCTATGGATCTGTGTGCTTTCTGCTTAAACAAAAGTACAACCTGGCTGATGGGTACACAGGCTCCCCAGCTGAGTTCTGAGGGAGCTGCACAGCTTGTTTTTGGCTTGGGGGGGGGGGGCTGCAGCATAGAATCCCTCTTGAAAAGTTTTAAAGCTATAGTTCTGAAATCTATTGCGAAGGTTCCTACGTCGGGTTGCAGGTGGGCGTGATGTGTCTTTCCGCACAGCCTCCCTGGCACCTCGGTGTCACTCTAGCAAATGACAGTCACGGCTCGGCGTTGCCATGCCGATAAAGGCCCCACGCCGGCCTGCACTGAGCTTTATACAAGGGAACAGAACAGAAGGCGCTTCCTCCTGCGGCTGAAGGACACACTCAAGTTAGCCGTGCCACCTCAGGTGTCAACAGACTCGGTTGACGGCGTCCTGCCCTTGATGCCAGAGAACACGACAAGACAGACAGTCCATCAGGTGCGCCGCTGTCCGGCAAGATGAGGTTCTGTAATGAAGTCTTGTCCTGTCCTGTCCTGTCCTGTCCTGGGCCATCAGATTTGATTATGGCGATGTTCCCCAGTCGTGTGGCGGGGGTGAAGAAATCGAAAGCTGAATCGAGGGCCTCCAGCCACCATGTGGTTTGTGTTCTTAAACCACTGGCAGTGATACACACACACACAGGTACACATGAGGAATACACACACACACACACACACACACACACACACACACCAAAGCACAGGCACTCTGAAGCCGGTGGCCCCAAAACATCATCGCAGCTAAGAATCTGCCTTGGAATTTTTTCAGCTTATGGATGCAGGAATTAATACAAAAAGACCCTTTTTTAATTAGCTGACCGCATACCTTGCATGTAGGTTATTCATTTTACAACTTTAATCACGTGCTTCTTTGAAAATTAGCTTTTTTTTTCTTTTTTGAGGACATGCGGGCATTTAAAATGGTGTCGTTACCCCACCACCCTTTTTTTGATATTCTGTCATATTATTTTGTCAAGGGATTTGTACAAAAACAAAAAGCAAGCAAAAAAGTTCTTCACTCTTCATGTACAGATGTGTCTGTATGAACACACCATGCAGAATCTTTTATATCTAAATTTATTCATCTCTTTAAAGGTCCTAAATGTGTATTTGCTATACTTCTGAAAAAAATGTTCAATGTATAGTGTGCAATGTACTTTAATTTCCTGTTTATCTAATGTTTAAAAGAGAAACATCTAGAAATATTTGTTAATTTCTTATCTGCCTTCATTAAGAGTATTTGATTTTCCAGAATCTTCCTTTTCATGTCAACATATTCTGTAAATGAATCTATACAATATATGGTCGTTTTATGTGTCAGTGTAAAGAGATAATGAAATTTAAATGTTTATCATCAAAAGTGAATATACTTCCTGCCTTTAAAGAACCAGGCACCATTCTCTCCTGTTTCTCCCATGTTATTCATAGATTTATTTACCTGATGTCTTATTTTATTTATATACTTTTGTTTACAGTTGTTTGGGAGATGATCGTTGACAGAACAGCGCGCTCTCTGCGCAGCAGCGCCGTAGTGCTGAAGCGTGCTTTCCAGTGGGAGGGGGTTGGGGGGGGTCAGGGCTGCAGCACAGGCCTTCTCAATCCATTAACTTCTCTTGAAGTTATTTGCCTGGGGTGATTAATATGTTTGTCAGCATGGGCCACGGGGGGCCGGGGGAGGCGCCAGGTGAGCTGGGGGAGTGTGCCGTCTCTGTCCCGCTTGTGAAGTGGCCTTGAAAAGGCCAGGTGATGTTCCTGAAGGAAAGGAGCCCCTCCCCCACCCAGAGTGCAGGGAGCGTGCAGCTCTGCTCAGGGGCGGGAGGTCACTGGCGAGCCGTGCAGCATCTGTTTACTCCTACAAAGTCGCATTGCCTTACTTTCCTCCTGAAGATCCATATGGTGCCATGCGGCCCTCCCCATTAGGGGGCGTCGGCGGGGATGGTGGCACCGGGATGCCCTGCCTCTCTTTGGCTAAAACGATATGAAGGGCTAAGTCTATCAGGAATGGCAGCCCAGTCTGGGCAATACTCACATCACCCCCTTACTGCCATCTCCTACGCGCTGGGTTTCAGCTGCTCCTGTTTACCCAGACTACCTCCTCTGGAAATGAGCTTTGCTCCCAAGCCCCTTCATATCACCTTAACACCATGTGTTGAGTCGCTCTCGTTTTTCCAAGCCTGTCTCCTGCTCTGCATGTGCGTGTCGCCCCTGTCACCCATCCCCCTGTACATGCTAAGCAGGAATCCACAGTGTTGGCAGTCTCATTTACGAATGTCTGCTTATTCTCTTCTGTTTTAGTAAATAAAAAACAAAGAATACCATATCAAGTACCCGGCGGACATCAGCGAGCGAGATGGAAAACAACTGCGATGACGGAAGTGGGGGAAAGCGTACAAAACACACACCATTGAGAAACCGACTGAAACACAAAAGTCCACAAAAATCCACAAAAATCCACAAAAGAAAAGGAAATAGGAAGGAGCCCTTCTATCAAGGCTGGCAGGGGAGAGACGGACAGAACGCAGCGCGGCATATGGCGGAGACAGTGTCCCGCTAGCCGGAGGCGGGTGGGGGGGGGGGGTGCAGGGAGCGGGTAGCCTTCACCGGGGACGGCCTTGCGGGGTGGAAGGGACAACGCGGACGAGGATGAGGAGCGGTCAGTCACCATAAAACTTTTTATTTTTATAAACTTTTTTAAGTTTATGATTTCAGAGAAGTAAAGTGTATATAAATATATATATATATATATAAATATATATGTATGGATGTATAAATATGTTTAAAAAAGGAAATAAAGAGAGCCGGAGTCAGAATGCTTGTTGTGCTGATGAGCAGGGGAAGGTGCCCCCTCTGCTCTCGCCGTGTGCTGGGGGACGCGGGGGGGGCCCTGTGCAGCCAGACACGATTCCCAGCCTGCAGACACCGTAGCGGGGCATGACCGGCTCGTCCCTGGTGGGGGCACCGCAGGTCCTTCCTCTGATTGGGGTCATTGGGGGGTGGGGGTGTGGGGGGGTTAGAGGTGATCTTCCTGTCTTTGGCTGTCCTGCCAGGCCACCAGCCTTGAGCCGCATTTCAGGCCATCTTCCAGGGACCTGTACTGCAGGTGCGCTTCCTACGGGCCGCAGAGAGATACTCTAGGCCTTCTGGGACACAGTGTCAGAGAGGGCCCCAGTGGCCAGCCTGGGGGGGAGAGGGCGGTGTCTTATGGTAGAGTCTAATGAGATAAAGGCTGCCGTTTGTCCAGCCGCCTTTCATATGGGAGAGTGGGCCCAAGCGCAGAAGTTACAAAGCCTACTGGGGTCACCACAATACCCCCCCCAACCTAACGATCGGGAACGAGGCGTGTGAGCAGGGCTCTCACAGGGCCAAACGGCATCTCACGGCGCCAAAAAAAAATCATGAGTGCTAAGAAAAATGGTGACATTTATTAGCGTAAGCTGGCCACAGAAAGGGCTGGAAAGGACACTGGGGCACAGCGCCAGCGGCCATCGCTGCTAGGAGGGAGGGGTGCAAAATGAGTACGGCCCGTCTGCGGCTGGACCCTCGACTCAGAGGCGGTCCTGCTCTCAAGGGAGGGACCTGCATATAAGACCCTCCCCCATTCAGATACCGCAATGTACAGGATCCTGGGATCTGTTAGAGGGGCCCTTCCTGAAATGAGAAGTACACATTGAGCACAGCTATGCAGAATAGAGCCACCATTTCATGACTCGCCGTCCCCTGGCATGTTATCCCAGGGTGTTGGCAAGGCCCTGTCGAATCGTGTCGGGCACAGCGATGCCCTAACCCAGTGCTACCAAAACGTCATGTTGTGGTGTTGTTGTCTGGTGGATGTGCTGTGTAGTAAAACCACTTTTGTACATAGTGTCGGGGGAGGGGGGGGGCTACTAATGAAGGGAATTGAAGCTGTCTGGATCGCCACCAAAGTTCCACCCATCCATCTCAGAAATGGGCTCTTTTTGGCTCCTGGGAGGTGAAATAAAGTAAGATGGGCACCAGTTTCGTCAAAGGGTTGCAAACAAACTTTTATTAGAATCTGTTATCATTCTATTTATATCAGACTTGACTTTAGTGATATCCTTATATATAAACATTGTACTGATTCATGCTACTGGGCACGGTCGAAAGTCAATTGTAGCCATTTACAAATGTTGTACTATTGTATTTCAAGTAAGAAGAATATTTATATATATACATATATACATATGTGATTTGCAACCCCTCAGAGGTACTTTTAAAAACATTTAATAGTCCTGGTGGAGGTTATGGTAAAAAGATTTTAAACTGGACTGAATCCACTGTAAGAAGGGTTTTTACTTGTCTGGCATTTCCACTGGTCCTTCATCCCTTCGGTTCAGCTATTGAATGTACTTCAACTTTTGGACTTTTTATGTAAATGTTCTTATTTTTTAAACGGTACTCTGTAAATGTATGTACAAGATATACCTATAACATGATGCTGGACCTATGTGTCTTTAAGGAGTGAAAAAAAAAACCTGAACCGTGGTGAGAGAGGGCGAAACGTTTTTTGACTGTTTGTAAACAGGTTACATGTACGCCAGACAGAAGATCACAGATTCTTTTCCTGTGTAGGAAAAAGGGGCAAGGAAAAAAATTATCTTTATTGAATCAGTCAAGGATTTGTGAAAGTGTTCTAAACTTTAATAAGGAGAACATAGTGTTCTGGATGCTAAAAAGTTTTAAGAAATCGATTTTCTTTCTGAAAGTGAATGTGAATTAAGCGCAAACACACGCGGGGGGTCTCTGATCAGGAGTCGGCAGAAGAGGTAAAACTTGAAATTTTTATTGATGCCACCTAGTTTTTTTTTTTTTTAGCTAGTGGTCGCTGCGTGGAAAATATGTCTGTTCTGCTGGCCTCTCCATTCAGGGCAGGTGGAAGAAAAATCAAGAGAAACGTAGCCAAATGTTACCGTTCAGGAGTATCGCAGTGTGCTTAGGACTCAGGTTAACAAACTGGCGAGTATCTGCGCTACCTTCCGTATATTAGGATAATGTAACTTTGTTTTCTTAATGTTGTGTTATTGATTTGTTTGTTTGTTTATTTTTGCTTTCATAACATTTTTATTTGATGTTTTTGTGAAACACTCGCCGATTTACTGCTCAGTGGTCGATAACCTTTATTCACAGAAAGGAGCCTAAAAGTATTTCTCCCCTTAAGCGCGTGCATTCCCGCGTGCTCCTGTGTGTATGTTAGTCTTCTATTTCCCCGCCCTGGACATGCCTCGTGGAGGCGTGAATGCGCGCAGCGGGGTGTCCCTTGTGTTCCGGGGCGTGTCCGGTCGCCTGCTGCCGGGAGGAACCCTGTGGAAAACTGATGTCACTTTACAGGGGGTGCTGCACCTCCTGGTGTTTTTCACAGAGGTGTGATCCCTTTAAAGGTGTGCTCTCAGCCACGCTAGCCGCTCGCGTAACTCGTGAAACGGATCCTCTTTTCACAGCGCTCTATATTTTAGCTTTCCCACCCCCATCCCAACCCTCAGTCCTTCTTGCACCGGTGTTGTTATCCCTAATCCCGCACACCCCCAACGCTAGTTTCCCTAAGCACAAGGGTTCGAGTGGCATGTGAGCGGGCCGTCCCAGAGAGAGGCCGACCTCTCATGCAGTCTGTGTGTGCTAACAGCCCCTTTTTGTATTCCAGGTGTATATAAGCCCCTTTCTCTGTCCCCTCGGAAATCTTGTACTATAGAAAAAAGGTTCTTCTTCATGTGCTTTACTGTCTCTACGCTACAACGAAATGATTTCTATGTTTTTCTTTGTCTTTTTTTTTGCAACTGTTCCAATTAAATATAAGTAAAAAATGAAATTAAAGAGATATTGAAAAATAAAAGATAAAATTTCTGCTCTTCTGGCTCTGTAATCTAACTTCGCATTTGTTTTTTCTCTTTCTGTACGCTTCTAATGTGCTTCAGACAAACAGTAATATTTATTATTATACCATTATATTAGCATTATTATTATGATTATTAATAAATATTTCTTTCTTCAACACGAATCTGTCATTTTTTCAATGGTGGAAGCTCCTCACAGCAGCATGTTGTAAGAGCGCCTCCCTGTGGCCGTTTATGTACAGAGCCGTAACGTGCACCCCGCTGGCAGGCGTGATGGGCGTGGAGGTGGGGGCAGGATGCCGACCTCACCACTGAACTGCAAACCTGCCTACATGAGGCTAAGTTGGCTCTCATCTTGGAAGCTGGTGAGACAATGTTGGGTGGGGTTTCAATGCCCATTTGTCATCGGCCCCCTTAGGGGTCTAAGACAGAATGTACCTGTCCGTCTGTCTCTATGGCGACCATTTACCTAAGCTAAACAAATACAATATCGATCCAGCTCGCTCGGTGAAAACACAGATGCACGCACTCCGATGAGCGAGCGTCTCATGGCCACATCGATCCCATGCCCTCTCGCTCAGTCATCTCACCCATAATGCATGACTGCACCCAGAGCTGCCCGTATTTGTGTAGCGAACATGGGGGTCAGCAGCCACAGGGCAGAAGGAACAAACGGCGCTTGGGGAGGGGGCGGGCGGACTCCGACCCTTCGGCTGTCCTTCAGCTCCAAGCTGACATTCGCACTCAGGTAAGTGGCCCTTCCCCTGAGTTAGTGGGACAGGCGCCTGTGCACAAAGGGTTTGCTCGCCCTTCTCGCGGAATCCTGAAAGTGAACGTCGCCCCCCAGCATCTGCAGACTCACCTTGACTAATTATGGACCGCCCTGCTCTAACGAGAGAGGACAGCCTTCAGCCGATGGCATTAGCCGCGCCGGATCAACCGGTCTCAGCCGGCTGCCGTTCTTTCGCCGAGCGGCTGGCGTTCACTACATGAGGCTGTTCGGCCCGACTGCAGAGGAAATGTTCCTGGCGTCTCATTCCCCGGTAATAAAGCAGATTAGCCGGGCCCCGCTCTATTAGCCATCTCCCCTGTAGCCAGCATTAGCCGGGCCGATCGCATGGATGACAGGTGCGTATAGATATGGCTATTAAGTTGGAACAAACCCCCCCCCCACCCCACTTTGCTTTGCTCATCCCAATTGCCTGACTTGATGGCTGCAGGACAGGGCTGTTGCCTGGCTGTCATTGTGTGTGTGTGTGTGGGACTTTGCTTCAATTCAGCTTGGCCTCCTGACAGACTAATGCTAATAGGGCCTGTGAGAAATATTCGAATGAGATCTTACTCCCCACATTACATAGAACAGTGAGCCACTTGCTTACAGAAGCCCTCCATCCAAAGCCATTTGTTTATGTATATACAGTGGCAGCTCTATTAGAAAACAATATCCTGATTAAGGGCCTCTAACAGGGCATCACACATTTTTATACCCCATCTGCATATTTCCCAGAATTCTTGGATACACCCCCCCACCGCGACTGGAGCCAAAGGTTCATTTTTTCCCACATATTCCCGACCAGTCTGAGTGTCTTCTAGAGCAGTGTTTCCCAACCCAGTCCTCAGGGAACCCCAGATGGTCCATATTTGTACTCCTTCCCAGCTCCCTACACAACCCTACCAGGTATTCAGTGATCTTGATTGGCTGGGAGCTGGGAAGGAGCAAAAATGTGGACCGTCTGGGGGGTTCCCTGAGGACTGGGTTGGGAAACACTGTCCTAGAGGTAACAGTGGACTGCAGCTGCCTTGGACTGAAACTGTGACAGCTGAGTGACACACGAAAGCCGACTGGACGTTAGACAGATACAAGAGGGTGTGCTGTAAAGGCAGCAGGGAGCCCCCACGTGTGCTGTTAGCCTTGTGTTAATTACACACGGATATCACACGTTACAGGGGGACTATCATTTCATCGGCGCTCCACGTAGAAAGAAAAATTGGCAAAGCATTAATACTAATCACTGGTGCGGTAAATTAATTTTGGATTGCCTTTCTGGGTTAGTACAAAATTGTTTTGTTGAGGGGAAAAAGGAGATTAAGGTTTTAATTATACTTGGTAATTCACGCCACAAAATAAATCCCGTTTAAAAAGTGTCACTTTTGAGGCGGTAGCGGTGGTGTGCTTCCCGCTGCGCGGTTATTAAGAGATAGCGCAGACAGGCCCCCACATTTTTCATTTTAAAAGCCCCTCTGCCACTTCCTCGCGGGCAGTTTAATGGCTAATTGTGGTTCCTTTCTATCAAAACGCCACATTCATCAGGGCACTGTCATATCGTTAGGCAAGAGTTGGGCTTGTCGCCTTGCATCCTCTTCCCTCTCCACCTGTCTGCCTTCACCTATTTTTTTTTTTGTTACGGTCGATCTTTTCATCTGCGGTGCCCCTGGGAGAATCCGAAGCAGGTCAAAGTACACCGACATCACACCGGCGTCTCCAGGTTAGCCTTCTTTTCTCCTCGCTCGTTTTCTTCTATCCTTTTTTTACTTTCCTTTGATGTGAGAGCAAACGCAAGTTTTTCTAAGAAGCGAGTGTCTGGCTCAATGTCATGACCGCTGGAAAAGGAGGGATCTCATCCAAGTTAAAACCACAAGTTATGTTCTTTGTTTGCCCTGGGGGGGGAGGGTGAATGTCATCTGGCACAAAATCAAATTTGGGTCACACTTGAATCTCAGTGTTTGTTCAATAATTAATTTCTGCTGATTAAGGGTTTAATGGTAATAACTGCAGGACGTGTCTCGAATCATTATAGAGGAATTACATACAATTATTACTGACACCTTCAAACGTTTTACGACTTTTTTTTTTCCCCGACAATCAAGTCAATATGAAAGACTGGCTTCAGAAAGACATGGCTGTATTTCCCCTCCGGTCTCTCCCGTCTCCGCCCTCTTGCCAGGTTGTTTGAATAATTAAAATCAATGGGAAACTCATTTGGGATGAGGGGGCTGGGGCAGGGAATAACAATAAAAATGAAAACAATAGAGAGGGAGAGCCGGAAGAGGTAGTGATTGCTTAGAGAGTCGGGCAGGATTACTTCCTCAAATGAGTGTAAATATTTGCTTTGGATTCTAAAGGCTTTGTGAGAGCGAGGGAATGTACCTGCCTGCCAAGCAAGATGTGAGAGCCCCCCCCACCAAGCCATTCCGCCCCCCCCAGGCCTTCGCCAGCCTATGTCACTGCTACAGGTCCCATGCACACATGATCATGTTCTGTTAGGTCACCCAAAACACACATGTAGCTTACTAATCTACCCTGCCCCTCTGCCAGCCTAATCGGGAGGGGGGGGCTGTTTGTTTGTGCACATTGAGCCCGACACCCATGCCAAACAGCCAGCAGTGATCCCCCTGCCCAACATATGTCCGTCATAAGCGGGCTTGGTCCCTTTCCCCATGATGCAACACTGCTTTCCTCTCGAACAGCCATCAGATCTTCTCCGGGTTCGTGTCCCTCAGCTCCGTCGGAATGTCAGCCCGAGCCGGCGAAGGAGATTGCAGCTCATCCTGCGCCTCTCCTGTTTGACCGCCCGTCTGCGTGTGTGTGTCGGCCGCCGGCCCGTGTGCCTGTGACATCACTTCCCTTGGCGTCCCCTCATCCCTTTTCACAAAGCTCCTCTTAAAGTTTCTCCTGGGGGGTGCAGATATACTCATACTTTTTCATTGGTCTTCCTCTCTTGTGTGATCTCTGTTTGAAATTGAAATGAATCCTGTAACTTTTTACCTTATGGGGACATTTTTTCGGTCCCCCATCAGGGGAAATTCGATTTTATGAAAATCTGTGACTGCAATCAAAAAACTAAAAATTTCAGAAGTCTTGTATTTTGTTTGGTTACTTATGGTTAAGGTTAAGGCTGGGTAGGGGTTAAGGATGTCATTGCTGGGATTAGGGTTACACCCATAGAAATGAATGGAGAGTCCCCACACAGATAAGAATACAAACGTGTGTGTGTGTGTGCGTGTGTAGCACAGGCACAGGCCCCCCAAACGTTAGCCTCCTTGTCTCCTAGGGATGAGGAACACTTCTATTAAAAGCAGCCCATCAGTCTCCGTCGGGTTCAATGTGAGCAAGGCATGCTTATGGAAGACGGCAAAGGGTGGGTGCGGCAGGCCGGTCGACTGTGGCAGCGCTACCGCTACAGCTTCATGCTTCCTCGTTCCTGGTGCCGCAGTCTGTCTGTGCGAGCGCAGTGAGGCTCTGAGGAGGCCACCTTCAGCCTGCGGAACAGGGAAGCGGGCCGTCCACTGCAGCAAGAGGCCCCACTATCAGCTATGAAACCAAGTACCTGTCTGCTTGGCTGGGCTTCACACGGGGCCGATTAACTGCGACAAATTGCAGTGGGTTTTGGGGTTGGGGTGGGGGGTGTGGGGACTTTTTACATCTGTCTGAGAAGGTGGAGACGAGCAGAGTTTTTGTTCTGTCCCTCAAACCAGGACAACAGGAATGGCTGTATAAGGGTTCCGAAGCTGCTGTCAACCCCCCACGCACATACCCACCCCCACCCCCCCAGCTGGGAACCCAAGGCATTAATGGCATGCATTTAAAATGTGTGAGTAATGCCAGCTCCGTCTGGGGAGGGAGGCATACCCTTGGCATGTGTCTGACGAGAAAAGAATTTATAATGAGATAAATTAGCGGGCTGTGGCCAGAGCAGCACAGGGCGTTCCCCTGGATCTGGAGGCTACGGGCCCCCGCATTCCTGGAGGACCCCTTTCCGTGGCTATGACATCAGGCCCCGTTAGCTATTCATGCTCGGCAAAATGCGATGGCTGGATCAGCGGGCTTCACTGCGAGAAACACTGGAGCGTTTACACCTTTGGTGAGGCCTCTCTGAAACAGAGCAGTAATAATGGCGAGATGCCCATCTAAGACGGTGGCATGGGGCCGGGAGGGGCCTCCAGGCACGGCCAAGGCACTGACAGAACCGACCATCTCCGGGATCTGGGGGCCTTGACGATTTTTCATTCTTCAGCAGCGTGGAGTCATTTGTATCTGTGCGATTAGGGCCCCCAGAGGCTGCCGAGTTCAGGAGCAGATACATTCATTTTCGCAAAATGAGCCTTTATTGTTCGGCGCGCTGGTGTCGCACCGAAGGGGGGTGGGGGGGATGGCTGCCATGGGCCTGGAGATCAGGTCTATGCTTTGCATGCCCCGCTGAAACTCTGCAACAAGGCCCCAAAGCTCACATGCTCACACACACACACACACACACACACACAGTGCCCAGCTTCACAAAAGCGCTCCGCTTGCCTGAGTTGCATCCTGAGGCCTGTCAGCCAGGAGGTGCCGGGAGGCGGGGGGAGATATCTGGGTCCCCTCCTCCCCATCGACAATCTGGCTGGTCCTACGAAGGGATGTCTGATGCGGCTCCCGTGCCATTCGTATCTCTCGCAGCGCTGGGCCGGACTTCTAACCGGTTCAACCCTGTCATCGCGTCAGTGGCTGTCAGACGGAGCACGGCGGCAGCTGCCATAAATCACGCCAGGAGCCAGTGTCCTGAGCCAAGCCGGGCTCGTCCCACTGTCTTTAAAGGGGCCAGCAAACGGACGCGAACGGTTCAGTTCGCTAATAGCCAAAATTGACCGCGTTTCTCTTGGTTTCCGAAACCTGTGGCTTTTTGTCCCGTTCCCTGCTGTCGAAACGTAACAGGCCCCGCCCCGTTGTACCCATGAATGGCAAGTCTGCCCGCTCTGCTCAGCCACGTTTATTCGGTTAATCATTCCACGTTAATTAAGTTGGAAGCCTTTGCCGTGAAAGTGGCGCTTGGGCATCTGTTTGGCGGGAGAGGAGGCGCCGGGCCAGGGGGCTGAGGGGCCGGGGAGCGGGGGGCCCACGTTCGCTGACGGGGCAGCGTCCTGTACCGTGTAATTACCAAAGGAGAGGGGAGGGTGAGGGAAATAATACTAATAAATCCTCAACATCCCAATTAATGAAGTATATTAAAAAGCCCAGTGAAAGGACAAAGCCCCAGTGCCAATGGCAGCTGCTGCTGCGGCGCATTAAAAGCCCACTCCGCTGTTTTAACACCCATAAAAGGCACGTCATAAAACGGACACGCTCACAGGGCGCCCCCCCACACACCGGAGCGCCCCCCAACTGCGTGTGTCACCGAGGCATACCAGCCAATAAACGCTTTATAGTGCTGCAGCCCCCCACCCCCCCACCCTCCCCACACACACACACGCACACACACACACATACACCCTGCAGTCCTAATCGGCCACAATTAAAAACGAGAGCACTGATGGGTGGTGGGCTGTTGGTGGCGGGGGGGGGGGCAGTGCTAAATGCACTTCTGAGAGCCCTCAGCAGGAGGGGGGTAAAGAAATGGCTTTATAATGTAAACATTTGTTACAAATAATGCGCCTGCATCAAATACACCTGTGGATTATTAAAAATGAGGGGGGGGGCGATCCCCATGACGCCCCTTTATGTAATTTAATCATCCTGGCACAAATAGAAACTTTTAATCGTCGCATTCATCCCCCCCCGCGCGCCTTTGAAGACAGTGCCGGCGTCCCTGGAGATGGTGCAGGGAATTAGGAACGTGTGTTAATGTTTCATACCCCACAGCAGGGCGGCACCTCGCTCACCTTATCTTTTGCATCACGCTTATTGGCTAAGTGTTCAGTGACTGAGGGGTCAGGCTGGCCCCCAGGGGCCCCTGTCCTTTCCTACATATTCTGGGTTGCTTCCCGTGGTGCATGTGGATATTCTGGATGCTAGTACCGATAGGTCGATTCCTGAGTTGGGGGGTGGGGGAGTCCACCAGCAGCCACCTGCTCAACCAAACCTCCACCCCCACACCTGATTCCCAGATCCGTCAGGATTCACAAAGGGCCGCTGTCTTCCAGGGAATCCATGCCCGTGTGCATTAGCCCTCCCCCCACATTTATGAGTCTTGGTGCTATAAAACTCACACTCGTGCTGAGTACCCCATTCCCCCGGACTCTGAAACCTCCCCCAGGCCCGTCGTCCTGCTCGTACCCTGGCCAGGCTGCATCGATGCGGGCCCTGCTGCTGACACAGCCCTTGCTCACTTGTTCTCTCTCTCTCTCTCTCACTGCACATCGATTGTTTGGAGGCAACTCCACTGCTTTTTAATCTCGGGGGGGGGCGGCTCTATCGATTCCACATTAATATGACTAAAAAACCTGCACTGCACTCTGATATTCAGATTATTTACGGCGTCACAGTGCATCTGACCGCTGCTCCCCGTGACCCCTCTATCTGGGAAGGGGGGGTGGTACCCACAGGACAGCCCCATTCCTGGCCCCCAGCCTGCTCCAGCACGGCAAGCAGCATCATCAGTATGGAATGCGTAGGTGTGGCACGGCGGCACCTCCCTCCTTAAGGACGAAGAGCCGCAGGTCAGTTTTTGGTGCATAAAAATCATAATAAAAATGAAATCCATGGGAAGACATTTAAAAAGGCAGAGGTACGTTTACTTACGCCGTCAATGAAAGATTTATGTGGCAGCCGGCTTCGCACGTCGATTATTTATTATGTATTGGCATATGCTAATAAATATACTCTGATGTGTTTAAAGTACATTCTGAATTAAAAATTAATACTGCTTGTGCTCCTCAGATGTACAGTACAGTGTGTATCCTCAGCAGTGCAGCTCTGCTTCTCAAGGAGGTGCCACTGAGACTGGCTCCCCCCACCTTCACTCGCGGTGTTAATTCTCCATCGTTACACGACGTGAGGCCCTGATGCTGTATGTCACCCCGCAGGTCACATCTCTCCTGCTTCCCGCTCGAGCCCAAGCATGTGGACCTTTCTGCTTCTCCCCCAATCCAGCACCAGTCTTAGGGTACTTTCCACTGCATCAGGTACTGAACTTTTGATACTAATGAATCAGTACTTTCCTTTTTCCATGATCAGTACCAGTACCATGTTCCAAGCCAGCTGGGGTACCTCCTTTGGTACTTTAGGGTGGGATTTGCAAACGTGTTCATTATCAACTGGTTATACAAATAACCTGCTTCAGAAACACAAAATACAATTATAGTCGTAGTTACAAATTCAGAAAACAACAATGAACAAAACTTGAATAAAATAAATGGATGCATGGGTGAATGAAGAGACCCAAGCTTTAATTGCGACCTGGTCAGAATAACAGATTCAACAAGATCTGGATGGTATGACAAGAAATAAAAAAGTATTTGCTATCATACGGCTACATATTGGAAATATTGGAAGATTTTGAGACATCACAATGTCAATTTTTCTGATAAATATTATGATATTTATAAAGCAAGAAAATGAAAATGAAAAAAATGAAAATAAATTTTATTTATGAGTGATTTAACAGCATGATTATCATTTATGATCATTATGAAAATGATTATGACTGGCACGGAGAACTGATTTTTTAACATATAGTAGATCATCTTGAAAAGGAACAGTCATTAAAATTGCAGAGCTTAAAACTGCTCATTTTTATTTCCTATGACAGGGTAAAAATGTTTTAGCAAAACTTAAAGCCCTCCCCATGCTCAGTGAATTTTATCATTTCAAAATACTGGAACTGCACTGCACAATAATGTTTTTGTGTTATAATGTCCGCACAGTATGCAGGTATGGCAGTATGACGATGAAGTATGATCTCAACCCAAGTGACTGTTGCGGTTCTTGCGATGTGAGAATTGCATGTGCATAACATGAGATATCTGTACTAATACACTACAAAACACCTCGTCTCGTGTTGTGATGATGTCATTCGGCACCAAAGCCAGTTTGTTATGGCAGTGGAAAGCAAACACAGGAAGTAGCATTTCCTTTGCTACTGATTTGTAGTGCCAAAAGCTGGGTGCCTGGTGCAATGGAATAGTGCTCTAGTCCTGCAGGCTCCACTGGGCTGGACACTAATAAATTAGGCCTGATCAGGCTGCTCGCTACATATTTTACTGTTTTCACCATCTTTCTACCATGTTTCTCCAGCTGTGCTTGTACAGATAAAAACATTAAGTGGACAAGTAGACAGACATTCTTTTAGATTCTCATTAGTGCTGCTTCTAAAATTAATAACATAGTGCAAAACAATTAATTATTGACAGTACAGATGGAGAAGATGAAGTTGAGGGCTCAGTGGATATGTCAGGCAGCCTTCTAGCTGCTGTGTTTCCCCTTCCGCCTGCTTATTTAAGGTCCCTGGAGCCCCCCCGTCCCTGAGGTGTGCGTGTGCGCACTGCAATGATGCTCTCTCTTTAACTGCTCCACATGAGCGCTTGTGGGACTCGGGTTCGTATTTATGACTTTCTTAGATGGTTCTGGCTTATGAATTTTTAACACTCCACAGTCATTCCACAGGGGGAAGGGCTGAAGGGAGGTGCAGAGCTTATAAAGTGTCAAGGTATTTGCTCTGAGAGTTTCTGCCCCAGCAGGTGAACGGACGCAGAAACAACCCTTTTGGTGGCGCTGTAACGCTCGCGGACACGCTGCCATTGGCTGGCCCACTTTGCCGGCTCCCTAAGCACCCCTATGCTGCCCTGATATCCTTTGGGTTTTTTGGTTTGTGCGATTTGTGCTGTGTCAAGGCTACCCAGTGACACACGGGCAGAAGCGCACAGTTTTGCTGAGTGGGAGGCATGCAGGGCAGCTCAGATGGTAAACACCACATGCAAGCCTGCCATCATGTGGACATTATGGGGTAGTGCAGCAGACAGAAATGGCGCCAGTGCAGTTTTGTCCCAGGCTCTGATTGTTCCCACAGCGGCAAAGTGGAAAGTTATTCCGCAGTCCTTGTACAGTAAGCTGGACAGGTCTTTCACTTTCTGTGTGTCATTGGTATGATCAAGAGAACATTTTCCTACCATTTCACTTTGACGTGTTCGCCCTGAAATCGGTGCTGTATTTCTTTTATGCCCTAAATGAGAGCTATGTAACAAGACACATTCGTAAAGATTAAAAGTTGCTATTTTAAAAACTTGTTATTTAAGACTCATGACTTAGCTAAATGAGAAGGTAGAAATACCTGCTAAGTTAGCGTTTTAGTCCAAGGAGTCATTGGGAATAAATTTCCTGCCTGGCATTTGGAGAATTCAATCCCTGGATGTTGGTCCAGGAGTACGGATTTGACCAGTCAGACTGCAGGTAATGAGTCTGAAAGGGATGTTGGATCGTATACATGCCAAGTGGGGGGGGGCATCTCAGGGATGTCGCCTAGCCCAGCGGACCGCTCATGTCTGGACTGTCAGACAATGTTCAAGCTGATCCGCTCCTCTCGTCAGCAGGAAGAAGCTCCCAGCCCAGGATCTTCTGCCTGACAGCCACCGACATCCAAATGATTCTTGTCCATTTCATTGTCATATCTACAGCATGACCAAAATACTTCAGCATGGTTCATATCTGCTACTACAGTGCTACTACAGCAAAGCCTCTGCTGGGGCTTAAACTAGCAACATTGAGGTTACCAATTCTAGTCTTTGGCTGTCTGCCAGCCCACCAGCTTGACGTGTGTGGACTCCTCAGATATGTGGCATCTCCTAGCGTTTCCCCTTTGGGATCTGGCCCCGTGCCCTACAGAAGCTCCTGGTCTCATGTTTATGGAGCACAGTGGCTCCATCACACGTCGTTTGCAACAGAGAGGGGGAGGGGCGAACACATGGGTAAGTGGCATCCTTGAAATCTGCGACGGCAAAGGTGGCCCCCCACCCGCCATGCGGCTTGGCACATCATGAGGACCATGTCATATGATGCCAAAGATCCACACCTAGGATTAAAACAGAGAGCCAAATCTCATTTACCCAATTCCATATGGCACCTTATTATGAACATTAGTTCTAACAGTGAGTTATATGCACCTGGAGACAGGTTAATTAAACTTTGTAAGGCACGAGGACGTATTTTCACACTCCCGCTGAGCCGAACTTCAGTTTCAAAAGGAATCACCTAAGGAGTACAGAGAACCCAATTAAGCGGGTGGTAAATTAACAGGCGGTAAACCATCATTGGCCCCTTCACACATCATGTGACTCGGCCAGGGCCCCGCAGCCAATAGAATGCACTGACCCCCAAGGGGCCGGATAACCGGCCTGTGATTTATACACTTTACCTGCAGAGGCTTCAGTGTCCCCCGCAGCGAGTGCTGGATTTATGATCGTGTGCAGTGCTCTGCCCAACGGGGATTGATGACACTTGACACGCTCTCAAAACAGATGTGAACAAACAGTGAGGACTTCAAGGACTGCGTGTGCCTGGTAAGATACTTGACTGAGCACAAATTGTCTCCATTCCCCTGAAAAAGTGCCCGTCCGATGGAAAGCATCCAGACTCTCCTGGTGAGAGTGATGGAGCTGGGTGGGATACCCTTTTCCTTGAAGAGTTTCCCATATTCTTTCATCAGCTTTTGTAATGCACATTTTTCAGCTGTACAGAGAAGCACTCCAAAAGTGCCACACAGCGCTGTCATGACCGATTTGGACTCGTGCAGAAGGGACTCTGGGGTCACGTCCCTAGAGAAGCCTGCAGTTGTACCCTTCAACAAGGTACTTAACCTGAGTCGCTCCGGCAAAACGTTCTACTGTAGGTGTAATATTCGAAGCCGTGTTTTTGGATGTCGCTTTAAGGAAACGCTTCAGTTGTGCAGATAAATAATTTATAAGCATGAAATATAGAGAGTGGCAAGGCTGAGGTCTCTTCGGACATCGCTGGGACAAGTGGTAAAGCCAGGTGCAAGGGAATTTGTGGTGCGTGTGGGGGGGGGCAGGATTGAAGTGGCGTTCGAAGCCTGCATAGAGGCAGAGCGTGGGTGTAAAGGGGTATACAGTGACTGTGCTTTTTGTGGGGGGGTGGGGAGGTGTCAGGTTTCCATGGCCACGGCACCCATCAGTGAGAGGGGACCTAGGGAGGTCCTGAGTAAGGAAACAAATGGAGCAGCAGGGAACAGGAACTGCTGGAGTGTGCCTCAGACGCTGCTGTGCGGGGCTGGCTTTGGATACCAGGGACGTCCCATCCAGGGAAGCCGGCCCACCCCAACAGGGTGTCCTGGGGTGAGCTTTCCGAAGAGTCCCGCTTGGAACTGGTGTTACGATGTGTGGCCACTGCCTTGTCTGCAGGTCCAGTAGAACATAAGAAACCTCAAAATATCACACGGTGGTCCCGGTACAACTGAAGTGCCTGCAGTGAAGTTCCTGGGCTGTTAGTACCAGCAGAGACGTTAATGACACTCTGTATAATTCCCTTATGTCCTTATCTTTCTTGAAAACATTCTGGACAGCCCAGCGTTCATGTAGACCAATGTAAACAACATTTGTTTTATTTTAAGCTAGAATTTATTTTATTATTATACACCTGTTTTTGTACAATTTGCCTGGTTATAATATTGTTATACGAATTACTCTGAGCGCGATTTGAGTTGGATGAAACCGTCCTCTTCTAGCTGAAAACGGGGTTAGAAGATTAGAGTTCTTTTGGGTTCTGTGAATGCAGAGGGCAGCAGGTACAGAAAGTGGGCCTGTGATGTGAACAGGCCAGTCTCTGGAGGGAAGTCTGCAGCTTTATCTGCTGTATAAATACCTTATAATAATAGTCATGTGATATAGCAAACAGAAC
This sequence comes from Mormyrus iriodes, assembly GCA_011763525.2. Taxonomy (NCBI): domain Eukaryota; kingdom Metazoa; phylum Chordata; class Actinopteri; order Osteoglossiformes; family Mormyridae; genus Mormyrus; species Mormyrus iriodes. The sequence continues at coordinate 12,827,619 of JAAGVU020000092.1, read as the reverse complement.
CACATGACACAGGGGCAGCCAGGCAACAGGATCTTTGTTTGGAGAACCAGTGTCCTTTACAGAGGAAGCAGGGTCGGCTGGGCACAGGACGAAGAGCACACACTAAATAAACATGAAAAGAGGGCCCTTTCAGTGGGGAATGAAAATAAAATGAAATGGTTAGGACCGGAACCGGGAAGCTTAGGCATGTCAGGGTACGAGGGGATAGTCTTCTGTGGCTTCCTTTAGTTTGCTGGGTCTGAGAAAACAGAACTCACCACTTTATAGCGATCAGAGAGAGTGAAAGACATATGGACGTAATCAGCACACTGACTCTGGTCACCTGACTCACCCCCCCAGCACTGCCACCCCCTCCTCACAGTCCCTTAGAACACAAGCTTCTGCCATTATGGATAAATAAGCTATAGCACTGCAGCCGCCAAATGTGGGGTTAATGTGAGCCAAGCGTTGCGCCTGCTCTGATGAAGACCCACGCAGACCTCCTATGATAGTGTGCATTCCAAACATATGGTGCAAATCAATAATTCAACAGTGCGGTAAAATAATCTCTGTGTTCCGGTACAAGGCAGGACAGCTGACTTTGGGCAAAACACTGAGTCGAGAGTTTTATAAAGAAAAATGTGATTTAATCTTTAAGTTAAGAACACTTAGTTTTTTCACTATATATAAAATGTGTTTGTGCTCTGTCTTAAAGAATAGCCCCAAAGTCTTTAATATTGGCTCGAAATTTATTTCTGAAGAGCGTAGGATACTGCACAGCATTAAGGCAGTAAAGTTTAAACGCTCGCGGAGATCTTCAAAATTTAATTCTCTTTGCCTTAAGCAGCTGTACCCTGTGGAAATTTTTTTCTTTTGGATAAAAAATGTGGGGGTCTATATATAACCTCGTTCTTATTCAGATTGACTTAATTTGAGCTAATTATACTTGGTATAGATTTTTAAAGTCACAGTGTAGAGCAAAGGAGCCAGGATCTAATTGGATTCATTAACTGGATTGTTTACAACAGAATTGGAGAACTTAAATCTCAGGAGGATGTTAAGTTTTGTAATTAAAATAATAAATGCAATCGGCTTATGTCAGGGTTGGTGCCCATCTGGCCCTGTCCCATGTACCTTTTCCCCCTTTGGCCAGCAGTTCCCGCTGGCCATCCCGTTTGGTGTTCCGCTGCTGTGTTTCCCAGCTCCCTGGGCCACTGCGTAGCTTGAGGTGTTGAGCATGTGGCTCAGAGGCCGATACCCCTCTTGTCATGAGTTTGAGGCCTGCCTCACTTTTCTGTTACATTTTGGTTGTATTTTATCCCCTGGTGTTTATATGGTTATGTTATGTGTTGTTTTTGGTTACGCCTGTACCTTGATTATGTTCTGTTTTACTTCTGTTGCTTGATCTCTCCTAGTGGTAATAGCCCTGTGTTGTTACTGTTTCCTAGTCTCTAGTGTCTGTTAATTGTAAATTACCCCACCTGTTCCATGTTTCCCCGTGCCCTTAGTGATTAGTTGATTTGGTTATGGTTCTCACCTGTCCTCCGTCTTGTCTCATTAGTAGTGTACTTTAGGACCTGTTCTTGTTCTGTTCATTGGTTGTTCATTGTGGCTGTTTCCTGTGTTGCTCTGTGATTCTTAATTGTAGTTACCCCATGTTTGTTATTGTAGTTCCACATGTTCCTTCCTACCCTTGGTATTGTTCCTGGTTTTACTCCTAGTTTAGTTTTGACCCCTCATGGCCCCTTTGTTTTCTGTTTCTACCTTGATGTTCTGTTTTGTTAATAAAACCCTGTCTTGTCAGAGCCGCCACGTGGATCGTCTCTTCTTCCATCACGCCCCGCCATAGCAGGCTTACAGTCACAATTAACATAATGATCCCCCAGTTTTACTTTGATTGTCTGTGTTATTTGCTTGTAGTGCTATTAATCTTTCCCTGTGTTTGTATTTTTAATCAATTTTACATGTGTTTGTGGTATGATATGACAGAATCAACAGATCTGGATATAAACAAAAATGAGTAACATTAACTGTATAACAACAACACAAACTATGGTGACCAAGAGAACAAGTTTAGAAGAGCTACTGTGTGTCAAGGACTTGGAAATTGCTGGAATAAAACCAACCTTCAGCACAGGAATGAATTTCTAGCCATATAGAGCATTTATGTACCGGACGCTAACATCACTGATTAAACATTAGTGTGTTATCTCATTAAATACCTAGAACACTTCAGAGATGTAAAGTGCAAGTTACCCAACACATTTTGTAGAAGAAATAATCTTATCATGTCCCAGGTTGTACTATTCCAATGAAACTCTGGACCTTGCAGATGGTGAAGACAGTTTTCTCCTTTATTCAGCAATTCAGCACCGCGCTCCAGCCGCACTCTGGTCCAAGCACACCCAGCCCAGGCAGCAACCAGTTATTATACCATAATATCCAATTCCCTATAAGGGCTTCCAAGTTCTAAGTTCTAATTGGTCACAAAATACCAACAAACCAAGCTCCAACATACAGCAAACATAATTTTCCACCTCTATTGGTCTACCTTGGAATCAGAGCGTTCGCCTTTCACTTAGCATCCACCCGCTCCATACTCACATGATACACTAGTTTCCCGTCCCCCTTTGGACCTCATATGCATCACACACTCAATTCTGTTCATCCCGCCTAGGAAGGAGGGCCAAAACCTGATCCGTTAGGGAAATTCCACTCCCAGCCCGCCAAAAGGCGCGGCCCCTTCGGGGTCCACGGCTGGCATGGCTCACATACTACAAATCAATAAGGGAACTGCAAAACTACAGTACCTAAATGAAGACTACAGTGTGATTGTATGCATTTCTCACATAAGAATAACTCTACATATACACTACCATATAACAGACTGCGTATTGCATATTGCGACTACACTCTAGGCCTACACTCCCTTAAACCTAGCCATTCAGGGCAGTTTCAAATCCCTTCCACAGGTGCTCCCCACTCCTGCTTCGCAGATGTTCCCTTCTGCCCATTTCTCCAAGGTCTCTTGGCCTGCAAAGCTGACGTGCAGGCTGCTGTGAGACAAGTACACATGGTACCAATTCCAAAACATCCTCTCCATGCCTAAGGCCTAAGACATAACAACAATCCCACAATGCCTTCCTCCCCTGGCCTGGCCTTTGCCTTCAATTTTCCTTACACAACTTCAAAGGAAACCATAACTATATATCCTCTTCTACCATTCCTGCATCATAAAATATAAAACACTTAACATACTCCCTGTGTAGTTAATCATTGGTGGCAAAAAAGTTATGATTTAATTATTGTTATTATCACAGAGGGGATCCATCAGTCTGAACGCTGAACTAATTCTGAATATAGAAGCAGGCAGCGCCTTTTCCAGAGATACAACTTAATCATTTTAAAACAGCCACATTCAAAATATCTCCTCCAAATATATTGACCATTGGAGGGAACATTAAATTCTTAACAACCTACCCACATAGTGTTGTGCCATTTGGCAAAATACCGTGCTCGCTGCGAGGCCTTGTCAGGACTTGAGCCGCTTGGAGTTGTACAGCATCCCATCTTGAATTTATCACCCTGTTCAACTTTGGTTAGCGGCAGTATTAGTATTCAGTGCTTTGACACTAAATTTAACGATGCAGGGTTGTAGGGACTCACACACGGGCCTTATGAAAGGTGGATGGAATCATTCCTCCATCAACACTGGAAGGAAGTTCTCCTCCACCTAGAGGCAAGAGTCAAAATTGCAGGTGTGCGGACAATGTCTCCAGGTTCTCGGCAGGGTTCTCCCCGCCCCACGAACAGCAGAACAGCTGAACAGCCCCTAAGTGCCAGTCCTTAGTTCTTGTGCATCTGCCCTTGGAGATGTGTGGACTGGAAACGGGTCACAGCAAAGTCCTCGGCTTCATCGTACGCCCACCACATGGACCGTGGAGCAGGAATGTATAATCCCGGGCTCAAAAAAGGCAAAAGCTGACCTGTACAGAGATCTTGACAATCCATCCCAAGTTTACCTCTCCACTGGTGGGCATTCTTCTAAAAAGCACCAGAATCCAGTTTGTAGCCCCTGTGACTCTCAAATTGCACCTGTGTGTCCTTCTTATTGTTTGCCTGTTTGTTTGTTGAGCCCTGTATTATATTGAAGCCCCTGGCTGTGTGTGTACGTACCAGCACCTCATCTGTAATTCCATTGCATAGGGACAGGAATATCGACTCTTTTTGGGTTTCGGGGTGGGTACAGGTTTCTCCAGGGCAGCATTATTCTCCCAGGGTGCACCTCTTTGAAATTATGCTGATGACTTTGTAGTTGGGTCAGTTCAATTTAATACCAGACAGCAGCAACGTTACTCGTTACTGAAATAAAACAATTTTCAAAAAAAGAAAGAGTACTTCAGGTAATAAAGCGGAGTGAGGCGAGTGGAAACGGTGGAGGGTGTGTGAAGCAATGATATCTGGCTGAGTGATTTAGTCAATAGGAACTCAATTCAGGGAGGCTGCTGATGCCGATTTGAGGCATTTTACAGAACTATTCTGCTTCGCTCTGGGGTTTCCCTGAACCTCGCGTTGATTACTTTGAGAGCCTAATCCATTTTCATGTCTTATTTATAACAATGTTCAAACTTTGCATGCTGGTAAAAGCTTTTTAAATCATATTACATATATTCGTCAACAACAAAAAGAAGGGGAGACCAAACGACTTGTGTCATTTTGTTATTTTTTTTTATTTTATGTAATATTTGCAGCTCATTCTTCCTAGTGGCTAAGTGGCAGATTTCCAGCACTAGGACTGCAGAGTAAGATTTGAAACGTTGCGGGGGATGCCACTGAGGCCAGTCGTACATAAATCTGCCCACAATATGGCTCATGGCAGCCTCTGTTCCTCCTGCCTCCGACCACCGAAACTCGCCCGCTGTAAATTCCACCTCGGCTCTCGTCGATCTCGATATGCTATGCTAACATTGTCTCAACACACAAATCAATTTGATGCATGGGGCCGTACGCCAATAAGGCAGCAGGGGTGGGGGTGGGGGGGGCTGCAGAGAATGCTGCCGCCGTGGGGTGTGTCTCTCCTCCCTCTTTGGCTCAAAGGGAACAGGCGGATGAGATTAAAGACGCTGAGCGTGGCCCCAGCCATCAACATGGAGCCCTGCAGTGTTCGAGAACAACCCGCCACACACGGCCTCCTTATACAAGAATCTTCGGCACCCAGCCGAAATGGCAGCGTGGGATGGGGGGGGGACATCAAGCCAGGCAGGGAGTTCTGCTGCTCCACCCATGCCAGAGAACCCACCAACAAGATGTTCCTGTCATGGACACACCAAAGGAAATGCATGAGCGCTCTGTTAGTGCTCCTGGGCGTATCTTAGGCACTTGTGTTGGCTCTAAGCTGGCATAGCGCCCACATGTGGAGGAAGAGAGGAGAGTAATTAGCATTGCTGACCTTTACTCATACGGTGGGCCAGTATATCATCTAGGGCAGGGCAGGACAGAAGCTTGGTAGGAAGGCTTACTTGCTTCCTCCCCCATCACCACCCAGCTGTAAGCAAGGGCTTACCGCTCCGCACGGAAATCTGGCAACCGGTGAGGACACCACAGAAACAGATGGGACTGGGGCAGATTGTTTTCAGTGCAAATGCCATATATATTATTACACAGCTCTACAGATGATGCAGGTTAAAAAAATGAGAATATATTTGCACTGGCACTCATGTGTAAAGTTTGCATGTTGTCCCCCTGTTTCCAGGGTTTCCTTTGTACGTTCCGGTTTCCCCCTTTAGTTCAAAGACAAGCAATTAGGGGACCGGCTGCCGCTCACTTGCTCATCCAGAGTGTCCCCCAGCCTTACGTCCTGTGCTGACTGGGATAGGCTCCGGGCCCCCGTGCAATCCTGACCAGGATAAGCAGTTGCAGGATGGATGGATGGATGTCCATACACTATATGGACAAAAGTATTGGGACACCTGGCCATTATACCTACAGGAACCTTAATGACATCCTATTCTAAATCCATAGGCATCATGTCTTTTATAGACCTTGCTTTGTGCACTGGGGCACAGTCATGCTGGAACAGAAAAGGGCCTTCCCCAATCTGTTCCCACAAAGTTGGAACCATAGAATTGTCCAAAATGTTTTGATATGCTGAAGCATTAAGAGTTCCTTTCACTGGAACAAAGGGGCCAAGTCCAACCCCTGAAAAACAACCCCATACTATTATCCTTCCTCCACCAATCTTTACAGCTGGCACAGTGCAATCAGACAGGTAATGTTCTCCTGGCATCCGTCAAACCCAGACTGCCAGACAGAGAAGTGTGATTCGTCTCTCCAGAGTCCAGTCGCAGCATGCTGTACACTACTCCATCCTATGCTTGGCACTGCTCTTGGTGTTATTTGGCTTGCAAGCAGCTGCTCGGCCATGGAAGCCCATTCCATGAAGCTCCTGGTGCATAGTTTTTGTGCTGGGGTTAATGCCAGAGGAACTTTGGAACTGCAGTTATTGAGTTAACAGAGCATTAGCAACTTTTATGCACTATGCGCCGCAGCACTCGGTGACCCCGCTCTGTTACATTACATGGTCTGCCATTTCATGGCTGAGTTGCTTTTGTTCCTAAATGCTTCCACTTTGCAATAATACCATGAACCGTTGATCATGGAATATCTACTAAGGAAGAAATTTCACAAACTGACATATTGCAAAGGTGGCATCCTATGACAGTCCCACGCTTAAATTCACTGAACTCTTCAGTATGACCCATTCTTTCACAAATGTTTGTCAACCTGACTGCATGGCTAGGTGCTTGATT
>JAAGVU020000092.1:12803827-12820605 GCA_011763525.2 Mormyrus iriodes | reverse complement strand
CTTTTCTCTAATGTCATGTAAAGCGCTTTGGGGTGACTCTGTCGTGAAAGGCGCTATATAAGAATAAATTGTTGTTGATGTTGTTGTTGTTGTATTGCAGTGGTAAATGCTTAAAGTCAGTAGGTGGCACAATGTGCCCCTTTCTTCTCTAGAATGGGGATCCCAGTAAACAGCTGTCTACAGTCCAGGATGGTTAATACAGACCGAACAAAACGCGTTTTACTCCATACTTTTATCACCTTCAACACCTTGTAAAATTCTCAGAAGAAACAAATAATCAAGACTTACAGCTTCAGTTCCAACAATTAAAATTCTGTTAGTCCCCATTAAACTTCCACGGCCTTTCAAATAATGACCGAAACAACAAATTAAAGACTAAATTTTACACTTTTCATGTATGTTGCAGAGTGGCTTACAGAACATATGTCTCGTTAGGGATTTATAATTGAGGATTCGGATCCAGACAGAACCAGCTGCTGTACTATTTAGCAGCTGCACGGCGTAAGCTGGCCTGTTTGGATTTAGGTGACAAAGCCAGTCTGGATCTGATCTTGGTGCGGGTGTTGGATATTTTCCCAAGCTTGCACGTTCATCAGGGCGTCATGCATTAAAATTCTTATTAAAATTCTTGACTCAGTGTTTTTTCAGCCCCTTACCAAAATATGGAGATAGTCTCACTCTACCAATTAATGATTTCATGATTTAGACTGAGAACACGTGTAACCAACCCATAATGTACTGGCCCAAAATGTCCCCCACAATGTGGCAAATTCTATTACTTTTTAGCTTGTGGGCACATTTTTAGGTTCCCACAATATAAACCTCAGTTTTAAATAAAAAATCTGTTAAGGTAATTAAAAAACTAAAGTTGCCAAAAGTCTTGTATTTTGTTTGGTTACTTATGGTTAAGGTTAGGCCTGGGTAGGGGTTAAGGTTGTCATTGCTGGGAATCGGGTTATACCCATAGAAATGAATGGAGAGTCCCCATAAAGATATGAGTACAGATCTGTGTGTGTATGTGTATGTGGATATGTGCTTTGTTACATATGCTAGCAAAGGCTCCAGCTGCCCCCATGAACCCACCAAGCCCCACCCTCAGAGACTGTCCTGGATTAGCAGCCGGAAAGTGAATGGATGGATTGACTCAAGACCAGCATTTTGTCGAATGTAAAATATGAAAATATGATAAATATGGAAATGTATTTAGCTGGTGATTCACTAAGTAACATTTCAGCCGACTACAGAATTTTTCTCAATTATATGTACTCTATAAATGCTACTTTTAAGTACTGTGTACAGACTTGAAATGATGTGACTACTACCTTCTGTTCATTTACAAGACAAATTATCGTTTGGACAGGTTCTCAATACTATCAGTACAGTACAGTGAAACGGAAGGCTAAGATACCTGTAGTTGCCATGTGTTTGGGTCTCATTGCGTTTATTGTTTTATAAATATGTGCATAAAAAATACAATCCATTATTCACAGTAGATACTATTGGCTTGTAGACTACATTTGCTTTTGATTGTTTATGCTTTATTCCTTAGCTCAGCTGCAAAACATCTAGCACCAATTTTGTTAATACGCAGTGCTGCTTGAATGGAGGAACGGGCTAAAATTCCTCCAAGCCGATGTGCAGCACTGATTAAGATCTACCGGAAATGTTTGCAGTAATTGCTACAAACGGAGGTCACACCAAATACTAAACGCGAAGGTTCACATACTTTTGCCACTCACGAATTTGTGAAATTGGATCATTTTCCTCAATAAATGAATGAGCAAGTACGATATTTTTGTCTTATTTGTTCAACTGTGTCCTCTTCATCTACTTTTAGGACTTGTGTGAAAATCTGAAGATATTTCAAGTCATTTTTTGCAGGGATACTTAAAATTCTGAAGGGTTCCTTACCTTTCAAGCAGCACTGTATTACCAATAACCCAAAAAATATTTTGGCGGCCGCATTTAAAATCTTATGTGACCACTTCGAGAATAGGTTGGCAAACATTTTGCGGACGAGAAAAGCACCACCAGATCTGTGTGTATTCAGGTATCTTATTTACTCCCAAGGAGTCACAGGAGTCACGCCTTTGCAATGAAACGATCGGCTAATGTTTGGTCTGTCTCTAACTGCAGTAATGGGCTCACACGCGAAACTGCTCAAAACATCTTTTCCTGAGAGAGCCCGCCTTTGTTTTCTGAACATCGCCTTTGTGGTGGGAGACATAATATTTGTCCTTTCAGTCAGATCGGACTGGAGAGTAAGCATGAACCATCTCCTCCGAGTGTCTCCGGTCTTTCTGGCCAAGAGCAGCAAGGGCACACCCAAACAACATTAACCGATTTATTATTCGAGGCTTACACAAAATCAATACAATATGATCCTCTAACATATACGATGTTATTTCAAAATATCTTTTTGTATCCTTCAAAAATGACTGACCAGCAGAGAGGAATAAGTGTTCTGTACAACAAACAGTAAAAAAAAAACAAAAACAGACATTTACAGCTGCGTTTCTCGCTGTGGGTCCTTTGATTCCCTGCATGCTATTTCTGTTGTTCTTCTAACACAATCAGCTGATATTCTTGGAAATTAATCTTTGGTAAGTGCTTAAGACTGGAAATGAAAGAAAACCCATTTAGGCATCATTTTACAATGAGATGCATACTGAGAAGCAAATAAGAATCCAGCGCAGTACCAGAACCCAAAGCTTGTTATTATTACACTGTTTAGCCTGACATTTACTTTTAAGAACTTTCATATTGGTAATGGGTGATTATGCCTTCCGTCACATTCCTTATCTTTTTACAATACATGAAATTGTACGGGTAATTGAAAGCCGGTTAATTGTCAGTGTTACGCTAACTAAGGAACCTCTTAAGTAAGAATGATGAAATTTAATACGCGAAAAGGATGCAATCTGTCTTTGTGACCTAACAGATTATTTTAGCTTGTTTTAGCACCAGAATAGGTATTACCATATTTAAACAAGCGTCCATTAATTTCAGAAAATACAAGATTGGGATTTGTACTCTGAAACTAAATTGTACCTTTTCAGCAGTTTCATAAATCCTAGTTCCAGTCATTGTGAATTCTGCAGCGATCACAAATGTCGAGCTCAACAGGCAGGTCAGCCTGAGATACGCCTCTTTAAATATGAGGATATTTCTCATTTAAACAAGTGTTGATCAGACAGTGATTAACGCAGTGCAAGTACTTGAATTATTCTCCTTCAGTAACCCACATTGTCTACGCTGCGTTTAATGCCACAATGTAGAAATAAGCGTCACTTATGAGTATCTCCAGTCAGCCGGTCGCATACCCTAAAGTATGCAGTTTAAGGTGAGACTGACATACTTTGTGAAGTGCAAGCCTTTATTCTCAAATGCAGCGTCAAATAGTCTCTAGTTGTTGTAAAAAAAAAATCCACTCATTTTTTGTAGTGACACACAAACGCTCTGGCAGTAATCTTGATATCTAAATGTATAAATGAAACAACTCCTCGGTTGTACAAAAGTACACAAACAGATGTTTGTGATTCTGTCAGGAGCTGTTGAATTTGAACACTGTCATATCCATTCAGAATCACTGTAGGTAGAAAATGAATGGAATGAGCGAAATGCAATGCATGTTTTGGAAAAACAAACTCAGAATGAACATTAATGCTTTACGCAGAGTGTCTAGATTGTTTTCAAACTCTATAACTGAGTTTTTGTTGTATTGTGCACTAATCTATTCTTTCTGTAAGGTACATAATCATGTCTCGTTGTAACATCTTTTCATAACATCTGCCTCGTTCAGCCTCTTGTCTTTAGATTCTTGTGTAATTTGTTGGCACACATTTTGAAATAATCTACAATGATGCATCTTACTGAGGAAGCTTATAAAACATTAAATTATTATTTTAAAAATGAGCCATAACAAAGGCTTATTGTGCCAGGGCACAGCTATCCCTCAGTCTTGGCCTTGATGAGGTGGCCACTGAAGGTGATGTACGTGTCAAAGTCATCGCTGAAGACAGCGTTCTCCCTCTCGCCCTTGAAGAGGCGCACCCACACTTCGTCATTCTGCTCCAGGTCCAGCATGATGCTCTGACTCTGCATGATGCTGCGGTCGCTGGGCTGGGCGTACAGGATCACCTTCTCCTGCTCATTCTTCATGACATGCAGGTAGGTCTCCTTCTGGTTCCACGTGTGCACATTCAGGCTGAAGAAGTAGATGCCAGGCACATAGCAGTAGAACTTGCCGGTGAACATGTTGAAGTGGTTGTAGAGATTTACGAACTCCGTGTCGAAGATGAGAGTCTGGAAGTATTCGTTGCTGTGCAGGGCCTTCTTGCGGCCTACAGAGAAAGCCGCGTAATAGGCCTTGCAGTGGTCCCCGGGGGCCCCTATACTGCCCTTGGACCCCTTCATCCCATTGGCGCCTCTAGGACCTTGATTGCCAGTCTTTCCAGATTTTCCGTAGGGGCCCCGGTCACCAGAATCTCCTTTCTCACCTGCATGCACAGATGGACATTAGTGCCGGATCTGTAGTGTCAGTCAGACTTTAGCTATAACATCGTCAGTAATAAGTAATGCATGCTTTCCCAATTATTGATTTTAACCTGAATCAGTGTGGAGGTAATATCACTGTACTACTTTCTGGTTTGTTTTGTTCTATGCCTTTTAATAAACAAGTAAACTAAGAAACATTAAGAACATGTTGCGCAGTCTGTGTGCTGCACTACTCTTTTATGTAATTTCATATGGGTGCTTTAGTTTGAATGAAAAAAATGATCACATCTGCATTCAAGTTCCTGCCACATATGCATCCTTCGATGACAGGCTGCATCCGTAATGACACACTATGCACTTAAATGAGGAAAAAAGTACACGCTATGGCAACGGTTGCTTAGTGCAATTCCTTAGTACACTTTCTGGACGCACTATGTTACCTTTGAACTGATGGACTTTGACCTTTAATGAAGGATGTCCTGCATAACAAGCACTGAATAAACCGTTCAGTACGTTTATCACGCTGTTTTATGATCACCTGAGTTCTAATATTAAGAACTGAACTCACAATTAAAACCACTATTGCCCTCACCCGCCATGTTCAAGTTCACTCCTGATTTCCTCAGAAGTCACATCTAGGAGTGTTTGCGAACTTCGGATTTTGACCAGATGTAGGGTGTCATCCGGGACCTTTTTGTGCACTAAGCGATGTGCACTTTGGTTTCTGACAGACTCTTATGTCTCGTGTACTATTTTGGTGCACCATTTAGTGTGGAAGTGTCTGATTTCAGATGCAGCCATACTGTTAGCCTGGAAGCTGACCCAGGAAGCGACAGGGCACAAGGTAGGGAACACTCCGGTGCACCAGGCCACATTTAATGGCGGAAAAGTGCTACTGGATACATTTTTAAAGCTCAGCACACCCTTCATAATACAAAATAAATCCTCTTATCCATATTCTATTTGCACTCTTTATTTACTGTCATAATGTTAACCAGATAACTACCCCCCCCAAGTTTAATTAGCCTGAATTCCAAATAAGGCCTAATTTGTTTTACATTTAATTATTGTTGGTTATTAAAGATGGAAAGAAATATAATGTGATTTATCTTCATTTCAGCCTTTAGGCGAAAGAGGCTTTTGACCTCCAGTGTATGTATCTATCATGCTACGCTACAAATCACTTCATACGCTGTAGTTTTAGTCAGATACCAGCAAAGTTCATGTTGTTGTACAATTAAAGTAGCGTTTGATGGCTAGCCAGGAGTTGTGTGGCTTTTTGAATATCGCTTAGCTATGCAAAGCATTCACTGCGTGGTTCTGGAAGGGTATGGATTCTGACCACTGTCCTTCGGGAGAAAGCTGTCCACCCACCTCAGATCCCACTAATCGCCTCATTCCAATCAAGCCAATTTCCTCTCTCCCTTTGCGTTGGTCATTGTTTATGTGCTTAGAAAGATTTTAAAAATGCTGAAAATAATAAAGAATTAAGGACTCTCAGTAAATACATTGTCTGCACAGATTTCTTAAACTGCAGACAAGACCACAGGCGGCACAGCGGATGAAGAACCAGACTTATGACCAGTAGGTTGCAGGGTCCAAAACAGAAGAGCAGATTCTAAACACAGTAGTTTTGTGCAGTATAACTCCTTAAAAATGTGAGTAATTCTGGATAAGGGTGACACTGAAAATGTGAGTAATTCTGGATAAGGGTGACACTAATGAGTAACAGAAACTTCTGCTAGATCTGTGGGACCAGATCATTTGGTTAGGAATCTTTGCCAATGGCCAGGTGGTTCTGGGTTCAGATCCCATGGCTGGCAAAGTAGGCCTAATTATATCACTGTTGGGCTCTTGACTCTAACTACTTCAGGGATGCTGGTTGACCTTGTTCTCTGACCCCAAAGCTTCCCTCACTTGTTTATTTCTTTGGATATAAGCATCTGCTAAAATCCAGTACTTCATGGTACCTTGAGCTTCGAATTCATCAGGTTGGCATCTTTCACAATTTTCCTTATTTTTCAACTTCCTTCATGGAAATTGGGACCATGGACAAACCTGCTGTAGAGTCCATACCTTTCAGGATGGTGATGTTTATTTGTGGTACGACATGGAATTGCGGGTGGGGCTCTGCATGCTGTGGATGGTCCTCCTTTGGGTCACAGCAGCGGTAGCAGTTCGTTCTGCTTGGTGACAGCAGGAACACGGTGGTGGAATGAGTCAGTCTCAGGGTTTCACTGACTGGACGCTTACACAATGTTCTGGCACAAGGAGCCGCCGCAGCATCTCGTGAGGGAGCCCAAAGCAGGCGGCTGACGTTCGCACTCTCCACCCTGTATACTTCCTCTCAAGCCTTCTTGAGGAAGGAAGCAGAGACTGACGGGGGTAAATTTTTGTCTTACCCAGCATCTCTGTCCTGGTCCCTCTGATGGGACCCAGCCCTGTGGTCCATGGTCCTGTATGGCCCTGACACAGCGCCCATGCAGAGGAGCATCGGCAAGCCCAGGCTGAAAGCAAGGGGGAGCCACCCAAGGGTCTGCATCCTGTGGTGGGGATGGGAGGGCGGAAGCCAGGTCAAACCGAAAGCGTCACTTGGCAACTGCACCCTGAATGCTTGTACTATTACATCTTTGATCCTACATAAGATGGTGAGCAGTCCTCTCTGGCTCTCAGAAGTGTACCACAATGCTTTGATCAAAAGATTTCTAAAAGCAACCTTATGATGGCAGTAAATAATGATTCATTGTCCAAAGTACCTCAGAAATAAAAAAAAAAAACATTTATTCCCCTTGCCTCGTTTTTTTCCGATGCTCAGATGTACGTGCAGCTGGGATGGATTCAGAAGTTTGTTGTTTTGTGTTCATTTCTCTACCATTACAGATGGTTTACTGCTCCCTAAATGAACAGCAATATGGAGCACTTTCAACAACAGCAGTGCCAGCCAAACCCCAACAGATTCAGCGGCCCAAAAAAAAATTTAACCTCTAAGCTCTTTTTAGATGCTTTTGGAAAGGGACAGGCCATTGGCAGTGGGAGCCTGTCATCAGTCTGTTCATTCGATTCACAAGCGATTCCAACCCATGAAACATCGACAAAAAGCCAAGGAATATCAAGCCGGACAGGCAGTCGTGAAATGAGCACAGATGACAAGATCGGGTGGGCTGTTGCTCGGATCAGCGTGCCTCTCAGGATGTCTGCTCCGATCCAGACGCATAGGGTCTGGTCAACACATTGAGGTTTCTTGGTGTCAGATAAAGCAGTCAGCTATCACAGTCTGCTAAGAGCACCTGACTGAGGAAGACTTACATTGGCTCGATGTATTAGCCTGGAAAACATTAGCTACCTAGATATATGTAAGTGTAGTTTGTTTTGAATAAATTAAGGTAGCATGACTTTCACAGGTGTCATGAGGCTCCGGGGCCTGCAAAAAAACATGTAGCTCATTTAGCTCAGTATTCTTTCTCATGTGGTTCACACTGGTATCTTTGAAGGGGCAGAAACTACCCTAAAAATGTAAGAACTTTTCCACACCCTGTAACAGTAAGGCATAAGCAGCCTGGACACAGAGTAAACAGTTCTGGAGACCGCACTGCCGATCATCCATAATACAAAAGCACATATTCTATGACACCATGGCAGCAATAAATCGTAAATGGTGCAAGTCATTAACAGAGGCCAAGGAATTTGTTTGTACTGGCTGGGGTGATCGTTAGGCTGACACAGTCTAATATGGTAAAAGGCTGGAAACAAGAATACGGAATATGAACAAACAGTGCAGCCACTGTGCAAATACGCAAATGTACAGGATAGTGGACACCTTCTGCCAAAAGCCAACCACTCAACGAGGGCTTAGAGGGCAAGGTCGCTTTTGAATCCAAGAAGATCCACATATTAGAAGACTTATTCATTAGAAGCACCTAACACTGTATATCATCCATTTATCTATTTCCCAAACCGTATGCCCAGGTGAAGCATGTGGCGCACAAGCATCGTTTTCTTTCTCAACTCTGGAAAGGAACATGAATGCCTCTGTGCTATGTCACTTAGCTTGTCAAGGCCTTGAGGGCCACTTCGCTTCCTGTTTGATAGCCTGTTTAAAAGGTCACTTCCTTGTTCGTTCCCAATTCATCAGATGCTTTCTGGAACATTCCAAAGCTTCCTTGTTCCAGTTTTAAGCTTAAAAATGACTATACATAGTCAAACCCTGGGTTTATTGCGTGGCATTCCTGTTTTTTTTAAATAGACCTTGCTGAAATGATCCTCTGGACTTCAGCTTTATATAAGACCTTCTTATGTCTTTTGACACTTAAAAGCATAAAAATGGCAAATAAAACACTGGCTAGAAGGACCATTCCGCCGTAACATTCATATTCATGTGAGATCCAGTATATGACCTGGAGGAAAATCATTTTTATATTTTGCAATGTGCCCAGATACCGTTTCCAGGCCATAAAAGCATAGATGTCCCATATAATGGCACCCAGAAGAGAAGGCAGCTATTAAGTGATACCTGAAGAGTCAAAAGCAAAGTTCAAGCTCATGAGATGTCGTCAGGCACCCCAGCAGCACGACGGGGCGTCAGGACAGGGGCGCACACACCAAGCTCATTCTGAAGAGGTTTCTGGGGGTCCCTACTGCCTGCACAGAATTTTGTGTCACCTCACCCGTGTGCCGGCTGTCTGCACTCCGCTTTAATCCCCGTCGTTGCAGTTACCTCGTGCCTACCGGAATATGCTGACACACATCATGATATTCCTTTTCTCGTCATGCGGGCCCGTTGGGTTATGTAGTTGCTGTTTCAGAAGCGCAGTTCCTGCTCTGCCAGGGAAACTGTTTGCCATTGTCAAATTTAGGGTGGATTTCTGGCCAATGAATGCCACAGTCACAATATACCACAATATAAAATCAATCTCAATGTTTTAGTGCCTCGCTGATTATAAAGCCAGCAAAAAAGTTCCCAGTTCTATTTCTGTTGTTGTACTTGCTAATATTAATACAATAGACTTATAACATAAATCTTTGTGCCTGTATCCCAGATGTATTGTCTGTATTGTTTTTTTATATCCATTTTTATATATAAATGTTAATTTGGCTTTTAGAACAAAAGAAAAAACAGCTGTGCCCAAAAGAATTCCTTTTTCCGCAGCGTTTGATTGCATAGCCATGTAAGATTTCTTACAGGAGAATTAGCATAATCAGCAAATTGAGATTTGCCTCTTTGCACCACATCAAGTTACATACCTGTACTATTGCAGTTTTATCAGATTTTGACATCGGAACGTCATGCTGTTTGCTGTACTTGTAGGGAGCTTTGATCAGCGGTACTTTTTCTAGACCTTCCAGGCTGAAGGTAAACAAAATAAACTGCACGTACTTTTTGTAGGTTTCAGGGCATAGAACTGAACTATCCACCACTGTATAACACTGTCTTGACCTGGCTGGACGATGTATCTTAGGTACGCATTTAAATATTCATGCATTTATTCATTGACTTATTTATTAAAGGCTAATACTATGATTTCTGACACATTGTTGTTATTGTCATAAAGATGCAATGAATTTTATCCAGTCCAGGATTAATCTTGCCCAGCAGCCACATTCCCAGCTGTTTGTGCTTAAACCTGCAGCGTGCTTGTAGAATTGCAGTTATACTCACACTGATTCTGCCAGTCAGAGTGTATGTTTTTGAACAGAGAGCCGAGAGCATTCCTAGGATAAGTGTTATATGGTGAAAGTCCTAAAAAGGTCAAAAGTTCATGGCGTGTTTGGGAGAGCAGTAATCCTTCACTAATCCTGGTTTATTCTTAAGGGTCACCTGACTTCCCCCATATTTTACACATGAGGGCTCTAATTCCAAGTGATAATAAAGAAAACGTGATTGTTTTCCAGTGGCGAAGCGTCAACGCGTGAAGCCCCTTACTCTTGGTTTAAAAAAAAACTCTCATCGTTTTAGTGAGATTATCGTATTTTGATGCTTTTGTGTGTATGTGTGTGTGTGTGTGTATATACATATATATAGAGCAACTTCGTGTGAATCCAGTAATTCTCGTTTTCTTAGCCATCGCTGCGATTCCTCAGTCTGCCCGGCGCTACTATATATATGTGTGTGTGTGTGTGTGTGTGTGTTCTGGGATGATACACCTGTCCTGCTGTCCAGGTGTATAACGTGACATGTCTACAACAGTCATGCTTGTTTTCGCTGCATTTTATCTCCCTATTAGTCCTTCATATTTACAGTTTTTTTACTCTTTCACCAAGGTTGTTTACAGAGCATTTGTGGCCCCAGCACGTCTTTTAATGGAAGCCTGCAGGACTCCGCGGACGGCTCTGACCTTTGTAATGGCTTATGTGAGATCCGTGTGTTATTGGTCCACTGGCCACCAGGGGGCTCAGCCCAGAAGATTATAAACATCAAACGGCGATCGGAGCTATGTTCGCGTCATCACATGTTAAATACCGTATTTTACCATCTGCTTATGTTGTGTTTGCATGTGAATGCCGAACATCACTGTTTTTAAATCATAAAATGTTTTTAAATCATAATAAAAGAACGGTTGCTCTACAGTGCAGTGAAACAATATCATTTAAGGCTTTGTTTTCGTTCTCCATTTCTGTATGGAAAGCCTGTTTTGACTTGTCAGGAGATTCATCTGCGTACACATACTGGCAGGTGTGTGGTGGGTTCTAAGTCCTCGGGGTTACAGTCGTAAGGAGCATTGATGCCTTTATGTAAAGGCAGTGGATCTTCTGCTGGGGATCTGGGTATATAAAAGTGAAAAGTATTTTCAGTGGGCTGCGGGAAAATCCTTAGTTAAGTCTCCCTATAGCCCAGCCAGGTGCAGCTAAGTCGTAAATCTCTCACGGCTTTCTGCAGAATTGTCTTCTCCCGCTAGCTCTGGGTTCCCTTTTGTTTGCGTTGTTGTTTCATTTTGTTCTGCCTTTTACCGACGAAACAATGGCAATCGCAGCACAATATGATGTTGAGACCGCCGCTTAGTGTAATCCCTCTTTATCGTCTTTGCTCGTTCCCACTCCCCAGCCAGCGCTGTCAAGGTCTCTCTCACAGAAACATAAACGTCCCCAGATACACTAGTTCATGTCTGCAAATGCCTCTGATCTGTACAGCCATAATAAATAAAACGTGAGTCTTAATAAATGAATCCTTACTTTATCCATTATCATATTATACCTAGTTCTGTACTCCTGTATCACGAGTTTAAATCCTGGGTTAATGATGCCGTTGATACCGTTTATGTTTATTTATTGCATTGCGGGGTACTTCCGTTCTAGGGGAATCCCCAGGCACTGAGGATTAGAGCCGTTCGGTCATTTATCAGGCGTGAGCTTGGGGCTCACCGCTGGCGTGACGTCCTGCGGAATCAGGAGCCGCTTCGGGCGCGTGGTGCATACGGGGCATTGCAGACGGGGCGGTTCGGTGCCCGGGCACGGGCCACATCAAGCACTACGTGCGCGGCGGGGTAAGCTGCAGGGTGCAGTGGCAAAGCTGCTTTAAGGCGCCGCACGGAACGCTGCTTCTCCCCCCATCCCCTTCTTTCTGGGAGCATTAAACTGAACAGCGGAAATGAAGTAATTTCAGCGGGGCGCTGTGATGGCATGTCTAAGGAATTCTTGCCCTAGAACTTTCTCTTATGCTCTGGATTTGCTCAGAGCACATCCGACCTAAAAGAGTGACTTTTTCAATCCAAGAAAATAAGACACTTTTGAAAAATGTCATCTTTTGATGTGCTGCACAACTAAAATGATGCATTGCTCCCTGTTAGAGCTTAACTGGTAAACAGGCAAATACCCAGAACAAAAAAATGGCAGGGTATGTTCTCTCATAATGCTCAGCCTCTGAAATTGATGATAATAATGCTTTAACCAAGGGTTGTGGAAAGCAGACATAATGCTCTGTGAATGGCTCATCACCACATACATGCCAAATGTGTGCTGTGTGCCTTATGTTTTGAGCTTGAAATTGTGGTTAATTCCTGGGTAAATCATGCGGCGGGATCAGATATCAAAACAATTGTGTCAACGGTATGGAATACAATTCAGTGCAGTGAAATAACACCTAGCTAATATAAAGTATAGGGAGGGGAAAAAAGGCAATTAACCTCTGTCCTGCAACAAATGAATCGGCGGCTGTGATTGCTTTGTTTTGCATTTTTCATTAAGCAAATACAGAATAATTAATTTGGCCTTAACGTAATCCAGCCCCTGACAGCTGGAGACAAACATCTGGCTGCAGTCGCGGTGCTCTACTGTTTGGCAACATAAAGCAAAGCAAGGTCGAAAGGCTGACAGCAGACTGCCCTGTTGCCACAGAAGTGCTCCTGTTGGAGTGTGTGACAAACTCTTCGATAAAACAGGAGTAAGATTGACAAAGGCTTGCAATTCATCCAAACTACTCACATTAGTAAAAACAAAAAAAAAAAAGTCTGCTAGCGGTCTCTGCTAAAGCTACCATATGAGTCAGCCTGCATTGGAGAAGGGGAGGGGAATCATTCAGCTGGATTTCAATGTGTAACATAAACAGCCGAGTCTCACTACTGAGCAGAATGTGTTCTTCTTTTCTGCTGACAGTCTAAAATCAGGCAGAAGCAGCCGATACGGAGCCCTGCTTGGAGGCCTACCTGTGTCTGAGTGCCACTGCTCGGGTCTGGGTTATGCCGTGAAGGATGCTGCTTGCGCCTCTCCCCGTGATCCGCTGATGCCTGTGCAGGGTCAGCCACGCCGAGGCATGTCCCTCTGACTTGCGTGGGCGCTGCCGAGCGGCCGGGGCCTCGGAATAAACGGGGAGCGGTGGGGGCTGTGGGGGGGAGGAGGAGCATGGAGTGGGCAGAATGGAAAGTAAAAACAGAGCCGAGGCGGAAGGAAATGGGGCGAGAGAAAGCGTGGGGGAGAAGAAGCAGGGGAGAGGAGGAGGGAGGGAGCGAGGGAGGAGGCCCACCGGGTGGGAAGGCCTTGCTCTGCGGCGCTGTGAAACGGCCGCACACTATGAGGAGCACCATAACGACCAGACTCACTTGTGAGAAGCAGAGGACCACAATTTGAAAGGGGTGGGGTGGGGGCTGTATGTGCTGTCCATTAAAACCGCGATCTGCACCACAGAGGCATGGGGAGTCACAGCAGGTTAGGGAGAATAAGCAAATAGGGAGGTTCAAAGGGGGAAACAACTTGAAAGCTGCGAGAGCTGCCATGGACTGTGTTTTAGTGAGATCAGTTTGATCAGGTGTGTGGATGACATAGGTTACAGCAGCAGAAGCCATGTTTGAACTACTCTGCAGGTTTGACTTTCATCTCTAAAAATCATCTAATCACTCCTTCACTGAACACGCTACAGTGATCGAGAGGATGCATTCTCATAAGGGGAACCGCTTCTAGAGCCCTCGTCTAGACTATAGGAGAAATATAGTGTCTCTTCACGCTTTGAGGACGCCAAACAGCCAAGTTAAATTTCATAGCTTTCTCTAGAGTTGACAAAGGCCTTTCCAGTCCGTATGTCCGCTTGATGTATTTCGTTATTGCTGCTGTCTGTTACCGCTTGCAGTCTTGAGAAAACAGGGTCTAATCTCTTTTCACGTTTGATTCATTTCCCTGACACTTTTAGCGAACGCAGCTCAGAGCATTCATCTGGCATTTCTCACTGGGGCATTTATTGACCTGCCTGTATTGTTGCCCCTCGAATCGTTGCGATAGCGGTTATAAACCACTGTCTGAAACCTTGTGAAATACACCCTTAAACATCTTGTGGAAAAGTGTGATGTCGCTTTGAGAAGGATGGTCTCTGTGTCGTGAGGGAGGTCAATAACCTTTGGCTTGATGCTAGCAAAATAATTGGCAACAGATAAGAACAGCGTAGATATTATGGGTCCCATCCTACAAAACATGTTTTCCACTGACACCAGAGGCTTGTAAAAAAGATTTGCAGCTTTGTTTAAAGAGGAAAAAAGCAAAACTCCCTCAACCATCTGGCCTGTGCGCTAATTTACTGCACAGTCTTTATTTAGTTTGTTTGGCTAATTTGGATCTGTGTTTTGTCCTGGCATCTCATTTCTCTTGGGAATTATAGTTAGTTTCTCCCTCATTTGTTTATGTTATGTTGTGTTATAGTCTGAAATTTCCTCTAAACTTGGCAATCCACGCAACCCTTTGAAGAGGCAAGACGGTTAATGAAAAACGACTGCCTTAATTATATATCTTATCATGCCCTCCTTTTTCCTGACCAGGCTGAATTCATGTTCAGGTACTTGTAACCTACTTTGGAGGTCACACTGTAAATGAAATGGTGACCATCTGCGTGCCTTGAAATGGGGCCACATGCTCTTGCATCGAGTATGCCCAAACCTTGTAAAATCCCGCATTAAGGTTCAAAGAATTCCAAGCAATAATGTAACCATAATGGCCAAGAAGCTTGCAAAACAATTCCCGGATGATGTCGTGGAAGGACACAGATCAGGGGATGGGTACAAACACCCCACACCCAAGTAAAGTCAGTCAAACTGTCAGGTACAAATGCCAAATACAGTGTATTACTCTGAAGGTTTAGTGTCCCTGAATGGCGATGGGTCAGCATCTGTTATAAGGCCGTTTTTCATTGGCAGGAACAAGGAAGCCTGTCAGGATACAAAGTATAATAGCAGAACACTGACAGATTCTTACAGAAAACCTGCTTCAGTCTGCAAAAGACCCCAAAAAGGGACAGATTCACCTTTCAGCAGAATGATGACATGAAGCACAGAATCAGTCACTCAAATAGCTTAACAGCAGAAAGGTGAACGTCTCTAAGCAAAGTGACAATCTGCAACAAGAGCCCTGTGACTCCCATCAAACTCAACAGAGCTCAAATACTCCATCATTACACTATTACTGGCTAACCTGCAAGGGCTAAATGTGTTTGTGCAAGCACATTTGGTGAATACTTCTTTACCCAAAATACATTATTTTTCATTAACCATTGTTTTCGAAAACATTGATGCTTATTTAGAGAGTTGAGAAGTTTGTCTACAATAAAGGAAAATAGCACAGACTGTAAATTTCTGTCTAAAAGTGGTTGAAATTACTCATTGGCAGTGTACAGTTGTTGATCCGTTGTCCATACCTCTTTAAGAATGATTTTTAATGAAACCCACAGTACATTTTCATTATTTTAGCATTATATAGAGTTTCCGTGTCTGATTTTATGGTTGCACTGTGGCTTCACACCTCTAGGAATGTCATTTTCATTCTCACCGTGGCTCGCCTGCATGTGGAGAGTGCATATTCACCTCATATACACATGAACTTCTAGCAGTGTCACCCCACAACCGGAAGACGTTCTCCCATCTTCAGATGAGAGGTTTATAGTGGTGGCCTGCCAGATAGATCAGGCCAGACCACTGATTTCAAGGTCTCAGGCTCCAAATCTTTCTGTGGGATTCTTAGATGTTCCCAAGCCAACAGGGGCAGTATATTCCCTCAAGGTTGTCCCGAGCCTGCCCTGGGGCCTCCACCCATGAGACGTGCTCAGAGAAGCTCCCTTGGGAGCCAACCAGATGGTATCCCTGTGAGATGCCCAAACCTGCTTAGCTCACTCAGCAACATTGTTTCAACTCTGCTTTCAAATGTGAGCCCAACAACCTTATAGAGAACTCTCATGTCAGCCATCTGTATTTGCAACCTTGTTTTTTCAGTCCGTATCCACATCTCATGACTATGGATGGGGACAGGAACATAGTTTGCCAGTGAACTGCAAGCCCTGTTGGACAATCTGGCTCACAGTTCCCCAAAGACTAGCAGTTTTTTAAAATCTGTGAATACAGAAAAACTGTGTGTGAGCACATATATGACGGCTTCACATTCAGGGTACACCCTGCCTTGTCCCCTGTGCTGCGAGGTCCACGTGATTATGGAAAAGGGACAGATGGATGTCTCCATCTCCAGATAATATTGGCTTCATTGAAGTGTTTCTTCCGGGAAATCTTGTTTTAAATTTCTAATGTGCATCACATGTTAAAGCATGTTGTACTTCATTATTATTATTATTATTATTATTATTATTATTATTATTAGTGAACAATGGTGATAGTTATGAGAAAAAAGGAATGTTTAATATCTATTTTGATTATAAAAATTATACTGGCCTGGGAATTTCTATTTATATGAACGTGGTGACTGAAAATAAGGTTTAGCAATTAATTTCCCAAAAATTCTATATGCATCTACCTAAGGAAAAACAGATAGAAATGCATCTCTGGAATAAACTTTGTGAGTTATCTATATGAAAGAAAAACAAAACT
>JAAGVU020000092.1:12752011-12803278 GCA_011763525.2 Mormyrus iriodes | reverse complement strand
TACCTAAGGAAAAACAGATAGAAATGCATCTCTGGAATAAACTTTGTGAGTTATCTATATGAAAGAAAAACAAAACTTCTTGTACGTAGTTGACATTATTTGGTCCTAATTCTATGTGCATTTTTCTTTATCTTTAATGATTGTCTGCTTCCACTCCACAAAGACTTTTCTTTGTACGAGTTTGTGGCCAGTCGGGTCATGGGAGTTTAAAACAGGGCGGTGCTATGTGTGAATTAAGGTCCAAAGGCAGATTCTTTCAGAAGAAAAAACTGGTAGAGATGGAGACCCATTAGGGTCACCACTTCCGTATGAAGGAATTTCTCAGCAATGCTAACACAGTTTTGGTGATCTCATGTGAACAAACGCCATTTTCCAGCAGCAGTTCAACGTGAAACAAATTTATTTTAGCAAAATAATAAATATTAGTATACTCTCATATTTCTACGCAAGTTTAAAATTTACTTTGTGGCATTTTTGTTATTTACAAATTAGTTTTCTGTAGTATTGTGCCTAATTGAGATTATAAAGGATTTTCTTGACAGTAGGTGAGGTAAACTTAATGATTTTCGTTGTGAGACTCCTGGCTATAAAACTTAGTGGATTTGTTAGTGTGGCTGAGCAATCTAAGGTTTAGGTTCCAGTTATTTTAATAGTATGGGTTCAATTCCCACCACTACCAAAGGTATTTCAGTTTTTTGGGGTGGTGTGTTGTTCAGCGGGTTAGGACTTGCAATCTGAAGGTCACCAGTCCGGATCCCGGGGCTAGAAGAATGCCACAGTAGGGCCCTTCATCAAGGACATTAATTCCCAATTGCTCCAGGGATGGAGAGCAAGATGGGATATAGAAAAAATAATTTCCCCACAGGGATGAATAGAGTACCACCATTCTGTTCTCTTCTGTACAACACAGGAACAGCATTATTTTTTCATGACTCATGGTTATTACTAATCTCGACCACCAGATGTCCTCATGCGCCTAATGTTCAGCATACAACCGATCTAAATAAATAATACAAAAACAATGTAAATACGGTTAGAATCTATGTCATTATAGCTGCAATGAAAAAAGGATTTGACTCAGCTCCTTACAGTGTAATAGCCAAAACATAAAACATTGACTCTTATTTGAATATTTGGGCAGAAGAAAACGATCAATACTTCTGTTTACTTTGCGTTTCCTGTAAATTCAAGATATGTCTATTAACAGCCAGTGCTTAATAAATATATGCAACGGTTGGTGATTTAAAGAATGTGGCTGTGTATAAAGGATTCCAGATCCGGGCAGGGGGAGGCAACACAGCCAGTCACAACTGTTCAGCTATCAGTTAGTAAATTAAATCGATACTTTTGTTTTTTTAAGTGTAGCTGTACGTATATAAGATAACTTTTTATATACTATGTAATATTTAATTTTATGTACTTCTTATTTTTCTATTCAAAGTGAAATTGCAGGAAACCACTGTTTTCAAGTTCTGTAAATGTTTTTATGATTATTGGGTAAATGCAGTCGTCCTAATGTTAGCAACATTTTTAACAAAGTATAATTTTTCTTTTTCTAATGTGGACCTTAAGCATTCTTTTGAGATTTAAAATAATAAAAAAACGACCAGAAGACAAAAATTTGTACTGCAGTTTCGTAAATATAAACAGGGTCACGTACAATGAACGCATCACGTGGGACTGATCTTCATAACACAGGATGTAACTTTCCGACGAGTTAAGCAAAGCTTTTCAGCGCGACTGTGCAGAAGCTTCCCGTTCAGCGCATTGACTTACACGTGAGACCATGTTGCGTAATCCGACAGCAGCCCTGCCATGTGACCGCTTCCAGGGTAGGCGCACTCATTGGTTCTTACCTGACCAATCACAGACCTGCTACCACACGTCAGCACTGCGCCGCCGCAAGTTTTTAGACGGCACGAAGGCTGCTAAAGGAAGTCTGTAGATGTAGTGTACACAAATTAAAACGGACATTGAAAATAATTAAATAATCAAAACTCATTACCTTACATTTTTTGATTGTTGGGCCTTTTTTGTTACAATATTCGCAATCCAAATGCATTAGAATAAATTGTATGGTTTAGTTGTATGTTTTATTAAATTCCATTTGTTTTTTCACATAACATTTTTTCACGTTATATAATCCACTTAGATTACGTTCACAACCCTGTTCTGGACTTGCATGTTTAAAAAAGAGCTTTCCCCCCATGGCCTTCTCCATCCATCTTCTAACCACTTACCATGGTTCTAATGCTAGTCACAGAAAACACAGAGTACAAGGCAAGGGTTCACTCTGGATAAGTTGTCAGGCCACATTCATATATATACAATCATATTCTATGGGTAATTTAGAGATGGCAGTCAGTCTGATTGCATGTCTTTGGACCACAAGAGAAAAGAGGAGTGTATGCAGGAAACCCACATGACATGGGGAGAACATGCAAACTCCACACATGCAACCCAGAAGTGTTATTCTCAACCCACCCCTGGTAGTGTAAGGCGACTGCTACGACGGAGCTACCATGCCTCTCCATGGGCTTTTCTTTGTATAAATAATCAGAATGAGTTTTGATGAAGACGTCTGCGATGTCGAATGTGATGTTGATACATGTGGCATGCATTTCACTGAATAATGCTGCCACTGTTTGTATCACATGATCATGATAAGCTACCGCAAGGGTGATTTCAGCTCTGTGGAAACAGGGAACAAAGGGGGAAAGCAGAATCTCAGTAAGCAGAGGCGCGTGCTGCCTTTCAGTCCTGATTGAGAAGTGAAACAGTAGTAGTGACAGGGGGCTGTGTGCAGAGTTCAATGTGGGCATGAGCATTTTTTAGAAACATTAAGGTGATTAAGGAGATTGTGATTTCTGCTATTACTCATATCCCACCTGAAATACCCATGTCTGAGGTATGTTCTCCAAGGAGCATAGGCTGTTAAGTTCTGAAGAATGGAAGATTTTCATGCAATCACCGCTAGTCCCTCATTGGACTCTGCAGACACTAGCTTCCCACCTTGTATCCACGCGGCCCTTGATGCATGAAGAGTCATGCAATGACCTTTTGATCATGCTTCCACTTTTTGTCTGTTGTCTGTACTTGCAGAACATATTGGTTTCAGGCGTCAAAGCCTTTCACACAAAAACAAACACATCAAAAATCAGCTGTGCCAAATTAATTCATGTTCCTTTTCCTCAAATTTGGGCTGACAGATGTAACCAAAAATGTTCTTCTCTCTCTTCACTAGTTGTTCTGGTCCCCCTCCCAAAACCAATGATAGGGTGTTCTATGAATCAAGAAATACAAAATCTGAGAAATGTAATCATAATAACACAAATTTGACTAAAAGTATCAGTGCAGAAATTACTCCACTGGCACCAGGCCCACAACATTTGCCATTTCCTTAGAACATTTTTTCATTAAGGATGTTTGTTCTGGTCCCAACTACAGTCACCATTCACCGCAAAGAAGAGAAAGTTACATTCATGTTGCCATTTCATATCATCAAAACCAGGATCTGATTCCCCAGAAGACAGAAACTCTCAGTGACCATTGCGTATCTGAGACATCAGCTCAGTCGCAGTACATATCAGTGTTGAGCTGTGGCATGCCTCCGCGGTCACGGATGCCTGCCAGAATGTGGAACAGCAAGCTGTACTGGAAATCAACTGAGTCAACCTTGCTCTAAGGGAAGAATTGTTTTTTAGGAAGATCAGTAATCTCTGCTTGCAAAATATAATTGTTGATTTCTATTCATACATGCAAAATCACGCTTAACCTTTCAATATGAAGTGAATCCTGACCTTTCCAAACCAGCACAGTTTGTCTGTGGTCAACATTTCATAGTTTTATTGAGGGGTATTTGTTTTAGATCTATTCACAGGTACTGAAGAGGTATGGGAAGCATGTCAAATATTTTTGTCTGAGTATTTACTAGGACATGTATAATTAAGTTGTAAATTATTCATTTTTTAAGTATAACGTAACTGGTATCTTAGCATTAAGTCTGTCACCTTGAGATTAAGAAAACAGGATGTCATTTAAAAATAACACACTTCAGGAAAAATCAGATGTGACTGGCATCCCTTCCAGGGTGTAACCCACCCAGCCTTCTGCCTTATGCTGCCTGGGATAGGCTCCAGGCCCCCCCATGACCCTGACAGGTTATGATATAACCGTGGATGATAAAATCTGATCTGTGCCCATTCTGTTAAACAAAAACATCGAGAAATTAATACCTAATTCGTGCGTTTCCTTACCAATTGTTTAATGTCTATAACGCAACAAAGTGATACGTGTTTTACTAACTGAATAAATGCATTGCTTGCGTTAAGTTGATAGTTGTTTTTCCCGACACCCCTTTACCGATTGGATCTGCCCAAATGCCTCCTTTTCTCCGTGACCTCACGTTACTAGAGGAAGTGACGTAAGTCGAGTGTCCTGTAGTAATCTTGCATGGGTAAGGGAGGAAATTCTCCCGAGAGTTAGGCTACGGTAGAAGAAGGCGAGGATAACCATTAAAATCCATCTCCATCCTCTTCTAATTTGACAGCGATGCCATCCAAAAGCACGAGAACATAATCTATACACTTCAGGCTTTCGGTTGAGCGCAGTATTGTCGCGTTACGAAAATCGGTGCGAAAGAAAAGCAATGGTGAAAATTGGACTGTGAAAGAAGGGCGAATTTATCTGGGAGTTGGGGGAGGAGTGTATCGGAAAGGAGATCGCTGTGTAGTGGAGTCGCTGGGGTTTCGGTGTTTGTAGGAAGTTAAACCAGGGTTCCAAAGAAAGACACGGTTAACGTTTTTTTTCCCTAGTAAGTCACTAATAGTTATTCTGCTGGCTAAAAAATTCGGCAAATAGTGCGAAAGCCATGGAACTGAGAGTAGGAAATCGGTACAGACTCGGGAGGAAGATTGGAAGCGGATCATTTGGCGATATATATCTGGGTAAGTAGTCATATCGAATGACAGCGTTTCACTAAGTTAATCTTAATAATGAGCCTCAAACGACGATTACTACCCTTCACGGAAAAGGGGGGTCGACTGGTATTTATTCAGTTTAGTGCAGTTAGCTTGGTCTTAGCGGCAACGGGCTTGTTGAAGCAGCTGGCTGGAGCCCTGGACAGAGTGTTCTTTTTTTCCGGATATATCGAACATTTTCGTGACGAGGTCCGGGATTTCACAGCCTGTCCTCCGTCGTTTTAAAGCCATAAGCAGACGGATGGCCGCCTTTGCTATTTGGCCGCACCGTGCAGCCTGGCTGGCAGCGCCGTTCCGGGTGAGGCGAAGTGGAAACCGGTCATTGCTTCCTTTGTATGCCGTCCCGGGTCCCGTAAGCCGGGGGACAGTCGGCGGTAGGATGGACACCGACCGGTCCCGTGCCGTTTCTCGGCGTGTGTCTCCCTTCCCTCCAGCCCGCGGACACTCACGGCCCGTCCCCCGCATTCAGAGCCTCGATCGCCTGTCGTGGATATCCAGCCTCTGAGGCCGATGCCGGCCGTCATCCGGCTTCTCGTTTTCAGCAGAACATAAACTACAGTTAAAACTAAATGTCAGTGCTGTATCAGTCATAGTTATCAAAGTGGGAGTAACTAATGAAGCCGTGACAGCACGCTTTTGAGGCTGTTGTGTAAATTGTCGGCAATACGCTCTGAATATGATTAAAGTGGTGCGTAATCGCATTTATTTAAACAATTCTACATAATACGAGAAACAAACAGTCTATTGATATCTGACGATAATTAATGTATAAGTTTTTAATCGTTAAATATTGATACATGAGAACATGGGCGTTAAAATGGGGTAAAACAGCATATATGCTTGCCGGAAGTAAAGTGACAGGTAGAGTAACATGTTGGGGCTTGTTAGAGTGGAGTAGCTTATTGCCGGTTGGTTTTTTTGTATAAACTGTAATTTCACCCTGGTTTTAGAAGTTATTTCTGTGCTATTCTGCCGTACAATAGCTTAAATGTAATGGCAAGGATTACTTGGATGGCCAGATTTGTAAATGCCAAAACCTGTGCTCAAATGCAGCTCCATAGGTAAATGTCAGCAGCTGCCTATGTCAGGGTAGCTTCTCTGCCTAAAATTATTTTTGGGACATTGCATTCAGTAATTTACTGGCATCGCCGTGGCTTTCACTGGGTGCTTGGCTGGCAGACAGGCTGCACAGATAGCACTGTGACAGGACCAGTTGAATGCTGAGGTGCATTGCTGCCTGATATGTATGTGGCCTGTGTATGTAGGCATTTGTTGGAAAATTTAAGTGTTTTTTTATTGCACGATTCAACAGTTTGCACTTCTGTTCAGCCATTTGGGAATTTGTTTGGTCCTTTTATGGTCTTTGCAAATTTAATTGTTTAGTAAATATTGGTAACTAGTGAATCTGAAATATTTTTGTGAATCACCTAGACCGAAATTTAAGTGATTTAGATTTTTTTAACGGTGTCTTTAATTTGGAATTTTCAGCAGTATAGATGCAGTCTTGCTCTTGTGAAACTAACTTAAGGTGGTGTCTGCATGAGCAAAAGTGTTGAGTATTTGGTGTATTTGTGATGGGTTAAAACTATACAGCATACATTTGTTAAGCAAGATTAGTTTTAGTTCGATCTCTGGGTTGCAGTTTGAAATCTTGAATTTTTAGATTAGGCAGAACTGTAGTGTTTGAGAAGTACTTTGCTAAACTTTGATCTTATCTGTAATTTCACTGTGGATTCTGAGTTTATTTTTTAACTCTGAAGATCCCCATCATTTTTAAGCTTCCTACCATGTAGTCACAGTTGTGTATCTATATATGTGTAACACGTTCAGATGATCCTGTGCTGTCTATAGAGGCATATGGTGCTGAATGCTGTTTTGACATAACTGCCCAGTATAAGACCAAGCTTTTGATGAGTGCTACAGAAATCCTGCTAATATTGCTGTCAGTCCTGTGGAACAGAAGCTTTTTTCAGACTGATGCTCAGATGGACTGCTTTGGAAAACCATGTATCGATGAGTTAAGTTGTAATTAAAGCACATTCAGTTAGTGTCGTGGCATTAGCAGTTTAAATCCTGCTTGCCTTCCATTGTGTTGTTTAAATCTGATTTTTATTCTTTTATAATTGACACAACAATTGTTCCAAAATGTATAAAAATGTATTCGGACGTATTTGCATAATATGTACAGATGTCATCGCTCAGTCGTAAACTAAGTTGTGCGATGACTCCCACGTACTATGCTACCTAACTTTAGTTGAAATGTTCTAATAGACAAATTTAGTGTATTGATAAACTGTTGAAGTGCTGCGGACATTTGTGGTTTATTTTAATGGGCATGAGAATGATAGCTGTCAGTGTATTTAAGGGATAAGAACCGTCCATGCTTTCAGATGGTAACAGGAGCCATACCCCTCTGTTCTGGAGGCTTGTTGTCAAAGCAGCTGAGCCAGTACACAGGCACTTTTCTGGCAAAGTGGCAAATGCAAATTCTTTAATGCTTCCTGGTCAAACAGCCATTTGGATGATAGATGAGGGGAGAAAATGCTGTGACTTAGGTCTTGCCATAGAACAGTAAAAAGTACTGTATTTTAGGTGTGTGTGTGTTGAATACAACCCGTTTTAACAAACAAAAGTGGCACATTTATGTGTATTTTGAATGTTCTTAAAGCAGAAGTCTGATTTTACAAGAGGGATATGATGTCATGTTAGTTTTGGACACTGGCTTTGCCTGGAGACCTCTATGCACAGTGTAATGTTACAAGCAGCTGGCTGGATATTCTATTTAAGAGTCTGCTTCATGTGAAGTATCAGTGTTGGACAGCCTAAAAGTCTTGTTGGGGAGAATACAAACTTTATGGGGAGAAAATGAGATTTGGTTTCTTCGGAATTTTGTGTAAAAACATACCCAGTTCATTTCACACACAGCTGATTCGAAGGACGCAAGAGAAGGCTTCTCCTTCTCAAAGTTTCATAGATAATGGTGTTCTTCGTGTGTCCAGGGATTTTTGTTTGTTGCCTTTTGTCCCACTTGGGCAAATTGCATTCTGTGTAATTATGCTAGTGATAAAGGTCTGCTCTGTTGCCTAATCTGCTGGGATGGCCAGCATGTTTGTGTGGTTGAGGGCTGCAGTGGATGTCAGAGTGCTCACTCAGAATCTCTAGAATATGCACTTGAGTATTATGTAAGGTGTGATTCCGGAGATTACTCCTTTAAATTACTACTTTAATGGGCTCTGCATTCTGTGCATTAGTATTTACTCGGCATCTGGGGTCTTTTGCTCAGATATTTATAATACTAGCTTGTGGCCCCCATGTACATCATTTTGCTAGCTGTTAACAGCTTGAATGAAAGCATGGCCAATGGTATTAAAACCTATTAATAGGTCTTAGAGATCTGTTTTAAAGAGAACCGTCAGAGGCCATGTTTGAGGACAAATGTGTATCGCCTGAATACACTGCCTTTGGGTTCTCAGTGTGAGAGTCACTGTGGGATTTGACTAGATTATGCAAATGAGCTGTCAGTTGCCGGGATCCCCTCCCTTATTTATGATGGAACAATGTGCCTTTGTGGGGGAGGTTCTGCTCTCCCTGGGGCAGGTAGACGGGGTGGAGTGCAGTGGAGCTTTGTTAAAGGCACACAATATGGCAACCGCTTGTGCTTGTAGGGGCCGAGCACTAGGACATAATGCAGTTATTTTATATATCAGATGAGGGCTATGCTGATTGACAGACGTAGGCTGGCAGTAAGCGTGCTTACATTGTGTTTGGGTATCACTATGTGATTTTGCACCTTTGCAGGATGAGGAATTGGCATTTCCGCATAATACAAGTTAATTTGTCATGCTAATGCAAATTTTATTAGTGATGTTTATTAAATTACTGTCCTATGATCATGCAGGTTAAAATTATATGAATCACACAGACATCTCAAAATAAAACAATTAAATGGCCAAAAACCGATAAAATGGGGCAATTTAGTTTTAAATTGGTAATATATCCAGATCCAGTGTCTTTGACAAGCGGTATATTTTTCAGCCCTTGCTGAGATGTCTAAAGCACTCGTGACACCTTGCTAAATGACATTTTTCAGGCTGTCTTTATTTTCAAGCAGTGCTTTTTAATATTAGAGAGATGTGTGCTGCTTAAGGTGACCTTCCAGAAAGTTTTTTTTTTCCTGATAAAGCAGTAATCCTAAGAATTCCTTCCTCTTAACGCTTGGCTTCATGTACAGTTTTATTGTTACCCTCCATGACACAGAAGTAATCAGATTTTGTTTTGGGTGAGGAAATTGTAAGTGTTGGTTCTATGCCTTTACTGATTGGCCAGAGTAATAGATGTGGCAGTTTTTTGTTTGTGGGGAGTGTGAGATGAAACTAAAATTTTCAGGTGTCTTTCTGTTGAAAACACAGGTGTGAAACAATTTAACTTGGCTGTGTAACTTTTCAGGCACGTCACTATTGTTTACCACACTCTTGTTCTCCTGCAAGCATGCATGGTCTGCCACCATTATTACATCATTGTTCACGCTGGCCGACTTCAGTGACAAATGGCTTGCATGAATAGACAGACCCTTGGGGGTTTTAAGGGCCAGTGATGGAGACGATTGTTTCCAGTGAGACCCAGCTCAGTCTTATTTGCAATCACAATGGTTTCCCAGGTGCACGACACTTTTGCATATGTAGCTGGATGTGGTGGTTTTCTGTACGGCAGCTAAATCGCCGTAGTTGCATAACAGCATTTAATAACTCTTAGGCAGCTGCTCAGCTGTTGCCAGGAAATGTTGCAACAAGATTTTGTCCTGTAAGCAAGAACATGTGTTAGTGGAGATTTGAGTCTGGATGTTAACACACTTGGTGCTGTGAGTGACTAAGTAGTGCCCATTTCCTGTTGTACCTCTGCTTTATCACGCTGCTGGCACAGCACCCCCCCCCCCCCAGCAGTCTGTCCTTATTTCAGGTCAGTCATGACTGCCCTCAGGTGGCGATCACAGGTGTGGTGTGACTCACCCACCCCAAAATACCTAAATAGTGCTGCAAGCCTTGGCAACCATTAAAAAAAAAATCATATTTGTGTGATGGTGCACCTCTGTCATAGATAGGCTTATTGTTTTCATGATGGCTGTCTGCTTTATTTGGTCGACAGCCAGTAAGGGCAGGGGTGACTTATGTATCAATATTATAACAGGCATATTTTAAGTAGGATTAGTTGAGTTTTTTCCTGTTTAAACTGCTCAGAGCTGATCAGTCTCCCCCTCTGAACTGGGGATGTGTGTTGATGCCGGCTGCTTCTGTCTGATGCCTGTTACAAATCTCATCTAATCACGCTGTCCTTAGTTTCCTCGCAGAATTTAATTCTCAGAGACCCAGAACCAGTGTTTGCTGGTTTAATTAAATGGCTGGTTGATCTGGAATCCGGCATATGATTTGTGCATTAGCTGGAAGGAAATCCCATGTAGGCACAGAATATTTTTGGATAATATAAATGTCTTATCATATTAGACTGGAACTGTCCTATGGAGAGCAAGTTCTGTTTTCCTTTTTAGGTTGCAAGGGCACAGTTGTCGTTCACATGCAGATCTCCAGCTTTGGATTGAGATGGTGGGCCAGAATAACCCCAACTGACTTTGAGTCATCAATAGGCATCGAAGCTTCTTTACCCACCTCATGCAAACTGCAAAAAGCAGAAGTGTTTTTGGTTCTACAGTGAGAATCTGACATGCGACTATATGTGAAATTAGGAACATACTGTTCTGTGTGTTTTATATCCTTGGAGTTCGGGCTTGAAGAGTAGTTCCAGGTGGAGTTTTGGAACTGTTTGTGTGTCCGTGTGTATGTGTGTGCTCAGCATTTCCTACAGAATGGAATACATTAAATGTTCCCTGTATTACCCAGAAAGGGAAATTGCTTGTGCACATACATTTTTTTTCTGGTTTTGTTTTCGGTGGCCCCAGAGGACTGACAATGGTTGAGCATGATTAACGCCAGCTGCTGTGAAGTGTTGGGGGAGGAGCTTTTAATTTGTGCCCTATTTAAATCTTCAAGGTCAAGCCGTAGCCCTGCTACAGTAGTATGAATGCAACACACTTGTGAGTTCCATGATTTTCACTCTTGCAGGCACTGAGCATCCTGCATAAGACTGTTTGGTGTCGCCATGGAGAGACCATTTGCAGAGTACTTAATTTACGGTAGAAACTAGTAATCCAGAAGGATGCTCCTCTCATCCTTTCAGTCCTAGTTTTTCTGGTTGTGTGTGGCTCTAATGTGGGTTTGGGAGTTTCGGCCGCAGTTTTTGTGGGTGTATTGTACCTTGCTGTAGTTTAAGAACTATAATCTTGACTAATGTTTAATTGCTTTTTTCTGTGGGGGAAATACTACATTTTTCATTTAGTTTTCCAAGTAAATCTATCTTGAAATCTGAAGTTCTCATTCAAGACATTTGAATGTTTGAGTGGCTGTTTTCAGTTTTAGAAAAACAAAACCTTTTCAAGGGATGTTTAAGGAAATCTACAGATTATGGCACTCAGTTGATGATGCCGCCTTAAGTGTAAGAGGGCTTGTTAATATTCAGTAGAGGATTTCAAGGGAAAATCTGAAGACTTGAACTTGAAGTATAGTTTACCATTCTTGATTTACTTCAAAATGAATGTTTTCACTTTAGAATAATAATTAGCTCTTAACCTCCCTTTACCCTGTAGCTTTGCTGAATTTCAGCCAGATGATAGGTTTTTATTAACCCTCTGTAGTAACGATACATGATATACAGATCCATCCAAAGATAACAGCTTTGTTGTGATGTCAGAAATTAACCGATATTTAGACTTCAAATCAATATTCAAAGTTAGCAGCACCAGAGCTAAAGACGTATCTTCATTTAGTCAGTAGCTTGTACTGGATGATCCAGCCATTTTCTGTAGTGGAAGACGAGGGATTTCATTGGCTCATTCACCACTCAGAACCTCGCCACAGTCTCCCAAGTCAGCACTGTTTTGCTGACGTCTCATTGCCTGCATTACATGATGCAGCTGCCAGACACACTTATGAGATCCTCAGAAGTAAAATCACCAACATCAGGTTCATTCCATATTTGTGCAGTTCAGAAGTTATCCAATTATCAGTATAGGTAATGTTAAACAAAAATGTCATAGCCCCCCCCCACCCCCCTTGTTCTCAGATTTTCAGTGTTAATACACCTTTATATATGAACTTTAAAAAAATATTCCTTCCCCACCCTCTAAGGAGGCAGGTGTGAACTTTGGTGGCTGGGTCCCCATTTGTGGCCCTTAAACCTGTCATTAAATCTGCTTGTTATTGTTTCCTGTGTCCCTCCCCCTTTTGTATGGCGTCTTTTCTGCAAAACATGAAAACTAGGCTCGAGGTCATCCTCACAAAAGGTTTCATAGAATCTATAATGGCACCGGACTGCAGGCTGGTAAGCTGATCCATTGGCTGGTTTTGCTAGCCATATTAGCGAGTCACAATCAGCCAGTATAGTAGTTTAATAGTGATGTGTTAAATGGAATAATTTAGAGGGCCATCTAGCTGAAGTGCTTTTATTTTGCTTTTGAGCATAGCATCATAGACACAGCTGTGTCATGAAGCTAGCAATGATATCAGTCATTCACACTTAAGCACCTATGTGAATGGAATCACTCAGACAATATTCAGTGATTGCTGCAAGTCAGAGTTGTTCTCCTGTTAAATGGGGGCCAGGTTGCAGGTATGAGGGCATTACTGTGAGATATTTGAAATCTGGACAGGTCCCTCTCATTGAATTTGTATCCCCCTGCACCACCTACCTCATTAATACTTCTCATGCCCGAGTGTACCTACACTACAACTTCACAATCACTTGGGGCCCATCTCGGGCACTTCTTTATAACCTAGCCTTTCTCTCGGTCATCAGGTCTTGGCGTTAATGCAGCTAAATGTTTGGTAGTTCTACTTATCCAGAAGCATGCAAACTGCAGCTCTGTGGTCCCAGATGCACAGTGGATCTGTGGTCTGAGGCGACTTCTCAATAGACACCCAGTTGTTTGTTTCTTCCAAGGAAATGTTTGGTATTTATAGTCATTTCCTCTTTACATCAGTCTATTAATATCCAGAGTTTTAATGTTGGCAGTCATTATTGTTGCTTAGCTGGCCTGATATAATGGGATCCATTGGGCATTTGCTTTAGTCAATGAGGTGACTCAGAGCAGACTCTGCTAATGTGTGAGAAGCCTATGAAATTCTTCATTTAAGATGCATCACAACCCCCTCTTCTGCTATTACTTCCTGTCTCTGTCAGCAAGAGGTCTCATTCCCCCCGTTTCCCATCTGCTATAAAATTGTTCCCGGAGTTCACTGCCAAATGACGGGTCTCTATATGGCAATACGTATTAAATTTTGCTTTACCTTGATTTAAAATTGATAGGCTGATTACTGCTTGTAATTACTGTATGTCAGTTCCAGTACTTAAATATTTAAAATGCTGTCATTTATATTACATCTTCAGGGTGTTAAAACATTCCAGTTGGTTGAAGATGGGAGCAAACCACACATTGATATTGTTTTGAAGTGTCAGTTGTCCCCGGAAGGTGGGACGTGGCTTGAAGAAGCCACTCTTACATGTGCTCATCTCCATGTGGCAGCTTGCTTACTGGTCATCTGACATGATACATTTTGGTCCAACTCTCCTGTCTTGCACACCTTATGAGATCGTGTACTGTGTCGTCCTGAATGTCGGTACATCATACTGTAATTGAAATCCTAGATGAACATCACCAGTCAGAATGCACTGATGTTGGTGGGTGACGATTGCATTTTCCCACGTTCCTGCCAACAAAGCCCACGAAATTGGACAGTTGCTCGTTTATATAATTGATAAAATTGGCAGGAGGTGGTGGTAGCTGTGGAGGGTATGAGTGACTCACAAGCCTTGCTGTGGGGTATGTGTACGGGGGGGATCCTTTGCTTACAGAGTTTGAATGTAAATGTTAGCTTTTTAGTGAATAAGCTCGTCCATTTCCCAGCTGTGCGCTAACAGCCGTGTTCCTGCCTCTTCAGGCACAGACATTTCAGTTGGGGAAGAGGTGGCCATCAAGCTGGAATGCGTGAAGACGAAACACCCTCAGCTCCACATTGAGAGCAAGATCTACAAGATGATGCAGGGCGGTGGTAAGCAAGGAGAGGCCTATACCTCCATTCTGTTATCCCTGTACTTTCATCTCTATACCCCTCTGATCTGACATGCCAGTCCTACAAAGTGCAGGGCTTCTGTGAGCAGTGAAGCTATATGACGGATCAGTCTGATACATCAAAACTTAAACATCTTTCTCCTTTAGGATCCAGTGTCACTGAAAAACTGGTTGCCCCAATGTTAGATTTCTCCCATGTGGAGAGGTTTGGTGTGAGTCACCCTAAAACGCATTCTCAATGTCAAAGGGTGAACCAAAGCTAACAGCACCTTCGTGCTTCTCTGCATGGATGCTTGACCTGTCATGGGGAGGTGCTCGCTCTCAGCGATTGGTGCCGTTTTCATCATGCGTCTGATGTTATGTAATGTTAGATGTATGTATAATGATTGTAGCGGTTACCTCATGCAAGAAAAACAGGCATCGACTGCACGATACCATGGCAAACTAAAGTTTTAACCGTTTGGAGCACACCCTCCTGGGCCCAGCGGAGTGTGTATCTTGGCTTTCTGCATGAAGGCTGTGCCTTTATTCACTGCTTGCTGCATTAAGCCAACACCCTTCATTTTTGCTGGAAATGAAACTGGTTAAAGGGTAAATGGACTCTCCAGCTGCATGCTGTGAGAACTCCGAGGGTCCTGAATAGTTTACTGGCGCGCCGGTCCAAGCGAGACCTTGAAAAGTGGAATCCCATTTATAATAGATGCATTGTTACAGTCGAAGTGCTGAGTGACATTTACAGAGCCGGGAGAATTCCGAGCGCGGACAGGGAACAGGATGACAGGACAGGAGGTTAGGTTTTAAGAACCCTGAGTTGGCATAATCCGTGACGACACAAAGGAGCAAACAAAGCAGAAGGCTGGTTATTTGTGTAGCGGTCCTTCATTAATTAGTTCACAGAACAACGCCTCATGGAAACGTGTGATACCTTGTGTCAAGCTGCTGAATTCACAAGTGCAAGCGATAAGTGCCTTCAATGTGTGGAGCAGCCCTATAGTAATATCAGTGCAGATCCATCCGTGCTGGTTGTGGCTCATTGGCAGTGAAGCCCCACAGCTGCGCTGGTTTGGCTGGGAAGCTCGTCTCCTCACGGAGCACATGGTGCATGGCTATGACAGAGAAACGCTCTTTGAAATTGCGTTAGGGTTAGGGCGTTTTCAGAATTTGTGTTTTTTTGAGTTTCGAGTGTCGCCCAGGCCCTGGTTGCCCGTTTTGAAGGCAAGATCATTGAAGGATTGCTCTTGAAGTTTGTGCTAAAAGTTTACTCCATGCTGTCTAGAAACTGCAGTCTTGATAACGTTTCATAAATGT
The DNA here is from genome assembly GCA_011763525.2 of Mormyrus iriodes. NCBI lineage: Eukaryota > Metazoa > Chordata > Actinopteri > Osteoglossiformes > Mormyridae > Mormyrus > Mormyrus iriodes. Next base: position 12,787,816 of record JAAGVU020000092.1, on the reverse strand, counting down.
AACTCTGACAGACCCCGGTGTGTTTTATTACTGAGGTAACTTTGGTCGATGAGAATCCTCTTAAACCTTCTTGCCTTAGCTGTGCTTAATGGTTTGGAGTAGTCAGGGTTTGATCATGTCATTAATAGTTAACCCCTCCCCATGCTTCTTTTTGGCCCTGGTTATTATTAAATAAAGTATGTTACAATGTTGGCTTATTCATGCTGCTTTAACTTGTTTTGCCCCTCATTGTTCCTGGAGCAGTGAGCAGCTGCCAGCTGTGAACCATGTGACCATTGCTTTGGTGTGCACTGAACGCGCTCCTACCCAGCATGTCCCCGTCCCCCCCTTTTGTCTGGGCCCCAGCCAGTCCTGGCATGTCGATGGGGGCAGGGCCCAGGCATTCTGCCTCTGTGGCAGTCTTTAAAGAATGAGCTCGGTTCCCGATGAATATTCAGAGGCCGCCCATCCGGCCGCGTGTGTCCTGCTTAGTGTGTCTGTCTGACTGCTTGGGCTTTAAGTTTGCCTGCTGTGTGGCTGCTCTTCTCCCTCCCCCCTTCCCTTGGGCGCTCATACTGCGGGGCCCTCAAGCTGTTACCACAGTTTCATAATTTTCCCTAAATGGACGGTCGACTGCAGCAGTGCCTTCAGCAAATTAGGAATGGATTCTCCCCTTAGGTCTCTGTTAGCTGTATTAACTATATCTGGCTGTGTGTCTGCACACGGGAAAGTACTCTTTGGTTGACCTGAGGCTGGGGCCTGTGATGGGGATAAATTTGACCCCTGGGTACCGCCAAGAATAGCTGACCTGGAGGCAGCCTGCCGCAAAACGCTGAGCTGTGTGAAGTGTGGCTATGGCCGGCACTACCCAGGCCCCTCAGCCTGAGGGTCGCCGGCAGCTGCTGCAAGGGCCGCTGGGTGCGAGAGGCTCTGATTAACCCGCCATCTGCGGCCCACGCTTTCCCCTCCCCCTCCTCTTTTAGCCGCAGTCCCACGTGGTGTCCCAAAGCTCGGGACCCAGCCTGAAGTTAGCTAGCGTGAAGCCACATGCTGTGTAGAAGATATCTTTACCCCCTTTCCTGGCTGTGGAGCTCCATACCTGCCTGAAACACATGCACTCCAGAGATGGTACATTTCAGCACTGGTATCAATGAGATTCTCCTTTTATTAGCTGAATTATAAAGGCCTTTGTGTTCCTGTACTTGAAACCCCTGTGCCATCTCGGGTTCCGTCTATCCTTTGTAACTGCTTGTAAGTCACCTCTGTGTGGGAGTGTTTGTGCACTAACAGTGGTATTGTTTCTTTGAATGTGAAACTTATTTTAATCATTTGTCCATTTTTTGGGTGTAAACAAACACCAGCTCTCCCTGCCCCATAGTCATTGCAGTCTTAACACCTACATTGGTGATTTTGAAGCATGCTTCTGAAGCAGCTTTCTGAAATGGGTGCAAAGCCAAGGGCTTGTTTCTGTAGCAGATCTGCACAACGTCCACACTGGTGATGCATGCATGCATGCATGCATGCATGCCTGCATAAAGGATGACAAACTGTACAGTATGGTTATTTTCTGAACTGCAGGATGTGTGGTGATGGTCGCGAGTTAGCTGGCCGCATGTTTGACTCTGCGTCTGTATGTCGTCCCTGCAGTCGGCATTCCCACCATCAAGTGGTGTGGTGCTGAAGGCGACTATAACGTGATGGTCATGGAGCTGCTGGGGCCCAGCCTGGAGGACCTGTTCAACTTCTGCTCCCGCAAGTTCAGCCTGAAGACCGTTCTTCTGCTGGCTGACCAGATGGTACGGCCACCGGCGGGGGTCTGTTTAACCCGGTAGAGGGCTGGATTCGAGCTGTGAGTGGCAGGCAGGGAGCTGTGAGGATGGCCACATGACACTTTGTCAAATGGGTACCAGGCAAGATTCCATCTCTGGTCGGATCTGAGTACATCAGGCACATCACTGAACCTTCACAAAACAAGGACCTCTGAGAATTTGTTTGGACATTCTGTTTCACAGGAAAGTAATCTATTGTCTTGGTTTTAGGTTTAATGGCTGTAGGTCCTAGATGGACCCAGAATAAGCTAGAATTAAGTGTGCAGCTGAATATAATCAATTTGATTCTTATTCACTGGAGTTCAGAGCTGCTTAGGTAGACAGTGAGCTTTGGTTTTACTTAAGCATGTGTCTAGCAGCCAGCCAGTAGTTCTGACAGTGACATAAAAGTAACGCTTCATTACTTTCATTGTGTTAGCAGACTGTGTGATGGGGTTTATCCAGTATCATGTCCTCAATTAAGTGAACATGAATTCCTCTCGCCCTGGTTCTTGCATAGTGAATTAGTGCTTGCTCAACTGCATAGTGAGGATCCAGCATTAGATACCTTTGCTGCCCCCTGCTGGATAAGGTGCTATAATACGACAGTGTTAAATGCCATTGCCAAAAATAGGTGAAAGCTATAGCTTTATTTTAGAAACTCGGCAATGAAGTTTTGTGAAGTTTTGTCATAGCTAATTACGTAGCAATTAGCTTCATTTTTGCAGAAATTTTTGAGCACCTTAAGGAGCACGTTAATGTACAAATTTTCATTCAGTGTATAATCCAAAGATTTTAAGGGCTCTCTTAAGGGATGCAGTGTGCCAGCTTTCATTTTCTTATCCAGGGGGAAACATGACATCATTGTGCTGTGTCATGACCCCCCCCCCCCCCCCCCCCCCAGTTCACCTCTGCGCTAGGTGGATTTAAAGCATAATGTGAAGCAGAGGACAGTGGCTATATTAACCCGATCCGGTGCTCACTGCAGATCAGCCGTATCGAGTACATCCACTCCAAGAACTTCATCCACCGAGACGTCAAGCCTGACAACTTCCTCATGGGTCTGGGGAAGAAGGGCAACCTGGTCTACATCATCGACTTCGGCTTGGCCAAGAAGTACCGGGACGCCCGCACCCACCAGCACATCCCCTACCGCGAGAACAAGAACCTGACGGGCACAGCGCGCTACGCCTCCATCAACACGCACCTGGGGATAGGTAGGTGGGGCCCGCTGGGTAGAGAGCGTCGCCTGCATCGGTATCGGGACCTTTTGGGACAGTGTTTATGCTGTAACGGACATATGGGGGCTTTCCGACATTCAAGAAAACTAGAGAAAGGCAGTCAGTTTAAGAGGTTGATGAAAGCAAATTGCTGTGAAATGTAAATATAGAGGCAAACTGAGAAAACCGGCATCTGACGAGCGGTTCTGTTTGAGACGCTGTTGTTTTAAAAGCTTATGCCTGGACTCCCCTTCCCCCACTGTGCAGAGCAGTCCCGGCGGGACGACCTGGAGTCCCTGGGCTACGTGCTCATGTACTTCAACTTGGGCTCGCTGCCCTGGCAGGGCCTCAAGGCCGCCACCAAGAGGCAGAAGTACGAAAGGATCAGCGAGAAGAAAATGTCCACTCCCATCGAGGTCCTGTGCAAGGGCTACCCCTGTAAGTGAGCGCTATGGAGTCAGCCGCTGTCCCCACCGCTGCTGTGCGAGGAGCGTTTGTAAGCCATGTTTGGTTTTCTCCACACAGCCGAGTTTGCCACATACCTCAACTTCTGCCGCTCCCTGCGCTTCGACGACAAGCCGGACTACTCGTACCTGAGGCAGCTTTTCAGGAACCTGTTCCACAGACAAGGGTTCTCCTACGACTACGTGTTTGACTGGAACATGCTAAAGTTTGTGAGTGCTCCGATCTTTTGTGCAAGAGTGTGTGCCCTTCTCTCAAGCATTGCCAGGTTCTTGGTACATTCTACTAGTCATTCTAGTCAGCCCCGGTCGCTTAGTGACTCATTGACCTTAAAGAGTTCGAAGCACTGCATCTGCCGTTGAAGCCTCCTTAACCGTCCAGGATTCACCGCGGAGGGCCTGCAGGTGCAGCTGGTCCCTTGACACTGATTGCGTGTACACCGTGTATACAGTCGAATGGTCAGTTGGGGGTGCCGCCTGTGCTCACTTCTCTTGTCTCTGTGTTCAGGGGGCCAACAGAGCAGCGGAAGACGCTGAGCGTGAGCGCAGGGACCGGGAGGAGAGGCTGAGACACAGCAGGAACCCCGGGGCCAGGGGCATCCCCTCCGCCTCGGGCCGGCCCAGGGCAACTCAGGAAGGAGCACCTACGACCCCACTGACCCCAACCTCTCACACCGGTCAGCATCGCAGCCCACATGACACCCAGCTGGCGAGCTCGACCCTGACAGTCGTACTGGCTTCCCGAGTGGCTTAGTTAAGTCAAGGCGCTCAGCCCCCTTCAGCTGTCAGGTCACATGATCGATCGATACCTCGTATTGAGTTGCTCATTCTGAAGTCTGAACTAAGTATCGTGCCAGTGGCAGGGGTCTGCAGCTGAGCCTCCTGCTGGCCTACGGCTTTGAATCTGGCTGTATCCGAGGCCAGCATGGGGCTGAAGGCCCCAGTTACCTGGCAAAGTGCTGAAATTGAAAAGGGATCCTTCAAAAGACACATATCCCCCCCCCCCCCACAGGCCACCTAAAATCACGTGGGAACTTCAGCTATACTGTTTAATATCCTTTTTATCAAAACAGTTAACATCTGGGTTTTGATTGTCATTGCATCGTGTTTTATCATCGTTCCTTTGCTGCTGCAGCTCAGCACAGGGCAGTGTGTCACTTACGTCCTGAATTTAGATCATGGCGGTGTGTGGGCTCCTCTCGCAGGAAGTTCTCATGACTTCAGGCGCCGGTTTTAACATCCTTAAAGGTCACGGAGCTTGTCTGTTTTGAAGGTTAAGGCCTCAGCGAATGCGTCATTTCGATATATGGCTTTGACGTCCCATCTCACCACCCCCTTTCCCCCATGACCCAACAGTATAACCTGGCTCATAAAAGTGACATTCAGGGCTCAGATCCAGGCCCGTGAGATGCTCTTTAATCATGCCTCTGCGCGGCGCTTCCTCTTTGTGGGAGGTGCGCAGTGGAGCCGTTGTCAACATGTTCACCTCCTGCCCCCCACCCCTCCCCCCAGGCGTCGAACGAGAGAGGAAGGTGAGCATGCGGTTGCACCGCGGCGCCCCCGTCAACATGTCATCGTCTGACCTGACCGGACGGCAGGACACCTCGCGCATGTCCACCTCACAGGTATGAGACGCCCCCACAGCTCTCACTCACACCGTTCAGTGTCGCCTGTAGTGATGCCCTGAGGCTCTCAGAGCCGCTGATGGTGTTTCCCACTGTACAGAGCTGCAGAACTTCCTGTGCTCCATCCTGTTCACGCGGGGTGGCGGGAATGCCTGCAAGCTCCAGTCTTGCTTGCTAGTTTATGATGTGGTGGCATCATTGATGTAGCATAGCTGAGGTTGATGGGATTGTGTCTAGGTTAAATGAATAGGCAATATTACATTTTTCTGTCCTTTTCTACGAAGTTAAATTCAGCGTTAATATTACCCAGATGCACTGTTACTGGGAAGAGGCAGCCTTCAGGAGGATGCCGGTGTGGGCCGGTTCTGACAAGGCCTCCCATTAAGCGACAGGAACCCCCATGTGCCTGGCCCAAGATCAGCTTAGCTCCTTGATAGCGTGTCTGAGCCTGGCAATAACAGCACAGCACATGCATGCGTCAGCCATACATCAGCCATGTGCGTAAGCGCCTTGACTTGGCTGCATTTGTGGGCTTGGCACAGTGTGTTGTGACGCGCCCAGCTGCATGCAACTCTGAATGGGGCGCATTTGGGTGGGGGATGAGAAACTTCGAGGTCATCGTGAACGGCTAGGTGGCATGGGGCTGGTGGATGAGCTGAGGAAGCCGCGCATTAGTTGGCATGATTTGGTAATCCAACCCCTGCTGTGAGAGCGCCTCCTGCTGATCGGTGTGGAGCCAAATGCCACCCACCCCATTTTTGTTCCCCCTCCTCATGTTTCTGCTTGAGGGTTTTAATATACACTCCCCACTTTCGCAGCGGTACCTCTAGTGCCGTTAATTTGGAGTCGGCCTGTCATCCTCTGTTCCTTCCTTTATGGTTGGATTATGAAGTCATGGAGATCTGACAGTGCTCCCACAAACATTGAAGTTGGGTACAGGCTGCCCTCTGATTGTTTGTGATGTGATGTGTCCTGTCTTCACAAATGGCTTCTTCTCCCCCCCCCCCACCTCAGAATAGCATTCCCTTCGATCACCACGGCAAGTAGCTGCTCGCCACGTTCTCGTGTGAAGGCAGCACTGGGTGAGTGTCGGCCGGTACCTTCACGCAAGACGCCCCCCACAGGATGCCCACGTGTCCGTCTCCTATAAACGTGTGGCATCTGCAAGCGTGAAGCGTTTTGAGTTTCACATCTTCCACGTCACGGTTCATGGTTTTTGCAGTGTGGCCCCAGGCTAGCTCTGCCTTCTCTCAAAGTACATTATTTTGAAATACACGTCAAGACAAATCACTGAGCAGCTCATCTCAACAATGTGTAAATTTGCACTAGTGATGGAAGCTTGACAGTTGAAGGTACGTGGAGGTGGATAATCCCAAATCCTCCTGTTGCTGAAGGGGAGTTTCTCATTGACCCGTCTGCGTCCCTGAGCCCCAAGCCTGGCATCACACTCATCCACACTCATCCACGCAGCTTTTGGTCGCTGTCGGCACTCTAGGCATAGCAGACTGCCGATGAGCATAGCTAGCCACTGCAGACACACGTGCGTGATCTCTCCACTGCTGGTGAAGCACCGCAGGTCCTGGTCTGCTAACATGTTTCCGTACAGGCCGCTGGCATGGCCGCATTTGGAGTGGTTTGGTGTCCCCTGCTAAGCTGCCCTCTGTGGTGCTCCAGTAGTGCCTAGTGCCTTAGCTCACCCCTTTGCCTCCCCGCCGCTTGGGCTGTGCCTGATTCCTGAGAGCCCTTCTGCATGCTGCCCACTCAGGCCATCCTTCTCCTCCTCCTTACCGGTCCGTAGACAAGGTGCCAGTCTAAAGGATGTTGACCTACCACAATAGTAACAGGAAGAGGCTAAATGAGCCCCGTCTCTATCGGCTTCCCTTTCTGGAAGAGCACTGCAGATATTGCAGGGAGGACAGCTGGTTGCTTCTGTGAGCATTACCTTTCATGGTGATGTCAGTGCAGTGTCTCCTCAGGGAGAAAGCGACCCACCGGCCTTCACAGCCCATGCTAATATCCAGAGCAGTCCGCTTAGAGTCATGCGGATTTATGCCTTTATGCTCTTACGCAGGGGGTCCAACAACATCCCGTCCTGGGACATGTAACCACACTGACTATGCAGTCGATGATTTTTTTTGATCAGCTGTTCACCGTATCAAAGCATTTAAGTGGTGCTGAATGCTTTCATCTCTTGCTGCCTCTGGCCAGCCTTTGACCAGCAGCATGATCCTTCATCTCGGCCGGCAACGGCTCTGCTTCATTCATACCTAAGTCTGTGGGCATGGTCTCAGTTTAAAGGAAGGCTGCCCTTTCTTTCACCTGGACGTGTAAAACCCACAGAAGGACTGAGATGACAAGTACTAGTAGAAGCAACAGCGCCATGTTATGTGAAGGGGTCCTTCCCAGAATTTAGGATGCAGTACAAAATATAAACGAATATAGATATAGAATAAACGTCACGACCAACATGAACACGACCTGATGTTTTTTGGATTGTGATGCTCATCTCCGAGATCGCGAAAGCTTGATGCTGGTGCCTCCTCCCCTTGCTTCATGCAGATCCTGTCTCGTGTGAACCCCAGCGCTCTCCACTCTGCTGTACCTCGATGAGACACCTCCACGCACAACAGAGGGCAGGCAATGCATGGCTGATGGTCACTACTACTCCCCCTACAGCCTCACCTCTGCAACGACCACGGAACATCAGTCCTGTACGGAGCCAGTCTGTCTTCAAAGCCCAACTAAATGGAACCACATAAAGGCCTTTCGTTTGGGACACGCACACATGCACGCTCGCTCGCCCACCCGCCCTCGCTGAGTGTGCTCCGAAGAAGGCCACAGTCTCAGCTTCTTCCTCCTCTTCTCTGCACTGGTGTCCTGAGAGCCGGCTGCCGCCCATAACCTTCGAGGGAGGTTCACAGTGTTCCCCGTCACTGATCGGCGCAGTTTCTGTCCCCAGCCTTGCTGTCCCCGTTGTGTCCTGATATGTTAAATGAAATCTCCCTCATTATCCTTTGCCCCCCCCCTCCCATATTAAGTATTAAATTATACAAGCCATGTTCTGTTTAGGTCAGTAGCGTGTTGGTGTGTGGCTTTTGTCTGAATGGACAGAGAACTGAAAAAGGTTCGTTAAAATTGTAGCTTCTGATTTAGCTCTCCAAAGACCCAGAAAGATTGCATTTCAGGTTAGGTGTTTTAACACTATTTATTGTTTTAAACGTATGTTTTAAGCCCCATAATTCCATTGCTGTTAATGATGGTGGTTACTGCTGTTCAGCAAAGCCTGTAAGCCATGGACATGGACAGATGGATGCTCATCTTAGAGACCCTCAGTGGTGTGAGGAACTCAAATGTGAAACGGGTTCCCTCACTGCGCCCCCCCACTCGCTTTTCCAGCACCCATTTTGGGTAATCCTGAGGGTTTTAGCCTCCATCGAACTGATGGTGCATCGGATACAGTTCTTTCGACTGTTGCTGTACAAATATATTGCATTCCTTTTTTATTTCGAAGCTGTGAAATATGTGTAATATACAAATGTAAATGCTTTCCACTGGCCCTGTGGTTTGCTGGCACGTTTCCCTGGACCCGCTGTGGAGCAGGAGTGCCCAGCGTGAGCGCACTGGCCCAGTCCCACCAGCGCACGTGCCCTCAGTGCCACTGCAATGGAGGGCGTGTCTCTACACAGCTGGCGAATGAAGACCTTTCGGCTTTTGAGGGCCAGCTTAGCAGAGGCATGGAGCACTTGTTCCTGTAGCATTAAGCAAATACACGCCATCTTTTTTTTTTTTTTTTGTCCCCTTTTTATATATTTTAATTTCTTTTTTTGGGTCCGATAAGTTCTTGCATATCAGAGGCTTTCAGTTCCTGCAGATTTTTCATTGAACCACCGCTGGTTGCACGTGGAGGCTGGTAAGTGTCTTTGGGGAATAACTGAAAGCCAGGCTGACTGCAGGTGAGTGGCTATTAAATATCTGATTGCGGTTGAGGAATGTGTATGTGTGTGTGTGCATATAGGGCCTGTGACGGTTTGGTGCCATTTAGCGAGGGCCTTGCCTAGTAAGGATAGGTGTTAGTGTGTAGTCTGAAAATATTAATCGCCAGTGTCAAGTCGACACTCAGAGTGTGACAGGAGTTATGCTTTTGTGGGGTTAGAGGGAAGATTCACTCCATACTAGTCTTGTTTATTAGTTGGCTGGCCGGTGTTCTCAGTGAATGTTCCTGCACTGATTAAGAGGCACATGCACTAAGTCTTGGCGTTCTTCTTTTTTCTGGGTTTTGTTCAGTGGTGGCAGATTTCAGAGCTTTGGGTTTGGATTTCTGCCATCTCCTGGTAGTACGCAATGGGTGTTGCAACAAACAGCTTGTACAGGCGCCGCAGTCCGTCTGCTCCTAGGGGTTTCCACTGTGTTTTTTCTCCTCCTTGCCCCCAAGGCCTTAGCCCTCCTCCTCTGTTTATTCCTTAGTTTAAGCCCCATGGACAGTCAGGCCCCACCTCACACCATCTCACACTGCTGTGTCTTGTGTAATTATGGTAATCTCCTAGCCTTGTAATTTTGTTTTCCTCATTTGTATTGCCACTGTATTTGTGTACTTTAAAATTGTGTAAATAAATTAAGAACTTGTACTTTTTCCTGGATTTCTTTTTTTTTTGTTAGGTTTGGGTAGAGGATAAAGGGTTTTAGAATTTTAGTTCTGACCAATAGATGGCAGTACAATTTAGGAATATGGTTGGCAAACTGGTCTGTGCCTATGACCCCCCCACCCAATCCTGTGTAAATGGAAGCAACTTGTACCAACACAACTGCTCCTGAAAATGAGGACATGGCAAAATAACTCTATATTGCACAATGGAAAAGGGTGTCCCCCGTCGTACACATACGTCTGTGTATCTTATGTGTTTAAGCAGAACTTAACTAAGAATGTAAGCTATCAATAGTTTTGCTTTTAATGCTGCAAGACCTCATTATGCGTCACTACATTCACAGTTATTTGGGTACTCATTTTAACGCAGGAGAGCCTGTTAAACTACTAGTAGGGCTGTTTAAGTAGCTGATTATCAGGTATGTGCTGAGGGGGGGTTGTAGTGCAACTGCTTTGCCAAGACAGTTCTGTGGATTTCTTAAGATCATGTGTTTTATCTACTCTGCAGGTGTGCCCTCTGGTGGTCTTAAAAAAAAAAAAAAAAAAACGCTCCCAGTGTGTGTGTGCAGTTCCTCCGCTTCACTGAAGTAAAAATGTAATTTCCCCTGGTTTTACAGTGTGGATATATAGAGACTCATTTGCCATGACCAAATTTTTCAAAGCATCATGAATAGGTGAACTGAGAATTTTTGGTACGTTTGGTACTTTGATTCCATGTGTAGCGTGGCCTTTTTCACTGCTCTGAGCAGAACCAAATCCAGACCAGCGAGTTTTTTTCGTGTCTGAACATGAAGATGCAATCCGCGTTTTCCTCTCACAGTTATGGTAACTGGAATGTGCGAATCGAACTCATTTCCTTAAGCAGAGTTTGAGTTGCCACACGACGAGCTCCATTTCATGTAACGCCACTAAGAAAGCAGCTGCTCTGTTCCCCAACAGCTGAGAAACTTTCCCCCGTTCAGATGCATCAGGGTTGTTCTGTTTTTTGTTCAAGGTGATGATGCTGTGAAGTTCAGGCGTTTGAGTCTCTGTGAGGCTAACTGATGCCTTGTTTCTAGTTACCAGACAGTGGTTTTCAGGACCAGCTTCTGCCATGTTTTGGAAGTATTGCAATTTTGGTAAGATGAAAAATTAGTGTTTAATTCTGTTGAAAAAATCCATTCCTTTTGTATAAACACATTCAAGTGAATGGTGGTTAAATGGTGCAGGTGCTTATCACCCCAGACAGATCACAGCCATTACTAACTGATTTTTTTTAACTTAGAATTACCTCCCTGTTATTCAAAGGAAACTACTTATCCTGTAGTGAATTCCACAAAATAAACCTGGGAGCATTTGGTTCTTTAGTGAATGGGCAGTATAGCTAGCAGGCTGAGAAGGCTTATTGTAGAGGTATGTAGTACTGATGGGTTAAGCAGAACAATCAGAGGGGGAGCGATGTCCAGAAGGCACTTTAAGCATGGTGACCATACAGGGTAGCCAGTCACTTAGCAGTCACTGGCATTGTACCAGCAATCAATAGGGGGGGAAAGGGGATGAGCAATAAGGTCAACCTAAAATGACAAGCGGGAATGCTCGGGGGGGTTGTGGCGGTCATGGCGTACAGCACAGGGTGTGAAATGGGATGAAAGCTAATGCTTACAGGCCTGTGATCTTCACACACTTACTGGTCCTGACCTCTTTCTGCTGACTGTAAGGATTTGGGTTTATTTTCCTGATTCTCCCTGTAATCACTGGGGCATTGTCCACCTTATTAAATTAGGGACAGGTACCAGCTGGTGCACACTTAACACCGTGCTAATCTTGTTCTGAGAGGATTCTCACGTGCTCTTCAACAATCCCCACATAGGCCTCACTCTTCTCCTGTGGGGGGATGTCTTCGGCTTTGAGGATGGCTGGATGAAAACTGTTAATAGCATGTTGACCCAAAGGAGCACAGGTGACTCCCATCGTGAAAAGATCCAGGAAACAATCCATATAAAGGCAGCTTAACAGAACAAAATTTTACTGAATAATGTGCAAATTTAATTTGGTTCATAATGAGTGAGCCGGTAGTGGTTGTATTTGCAACATGGTGCAAGTAAAATGAATCAAAATCCCTAGTTTTAAATCAGTTAAAAATAGCTTTTGCCAAGTAAACTACACATCTTATCTATGTTCTTTTCCAGGGGGTACTGTCTTTGCGGGTTGGCTTGCTGCGGGTCTGGTCTGTCGCTTCAGATAATCATTTAGTTTTAGCAGTTCCCAATATTTGTTTTGTTCTTCAGGCACAGATATTGTTACACTGGGGGAATTCATGTACACCTAGATTCCGGTGTCAGTCGTCCAGGTCTTGGCGTGGACCGAATTAAGAAAACACTTATGTAGTGACTGAGATAAGGAACGGAAGATCTAAATGAACTGGTATCCTGTGCTGGCTGTCACTTGCTTTGTGCCATGTGCTGCCTCAAGTAGGGTCCAGCCCCCTGCTACCCTGTACTGGATAAATGTTTGGAAGATGGATGACTGCTTGTTACATGACTTTACCCCGGCTTCCATTTAGTTACCCATATGCCCTACCCTTCCCTGGATAAAACATGTGGTTGATCCTTTTTGTACACAGGATCTCCATGATCATGAAATGCCATGGTCTCCAAATGCCTTGACCTCGCCCATCTGTCACCCCTTAGCCCGACTGCCTCAGAGAGCAGAAGGCGGGTATCAGATGTTCGGTTCACTGGTCTACAGAACTCACTCTCCCAGGAGACGTTTTAGTCAACATGGATTTCTTAGATCATGTCCATGTTTTCGAAGTATGGTAATTTTTCAGCCCTGCCGTCCCATCACCTGGGTGTTTTGAAGTCACTGCTGTAGTCCTGAAAAGGGAACTGAATATGCTACACAGGACCCTGTGCTTAAAACAAGTTTCTGTGAATAAATAACATCATGTTGGTTTCAAAGGATTTTAATGATTGAATGTTTTGATTGATAAAACTGTGCCTGATTCCACCTGCCGCACGCACTCCAATTTTACAAGTCTGCTCATCGTGGGAGAGAAAAGAAAGACATTCAGGGCCAAGACGAAGGGCTGGGTGACATAGACGATATATCAAGTTATTGTCATATCATTTAAATTTTATGAATCATATAATAAGAGAATGAATAACTTCGATTAAATAGGGACCACCCTCAGAGTAAACTTCAAGTGTCGGCCAAGAAAGGGACAGCTCAGCAGCCGCAACATCTTTTTAAGGAGGAGATATTGTGCATAAACAAAATGTCAGTTGCATGGTGGTACTAGTACTGTGTATTGTAAACTGCGGAAAATTTGTCAATTAAAACTGGAAATACTGTTTCACCACCTGTAGCATTGAAATCCATTAGGACATACAGAGTGCAAGCACTTAGTCACAGACTGCTGCAATTTTGGATTTGTTTCAATATGAAAAAGTATGGGAAAAATCGTATTCCCTATTGGATAAAAACACAGCATTTTATTTTTCATTACTGTCCAGACGACAACTACCAGGAATGTCAAACCCGTCCCCTGGAACAAGCAGTGAGCCATTGAGAGAAAAAAGCTACTGTATGCTTTGCAGGGCCCCTCGTGAAGCTCTCGTGTGATCTTGAAGTAGTTCTTCACTCCCTCCATAGGTAGCATTGCTCTTGAAATATTCAATAATTTTGTCAAAATAAAATGTGCTTGACTTTGGAAATTAGCATCACGGGGAGTCCTAAACTATATTTTGCTAGGGGCCACGAAAAGCGTACCGCAGCCATTTATATATCACTGTTTGATTTGTTTGCAGCATTTCTCGTATTTTTTATGTTCTCTATTTGTTTAAAATCTTTCTGAAAAAAATTGAGAGAAAATATTTTGTCATATTGCCCTATCCTAAGGATATGGCCGACCTCGGGGGGGTGGCCCAGCCATGTCTTTGGGCAGGCCTGGCACTGTGGTAAGGTAACTACAGTCTACCTGGGGCCGATGTTAATGCCCCAAGTTTGAGGTCATTTCTGAAATTAGTATGTGAATCTGTTGATATAGGGGGAATTCTTTTCAATAAAACAACATAAGAACATAAGAAATTTACAAAGGAGAGGAGGCCATTCGGCCCATCAAGCTCGTTTGGGGAGAACTTAACTAATAACTCAGAGTTGTTAAAATCTTACCTAGCTCTGATTTAAAGGAACCCAGGGTTTTAGCCTGCGCTACACTAGCAGGAAGACTATTCCATACTCTACAACCTGCCCCATCTTGTGATCTCAAAACAGGATTTTTTGCAATGGTATTATTTCCAGGTGGAATTAGTAAATTGATGGTTTTAAGTTGGTCTGTGGCATGTGAACAAGAGGCTGAAATCCTGATCACTGTGGTGTTTCATGTTTCTCAGGAGCCCATTCTAGCACTCTCTCTAGAGGGATATGAAATATAAAACCCAATATTTGGAGATAGTGCTTAGTGTGCAACGATTTTCTATGTCACTTGACACAAAACTTAAGCCCCAGTGAGGTTTCTGTGAGCTAGAGAAAGTGTCAAAATAAGGAAAATATTTCAATTTGGGATCCTCACCTTGACCCTGTTACTGGGTAAATGCTAGTAAGATGCCTTTCACATTGACATACGGAGCTCAGTAGTTGCATCAATTGTGAAAATCCTTTGTCATCCTCTCCTGTAACTGTGTGCTGGAGAGTGCTGCAGACACTCATACATACTTTCCTATTTTTCACAAATATAGCAATGCAGCACAAGACTCACTACACTTACAGACAATGTACTTGATAATCCTTGTCTGGTGACCTTTGCACTTATTGTTGGTACTGTACAAAGAACCATGTTTACTGAAACGGAAGGAATTTGTATATAATCAATTTTTTTTTCTTCTCATTCTTTTGTTTAGTTTTGAAGTGAGCAAATATTTGACAGTGTAACATCAGGGAAGGTTTTTTTTGTGTGTGATACGTTAAATTAATTTTTAACCTTGTGTTAAAGTGCTGCCTCCAATCCCTCACTCGCAAAATGAAAACTGATAACGTTTGGCCAGTGTCAAAACCCCAGTTACCACAGCTGGATGAGCGTGTGGGTCACCTGTGTTCAAACAGCAGACCTGGGACTGACCCCAGAGCTCAGTTTGGTTTCTCTGATTTATCTCGTTTTAAAAAAAGGCCACTGAAACATCCATCCCACAGAATAAATATTTATTGGCTAAGTCAGCAACAGGCAAAGGCACGTAAAAAAAAATATATCTCTTCTCCCAGTGAAATATAAAGTACCTTCATAGAACAAATAACCAGAACGGAAGAGGCCGGTTCTCTGAAAACGCTTAATACAATTTTGTCTGGTTTAAATAAAATACATGGAGACACAAAGGTGCTTTTCACAATACTCAGCTAGGAGTACTTGGAGATCTAGAGAGGGGGAGACACTAAATACTGAGGACTGTGCAGCATTACGGACAGAGAAAGTGACAGGTGGACAGGTGGATATTACAGCAACTGCTCCCATTCCCTGTGAAATAGCTGCAGTTAGTTACTCAACAATTAACCATTTACAAGAACCTACTTGCATCTGGTTTATTCGTAGCATATCTTGAAACCATGTGGCAGTTCTTATCATTCTGATCTAAGCCTGGGTGGAGATGCACAAAAACAGGCAAAGCTCTGCTTGAACTTGTGAGACCGTTGCATTTGAAGAAAGTTGTCCTTCAGTATCTAAGCTGGTATGTTTCCAGGGGTTAGACCTCCCTCCCCTCTTCTCGCAAAACTCTGAGCGTGGTGCAGCTTTACATAGGATGGTGCAACACAGTACAACAGGACACACTCTTTAAACATCCATACAAAGGTACGCAAATGGACACATGAATGCTGGGTCACTGCAGGATGGAGGTCACGCCTGCGTGAGGAAACAGGGTCCGGTGCAGTTTGCGACACGGGGCGAATTTCTGCTGCGTTACATTCAACACAAGACCAGGCCAAAGCTTAGCTCCACATGTATGTAATTTCCATAAAATAATTCCAGCAATCCAGTGCATGAAAGGCCTGTGCACAGATGTTTAGGTCCAAAATAAAGGAAAAGGAGCCGAAAAGTTCATTTTGATTGTTCAGTGGTCTTCAGTTACCAATAGGACACAGTGGAGAACTTGGCTTTTGTTGTTTTTACTAAAAAAAAATACAAGCCACCCTCCCCCTCTGGTTCTTTCTTTAAGGCACTCCCCAACAGAGACCCATCTTCCTCTCCCAGAGTGCCCTCCAAGCGGTGATGTCACACAGCGATAGCCAGCAGGCAAGGTATTCAAGATTTGGTCCAAGAAACAGGATGAGCCAATGTGGACTTTAAACAAGACTGTTGGTCTTGTTGCCGGACTTCTAACTGCGTTCCTATAAGTGGTCCATCTCAAGCACACTAAACAGGAGGCTGAAGATCCACCCGTTTATTCTGATAGCATGGAATTAATCACTAACTAGCTGTGGATCTCAAAATGAAACCGTCAAACTGAGGCAGTAGTTAGTCTTTACTGTGAACTCAATACCGATATTTTCAAGCCCTCTTTTGCATAAAGTATATCAAAGGAAATTGATGTAGAAAAAATACAAGAACCTTTGGACTTTCAGTTCCAACTAAAGTAACATACTCAGAACCAGGCTGAAAGTGAAAATAAAAGTGTCGTACATAAGTTGACAATAATGCCCCTTATACCAGTTTTTCGCCAAACCAGAAATATACTTAACAAGATCCCAAATGACATGCAGCATAAAATTAACTAATACATTTTAGAAAAAGGCAAAAAAAATCCTATGAAAGTAATAAGCGTCTCATGTCCCTGTGACTTAAAATTTTACTGTACTACCTTATCAAGGTTCAATAAACGCTTTCTCACAGTCTATAAGAGTCTTCAAATCTCTTCTTGCATTGTCAGCAAGAAAATGTATTCTTATGCTCACGTTTATGAACTATATGCTCACAATATCACAACAGATTGTACGTAACAGGTAATTCTGTGCACTGCATATAACCTTTAAACTAGATGTTCTTACTCCCTACAGTCATAAAGCATGATCTTGCCTGCATGTCCAATGTTCAACATTTTGATTTTTACTTATTAGGGCTGTAGTTCCTTATACTTTCTAGCGCCATTAAGTGTCAATGTTTATATGCTTTATTATTATCTGAGAACAGTGATTCTGTACTGTGGATGACCAATGTTACGTTGCTAATATTATAAATGACAAAAATCAACCCATCTTGATCTTGCATTCTTGGCCACAGCCATACCAGAGGCGGTCCAGTGGAACATACTGACAAGGTCCACACAATACACAATTTACGTTCATTCCAGATGCACGGTTAAAGGAAGCTGAAACAATCAGATTCACACTCAACCTACAAGATCAATTCAGTATGTTCAGGATCCTAATGAAGGAAAAGTGGGAATCTGGAACTTCTAACAACGTTTGGGATGCATCTTAGCACTGAGGAAAGAGGCTGGAGTGCTCCTACAGTACAGAGAGATATCGCATCTCCTCTTATGACTGGCAGTAACAGTTTGTAGAATTTTGTGATGGTTCTTTTATTCATCACCAGCACGTGTCTCTGTTAGACTTTATGACAGAACCCTCTAGAGTATATTACACCCCACGAAACACTATGGAACACCAAGTATTAGCAAAGGAGATGGTAGTGTCCCCTTTAATGTAACACGTTTATGGATTTCTCATCGTTTCATCAGCAGGAGGTTGTGAAATATCAGACTACTTTCTCCTCCTTCTTGCTGTTCGTGTTTCTTACAGATAGGTCTCCGTTTTGGTGACGAGATCTCCATTCTGCTCTTCATTGTCCTTCAGGGTTTCCTCTTCCCCAGACTGCGCCTGGGGGCTGCTGGTCTTCTTGTCTTCAAGGTCCTTCTCCTTTTCTGTCTCAATCTCCTCCTGCTTGTCTTTCTCTGCTTCTTTGCTTCTCTGCTCATCCTCCGCCAGCTTGTTGAGTTGCTCCATCTCTGTCTCCGTCACGGCCATCTCCAGCTTAGCTTCTGAAATCTGTGGGGCCTTCTTGATGCAAAAGAAGTTGCATGTGGCGAGCACTATGGCAGACAGGACCACCTCAGTGCCAGCCAACAAGAACAGGAACATATAATTATGGGTGTAATCGAGCAACCGGCCTGCAAAGAAAGAGAGAGCAATCATTCAAAACAAACCGAAAAGAACGGAATCAAGCCTGAAAATCCCACATCATGATCGGCTGGTAGGTTCTGTGTTACGCTTAGTCAAATTTGCCAGTTTTCAATATGTAAACTTGTAGGTACAAAATAGCTTAAGAAAATAGTGGATGCAATAAAAAGATACCTGCAGAGGGCGGCCCCACTAGCACAGCAATGGCCTCCATCAGCAAGACCAAGCCGATGGCACTGGAGAACTTCTCGGTGCCTACAATGGCCATCAGCACCTCAAACTGGAGCGCGCCCACCATGCCATAGGAGATGCCGAAGAAGATACAGAAGACGACTAACGCGACATAGTCCTTGGACATGGAGCCAAGCAGGTCTGTGGTGCCATTGAAGATCAAGGCAAAGCTAAAAAGGTAGACACACCGTGGCCGCACCCACTTGAGGCCAGCGATGATGCCACAGGTTGGCCGGGCAAATATATCAATGAAACCCAAAATGGTCAAGAGCAAGGCTGACTTGGTGTCCTCATTGCCTAACTCCTTGGCATAGCTCACCACGAAGACCGGTGGCACAAACAGGCCCAGCACCATGATAGAGGCAGCCACAGTGTAGATGAGAAAGCCTCGGTCTTTGAACACAGTGAAATCCAGAAGCTTAGCCTTGGGCTTCTTCTCCACCACCACAGCGTCCTGACTCTTGCTGTCTTTTGGCTTCTTTGGGCCCACCAGGGGTCTCATGAGGGCTCCGCATACACAACAGTTCAGCAGAATCCCACCTAGGATGAGGAAGCCTCCACGCCAGCCATAACTGTACTGTAACACCTGGCCCAGTGGGGACAGACAGCAGAGGGCGACTGGGCTACCTGCGGCTGCTAGCCCATTGGCAAGAGGCCGCTTCTCACTGAAGTATCGGTTCAGCATGATGAGGGACGGCTGGAAGTTCAGAGCCAGGCCCAAACCTTAAGATAAACAACAGCCATAACTTTGAACATCCATTAAGGCACAGTTGTACAAGTTAGGGCATTAAAGATCACAGTGGTCAGGAAGTGTTTGCAAACAAAAGGGTTAGGGTTCACTTTCTGGAAACATTGCACACTGAGGCATGGTTTTGCCTCAGTAATGGGAAAACAATTAACTGTAATGATCAAAGATATGTTACTTTGAATAAACACTGCTACTACGCAAACGTTAATCCAAAGGGTACATCAAAAGCTACAGGTACATTCAATGCTTCTCAGTCTCCATCTCCAGACTGGCTAAGTACAATCAAAAGCAAGAGGTCCTTCAAGAGGACCTACAAGGCTGGTGTGTATTTTTCAGAAGAGCAAGGGGACAGAACTCACCTGTGATGACCCCCGTGCACAGATAAATGTGAATGATGCTTGTGGCAAAAGATGCCAGGATCATTCCTAAAGACGCGAACAGACCTCCCACCAACATCACTGGACGACATCCAAAGCGGTTCACCAAAATACTGCATAGGGGACCTGTCAGGAAAGACAGAAACCTCAGCAAATCTCCAGGAGAGATGGGGCCAGATTAAGAGCATGCCCCTTGGCAACAGCGCACATGACATCACGGTAGAAAGAAACGGAGCTGATAGGTGGCTCATGAAATTCAGATGTGGATGAAAACAGAGAAAATGTTACATAGGCCTTTCGGTGTGCCATATTAGAAGAACCATATATAAGCATATTCCATATACAGGTACAGTATACAGGGGCTTATGGGAGGGGGGGTGCCCTGCTTGGTCCCCCCCAATGACGTGTCGCCCCTGAGCACACGCCCAAATGCTTTTATGGTTAATCTGGGCCAGGGCAGAGTCAAATAGTTGATGTATTACCTACATAAAAAATTATGTAGACCTATTCATGTGGCACTGGAATGTTTGAGGACAGACCTGTTCCATAGAGCATGGCCAGCAGGATGGAGGAGATCCACGCCGTGTCGCTGTAACCGACGCCAAACTCACGGATCAGCTCCTTGAAGAACACACTCACAGCCTTGGGAAAGGCGTAGGAGAATCCGGTGATGACGAAGCAGCCGAACAGGACCGCCCAACCCCAACCTCCATCCGGAGCCTTCACCCCGCTGGGGCCATCATCCACAGCCACTCCACCCATGAGCCTCTTTGCTGTTTACCCTGCACTCACAAGTGTTACAAAAAATGTAAAAATGCTGGAGGAAATTGAGTAAGTGTTTAACAAACATGTTCCAAGATGACAGGATATCCTTCCATTTGCTAACTGCTTATCCTGTTCAGGGTCAAAGGGTCTATGCTAATATATTAAATTTAGTCTCTGAGGTAGTAAGAAAGCAGCTGATGGTTTTTTCCATGCCTGATACAACTTTGCCAAGACGGTCATTGGCATGATTAATGTTGCCATTTCTGCAGCTGTAGAATAGCTTCTAGTCACCGATGGATCACTGTGCTGATTTACAGCAAACCCTAGCTAATGGGATGAAGTACAACCACCACAAAATCAAAACAGCTTCAGCCAGAAATGTCTTTGAACAGCCATCCTATTCTTTTGAATGTGAATATGTTGCTTATTAACCTTACTGACATCATTCATCTTTTTAAATAATAAAATCTATTGTTTTTCTTAAAGTGTCTTTCTGTCACCATCAGCATTAGGTGCTGACTTCTGTTTGGTTTAAGCTGATTAAATCACAAACTGGGAACTGCTAACCATATGCCTGACAACCCATGACCCTAAGATGAATGGATGAATGTCTGACATAAGATTAGGAATTCGAGATACTACTGGCCGTACAATCCCTGTTTTATTCATTCGCTTAGAAACACAAAGGAAGCACTTTATTCAGCATGTGTGACCTTAAAAAGAGTGTAACCATCTTACTGCAAGCTTAGGCACCTGATACAGTCAGTTATCCATAGAAATGAGACACCCGGACCTAATTGCTTGTGTAGATTCTCAAAGAGGGTGCTAATTTACCCTGGACCACCCGCCAAATCTGTAAGAAACCCTGACCTCTCATGTCTCTTGGCTAGGGGCCCTTGGACTGTGGCTTTCTACTATATTAGAGCAGCTTTCAGAGGCCCTGTGTTGCTGGAAGGAGACCCCAGGGAAATCATCCCACCACGTTCCAGAGGAAACGGCAGGCTGTGAAATGACCCACCAGTGCCACACTGAAAGATAACAGGCGGCTGGCATACAGAGCTATGATGACGCAGTACAGAGCAGGCCAGGAGCTGCCTGCCCATTGCACAGCATTCCCGTGGATGTCAAAGTGAGGTCCAGTACTGGGCTGTCATCTCTTTAACTGGTTTATAACACTACTGTACATAATTCTACATCTGGCCCCAAATGCTTTGTGAGTCCTGTTCTGTAACTTATATATAACCAGGAGAATTCCCCTATGAGTCAGAAAAGTCCAACCCTAAAAAATGCATTGCTTCTCTCCAAATGAAGCGAATAATGTGTTCATTGCTGTATTTTTTTTATTAGTAGCCTCTACCACTGAGCAAGTTCCATACAGAAACAGAATACCAATTCCTAAGAAATATCATTTTTCCATTGTCACCAAATGAGTCAAAGTGTCGAGATGGTTCAGTTCCATTTTATGGTTGTAATTCAAAAACAGCAAATTGCACAGTTCCTAGAATGGTGTTTAATGTGACACTCAATCCATGTACCAGTATATTCTGCTTCATGAGGAAGGGAAATGCAACAGTATGGCCGATCCACAAGGACAACCTGTCCTTGACACGGCTTCTCCATGAATCTCTCTCTCTCACTAGCCCCCCCCCCCCGGTCACAGGCATGTCCCTGATTTTCTCCAGCCATCATGCATATTCCCCATGGCTCATAACCCAGCCCCAGCCCTCTTTGCCCCCACAAGCCTCTGCCAGCATGCATGTGTCCCTCCAAAAATACAACTGACATTTTCATATCCAAACCAGTGCATGCCAGCTGTGTAAATGCAAATATGACCATTTGTCTGTTTTGTCTGTGATGAAATGTCAGGCCTGACATGGAACATAGAGCGGTCTTGTGGCTTCATAAAGGAATTCTAGTCTAAATTTATAAGCACCCACAAACTCTTCTGTGACTAAAACTATAACTCATATAAGCTTTATATATTTAACAATATACAGTTCTGGAAAGAATTAAGACACCACTCTATAATAAAAAAATATATATATCTGCATTTTTAAATCCTGGTTTAATCGTGGTTCTGCTGGCAGAAGGCTACACTGAGCAGCAGATTGCTTTCAAGTTCAAAATTTCTAAGACAGCAGTACACAAGAATGAGAAGAAGCAGGGGATACTGGGAACAACCAGAAATCAGCCAGGTAAAGGGCAGAAGTAACTTTCTAATGCCAGAGATGACCATTAACTTATCCGGCAGTTTCTCATTTGTTCTTTGCACATTGTCTTGTCTTGTTTTGTTTCTCTTTACACTACGTTATGTTTAAGTTTACACTGTGGGCCCTGAGCTTCGCCATTTCGTCTCCCTGTATACCTGTAAATGGTGGAGATGACAATAAAGTTCACTTTGACTTTGACTTGAATCATAGGATGACATGAAGTGACCTTCAAAAGAATGGAAAACATTCCATGCAGCTGTGAAGTGCACTGCTAGAACAGTTCATATCATGCTCCTGCAAGCAGAACTGAAATCCCATAAAACAAGGAAGAAGCCCTTCATTAATGAGAAACAGGGAAAAACCAGGCTGCAGTTTGGAAAAAAACTAATATAGATTATTCACAGGCCCACGTCCATAAATTGAGAAATGATTGAAGCAAAAAATTGTGCAATGCTCTCAGTTTTTTCCAGAGCTATATACAAACACACATATGTTTAACAAAAAAAAACTTAATTGAAAAGAAAAAAGCATAATGTTTTTTAGTAATTGACTGAATGTAACATGTGTACATTACCTCAAATATCTCCATACCCTATACACAGTCTTTTGCCCTTTTTCCCCTGCAATCGAGTTACCTTTGGTAACTCCTCGCCTGATATTAAAAGTCTCAGGCAGGACACACCTGTTAATCCTGATCTTTTTTTGGCACAGCTACTCAAACTTGATAACCAGGCTGGCCAATATGCTTCTTACAAACAATGGATTTCCTCTGACAGTCTCCATCAGGGACGACATGGACTTAACACAGGTTCAACCACATACTGACATACAATAAGCTATATGTGAGGCAGAATAAGAGTTTCATAAGATCATTAGCACCATCAAAACAAACGTGAGATACATTTAAAATTACATACACCTGTAGTGCTAAAACAAACACCTGCCACAACAGATGTTGTAATCCCTTCAAGCCTCTGTTACAATTGTAAAATTAATTAATGCACAGCAAAATCACATTAGCATCACAGGACAAACTGTATGAATAAATGCGTACAATACATACATGAAACTAACATGACAAGCCAATTTGAAGGCATGAATGATAAAGTGAATCGTGACTGCTCTTTTAAGACCGTTTAATTGTATAGGTAATATGTAAAAAATATTGGTTATACTTTTGAGTAAAAGAATACTTCTTGTGCTGTCATTTTCTTTTTCATATCTAATGTTTAAAGCCTGTTCGGCGTACTGAACTTCATAGCAGAGTTTACACTTTAGAGCGGCACATCGACACCCGCACGTTTCGAAACGTGAGTATGCACCGTTTTGCGGCCTGAAATGTCATAAATCACCACGCGTTAAAATTAACCGTTAAAATTTAGGAAAGCTGGGGACAGTAGCCAGACAATCTGATATGTTAATTAGGTACGCAAGCTTTCATATAAGCAATTTTTTTAAATAATTTAAAAATAACCATGGGGAAAAAATCAAGTCACCATGTGCGGATGCAGCCAGTGGCACGTAACAGCAAACGCGCGCAATGCATGTTGGCTCTTGTAGTTTGGTTTTCGTGGGGATGTATTAGGGCAGGGTATGGCATATAAGAGATAATTTGTAGATGTATATATTACGATATTATAGAAAAAACTGTATTCATAAAAAACAACTATACTACAACTAAATTATATTAGTCTAGATATTCTTGAGATTAATTTGTGGAATTCAAATATACCAGCTGTGTCTATAACATCAATGGATTATTTTTACGTGGAAAATGAGGTTGTATGTACTTACTGATTCTTACTGTAGCAGGTCTGTCTTGACTAATACAGAAACAGAGAGCACTTAAAATAGCAGAAGATGTATGAAGGTGCATCACCTAAGAAGCTACGTGTGGAACGTGACGCGCGCTCGATGACTGGACGCACGGCTACAATTTATAATGAACATTTCGGTAATTAGCGACGCTTTAGGTGTGGTGGCAGACAATATTGGGGTCCTTTCTTACTAAATGAATTATCCCGCCCTGCTGTGTGCATAGCATCATCTCCCGCTAGTGATTGCGATATGTAGCTGCCAGCTTTACGAGCGCCGTAGTGTGCTTATTGGATTTAAACTAAAGTCATATACATAATATAACAACCCTCTTAACTGAACGAAATATGCGCAAATAATGGCAGAAAAAAAAGGAAAATCATGCTTTAGGGGTTTCCCCGGTTTGGTACCCCATGAGATTTCATCACAACCCGAGATTCACTCTCAGATTAAATAACCTGTTACAGAGCATTTCTGTTAACGGATAAATCACATTATCTGGTTTATTTTTAATTGACTTAATTTGTAAGCTCTAAACATACTTTATTTCTTTTTTTTCCGAGCCGTGTGATTGCTTTCAGTCCTTACTGCCAGATGTGTTCGTAAATATAATGTTATAATGCGACGTTCAATTATCGCCGTTCTAAGACCGATTACAAACGACCAACGACTGGCCTATAAAAGAAAAAAGTAAAACAAATTTATTATATCCTGTATACAACAACTACGCATAAATTCAGAAGCCAGGAAGTGTTTGTGTTAATTGTACAAAGTGATGTAGCGCACAGTATTTCCCAACATAAGTTTCATTTATGGAACTAAGAATCACCTACCTTGAGGATGCTTCTGCACAGCCGGTCTTGCCGGGTCTCTCTTCCCAACTAACGGTTTAATACCATTGAATCACGTTTCTTCTCGCACGTCTGAAGGGAAAATCTACATTGTGCGTAGGAACTCCGCCCCTTGCGAAATAAAACATGATCACTGGTGAGCAACCTGTGGCTGCGTTCGACGAATTCATTTACGTAACGTTTCCAGTACAGAGCGCCTTTTGTCAGCGATTGACCTAGACGCTTATGGCGTAACGATCAGGCACAGTGATAAATTAAATATAAAATACTGAATATAAAATACTGTTAGACACATAATTTCACATTTTGTTCATTTAAATAGTGTGGAGCCCTTTGATCATCATTCATTCTATTAGTCCAGTAAGGGGTTTATTTCGAATGGTTTTGACACCAAATAAATGCAAATACGCTCAGTCTTATCTTGACTTCATTATAAGAACATTCATTTCCTAAGTGAAATGTTAATTGTTTCCTAAGATGTATCTTATATATCTACTCGTGAGACACCTCTTGCAGAACTATTTAACTATTAATGAAAGTTCCCATGCATTTTATGAAGCTTACATGCGCTTTGGAAGGTGGAAAGAAGGATGTCGGACGCTTCTTTCAAATGCACAGCAAGTCCTGTTGACTCCCTACTGTGATACACACCCAGTTTGTGACCACAGTGACACCGAAGCAATGTATTACTTCCTCTCACTATGTTTACGTTTTATTTAGGCCATTGTGAAACGAGATTTAAAATGTAGTTTTTTTTTCTTCAAGTACACCTGAATATTAGTGAGTTTTTGGTTTATTATCCACCCCTGACCCCATGTATTACTTAATCTTACTTTATTTAAGTTTTGTATTGTTTTTCCTTAGTTCTACATCTGTTTGTGTGAGGTTTAATTACGGGTTGAACAGGAAACAACTAATCGCACTGTTATAATCAATATATCAAACGTCACACAATATACACAATATATTACTGAGTCACATCAGGTTTTTAAATAGCCTAAGTCAGGTAGGCCTAAATAATACTCTGATTGCTGGCATATCAGACATAAAGCACACAAATATCTCATCCGCTTCTGCCCTCATAGCCTCCCTTTAAAGTCCAGTGACAAAGGCTAAATAGAAAAAAAAACATTAACTGAATTTTTTTTTTTAAGACTAACGATCTTACAGTTCAGAATCTGCTTATACTTACACTTGACTAAGTAAAGAACTTCAGTTTTGACCAGTATCGGGGCCAACACCAAGTTTAATTCTGATGGACATTGTGATCAAAATAATTTTTTTACCAGGTATATGGTATTTAGAGTTGTAATTTACATAGTGTTTTTCTTTTACCACGGCCCCAATCCGCTCCTGGGGCCATCCCGGCAGGGGGCCCACTTCAAAATTTACCAAAGGCCCCTGCGAGCTGTCAGGTTTTACCAAGAACCCCTTTTGATAACAGAGGATCACACAAAATTCGCAATTTACAGAAACCCCCCCCCCCCCGCGGTCGGTAAATGTCACTGCGATCGGGGACCACCCACTGTCCCCCAAAACCGCTGTGACGATCCCTGACCAGTGCTAGCCTAATTAATAATAGTACTAGCCATGCTCAATGCTGCATGCCACTTTCACCATGTCACTGCACGGCTCTGCACACACAAGATCAAACGGTTTATAAATGTGCATCTATGATTCCATCGCCTGCCTCTATTTATAATTTCCATTTATAACTTCAGTCACATTGCTCTTTTTCTGAAAACGCTGTTTGAAATGAGGAAGAGCACGATGTACTAACACAATGATGGTGACAGTGAATAGCAATGGTTAGAGATCTGTTGTGTGAAACATTTTTTTTTCTTAACATCTTTCCATCTGTGGCCTTGCATCAGAGCACTCCAGAGGTCATCTGATAGCTCAGTCCAACTGAGCGCGGTTCATCTCAACATCACCAAGTAAATTGTGTCTATGCTCCGGGCACAGGAAGAAACAGTTTGTGGAATGTCGCCATACACATTTATCTTTTTCAGATGTTAACACTGATAAATAATTTTGGAAGCTAAATCGATTCAATTAACTGACAGCCTAAAGACACACAAGTGCTTGGGGGCATATTTTCTGTTACGCACAAATGCTTTGGGGAATTAATTCTCATTACAGTTGTGCCTTTGTATTTGGTGCTGGACATTGCTGTCCTCAGAACATTTTTTCTTAGTTATTTTCTAACTTGTAATGAACAACAGAACTAACTTCGTTAGACAAAATGATCATTCCATCCGACTAAAACAGACAAGTCAGTATTTTCAAATAAAACAGGTCACTGTTCCTTTAATTCAGGGACTTGACCAGAATGCATATATATGTGCCATGCACACGGAGCACTAGAAAAAGATAATTAAGCCCTTTTGCGAACATCAACAGATAATTCACCTAATCTAATACCTATCATAATATGAATGCCATGCGGGACTGTCCTCTGTTTAATCAGGGGCGACGCCACTTCTGTTGTGTCACATATCTGATGAGTTTCAGTATCTCATCATACCATGAGATTCCATCCTCTGACTGGTGAACTGAGGACTCTTTAAATCTTCTGAGTTTAACATTATGCATGTCTGTCATTCCTGCAAGAAAGAAGATCATCAAGTGTGAAGACATTGATTAATCAGAGGTGGCAGGTTCCAATTGATTATATATAAACAGGTTATGCAAAATCATCCATTTTGCCCCAGTGGTGTAGAGACTTCTCGAGGGGCCCATGGGGGGGGGGGTGGAATCTCAATGCCTTCAAAGGGAGACACCTTTAATAGTCTGGGCAAAAGGGACACCCCCCTACCCTCTACTGCACGTGCCTGATTTTTACAAAGTTACTTGGAAACCTCCTCCTACTCCTCATATAATCACTTGATAATCATATATATAATCCATATATATATACATATATAACACATGTATATGTGAGAGCTCATGAGTGAATTAGGGGGAGTTGGGGTTTGGATGGGAAAAAGCTGGAATGGGAGTGGGAGGATGTTGGAAAGATTGTTGTTGACAGCTGCTGTAATTAGTTTTTGTACTATGGCAGGTAGGAACGCCGTGTTCACCCCATAAATCTGCCCCTCACAAAGCGGGGGAGGGGAAGGACAGAACTGACATGACAGCAGATTCCCAGCATTGGTTCTGACAAGTCTCAGCATGTACAGATCTCCTATCTTCTGTTATGAGAACTGGGCACAACACATTAATTAACTGAGTCAAACATTCACGATTTTTTATGGCATCTTACAGTCAAATTCTAGGTTTTCTTTCTACATATTTTAATGCCTAGTGACACACTGTAATGGTGTTTTTTGAAATTCTTGACTTCTCTATTCAACAGCACTGGAATAGATAGAAGATGAATTTGCCTAGTTGACAGTATAACTTGCATTGTGTTCTTTAACTATGCTGAGACAATGAAGTAAAATTTGAATTAGATAATTTACTGGATATTGCAACTACTGTACAATGAATGACTTCCAGTATTGTCAACGTGCCTATCGGATCCTTGATAAACGATTATCTCACACCTACGTAAAGAAGAACGAAATAATCACATTTACCTCATTTTTATGAGGATTAAAAAACGACCAAAAGAAGAGAAAATAAAAACTTGGCAGTAGTTTTCATATAATCAGTAACAAATTATTCTGGTTTTTAGGGATATATAAATTAACCATAACCATTTTTTGGTCCGCCTGAGGAAATTTTCTGCCCGGACAATTTTCACTGTTACTCTTCATAATCCGCGGGGTCCGAGATCGCCGTTTCCATGTAAACTGTGTTTCGTATGAGCAGGACGATCTAGTCAAGCACAGTCATCGGAGCAGGGACGGAAAAATATCATTAATAAAGTAAATCTTTTCTTAGCTAGTAAGTCGATTTCTGTGTAAGCTTTAATTTATATATCCTCTGTTCCAAACGACAGTGCTACAGTCGCTAAACTTGATGTAACGTATTGAAAAATACCTTGTGGAAAAAAGCATTTTGAATATATTGCGATTGTTTGGTTAAATTTAATATAGCTAGATATGCAAGTCACATCGCAATAAACAGTTATTAAATGACATTGCTGTTATTCACAAGTTGCTTTTATCATCCCATCACAATTGGAATATATGAATAATGTGAACTATCTAGCTATATTGTCACACTATAGGCACATAGTTTGTAGCTGGATAAGATAGTATTACATCTCGAAACCAGCGTCCACTGCAGAGAAACTAGCAAAAAGATGGGACAATTCTTTATGTGTACGCAGGTGACAGAGTTCCCGGATGGGACGTTAGGGTGGCTCTGCGTTATCCGGTCATCTATTACCGGCTGATGTGATTATACTCCGCGTTACCCTTTATACCTCAGGCCTCCCTGTCCCTGTTCGTTTGATGAATAGTAATTAAACAGGGAGACAGCGTGTGGCTCAGTCTCTGTGCCTGTGACCAGAAGGTTGCTGGTTTGAGCCCGTCCTCGACCCATCTGCGGGCCCTTGAGCAAGGCCCTTAACCCCCAGCTCCCTGGGCGCTGCTATGGGTGGCTGCCCCTTGCAGCCAGCTTGCTTTCCCATACAGAGAGCAAGATGGGGGAGGTGTAAAGAGAATTTCCCTACAGGGATCAATAAAAAGTATCAATTGTTATTATTCATTATTAGAAGTTTACATTTATAAGGCTTATCATTGTCTTGCTGTAGGGTTAAAGGAAATTAATACAAATTTACTTTTGTGGTTGTCATTCCAACTTTCATTTTCTTGGAGCAGTTCAAGTTTTCCACCAGGGTTGGATCTAATGGGTGGCCACCCCTCTTGCCACCCCACATCAAAAAAGAAACGAAATATGGATTATCTTATTTCCTAAGCGGAACTATCGAAGATACACAGTGCAGCACAGCCACCCCCATAAATGTAACGGGCCCCTGATGGCCACCACAATCAGAATTTTCTGTAGGCACCACTGCTGTGCTCAGGAGTACTAAAGTCAGTGATACCAGTAAGTCCTGATACCTGGTTATGCCACTTTCATAACTCATATAATCCACAGCTATGCAGGATGAGGACTTCGAGGTTCAACTGGCCCACAAGGAGAAAGAGTGCAAGGAGCTGCAGGCCCGGTGGATCCAGCAGCTGGAGGGGGAGCTTCGGGACACCAGAGCACGGCTCTCCGCTGAGAGGGCGCGCTTCCTGCAGCTCAGGGAGGACTTCCTGTACAATCTGCGTGTGCTGGAGGAGCGTGACCGTCAACTGGACCATTACGACGCCATGGCAGCCCGGATTGGCGGCGCAGAGAACGCCAGGAGGGCCGAAACCAGCGAGCTACGCATCCAGATCGACAAGCTGCAAGAGGCTGTGGCCACTGAGGCCCGGGTTCGAGAGGAGCTGCAACTGCAGCACAAGCAGAAGCTAGCGGAGCACCGGCTACGGCTGGAGAGAGTGCAGAGGTAAGGCCCCAGCTGCTGGACATCGGGACCTGGCTCGGTAGTCCAGCGCACTGTGCTTGGGGCGGCGCCTTTGTCCTTGAATGCGTGTCTGAAAGCAGATAGCTCAGAGAATGGACTCTGGAGTGTACAGATGGAGGTCTGGTGAAAGTCCTGGAAAAGAGAGTGACTTTTATACAGTGGGCAGTTTGCTGCTTTTCATGGTGTGGGGAGAGGGGCTCAAGTATCTAATCATTTCTGCTCTGCTGGGATGATTCAATAGTTTGTTTTCTGAGGCCCTGAGTACTGAAGAACTGTTATACGACTGTCAGGTCAGGATAGGGCTGCTGTGTGTGCCATCCTGATGCTGTAGTACTGCTGGGCTACTGCATCACAGGTATGTGACTGATACATACAATATATATGTATATTTCTATTCATATTTGACACTGTCCACCTGTCTTACGTTTCAGCATGAAGGATCGTGAAATCGAGAGGCACAGGGAAGAGTACGAGATACTGAAGCGTGAACTGGAAAGAAGGATTCAGGAAGTGCACGGGGAGCTAGCCCTGCAGAAACAGGTACTGTTGCCCCAAACGGCACCCCCTACAGCAGGACATGATGCATGCATCTCACCAATTAAAAACAAGGCATGATGCCTTCCGTGACCAACATAGTGACTGTGGAAGTCGGTCTGTATTATGGTTTGTATTTAGTGTAACGCAGCTCTGATGCGCATTCTGCCTGATAGGGCTTTAGCTGGCATGAGTGACATGGTGTGATATTTAAAGGGTGTGGCATGGTGTGATATTTAAAGGCTGCAGGAGAGGCCATCCTGCCAGCAGAGATTCTCTGGCAGCAGGGTCATGGTGCTAGCACCTGGGCAAGGTCCTTTTGTCAGGGGGGAATGCTCTGTTAACTCTCAGGGCTGTGACTGAGAGAGGACAGCTGTCACTAATTACAGCTGAATGGTTCGGTCACCCACAACAATGGAATGTGTATTATTATTAGAGCTTTTATTGAAGTATAAACAGTACATCTTATTATAGCTATATGTTTTTCTTTTACATTTTATTGGTAGCAATGTAAAAATCCAGAGAAGAGTATTCTAATTTTCTCAATAAAGTGGTCAGTATTGAGTTTTGGGTTGTAAGGTTCAGTCATTACCAAATGCGCGCTTGTGTAACACAGCAGCTCGGAAGACCTGGTTATGCTGTTCTTTGCTGCTCTTCAGATTCACTGTTGTTTGACTCATTGTGGAATTTATTATATTGTCAGTGAAATTCACCGAAACTCAGTTTATTTGATCTCTCTTTATTGGAAAAGTAATAGTATGAAATTCTAGGCCAGAGGTCTCTAACCTTCATTACATTGAGAGTTACTTTTACCAAGAAAGGCTACCGAATTGCGACATATTTTGCCAATCGGGGGAGGGAGGGCACATCCGATTGGGGAGGGGGATTGGCAGTTGTGTCGTGATTCACTGAAATGTCTTGGCGACCGACCGGTGGGTGATCACTGTTGTAGGCTGTACACTTTGCAAGTCATGTGACTAAATGTAGTAATGGAAAAGGGCACAGTGTATGAATTCATATTGTCTTTATGGGGTGTGTGTGACACACTTTATCTGCGTGCTTGTAGTCGATGGCTTAGGGTGTTGTAATGCAGTACTGGAGCATACAGCTCCACTTTCGTCTGGCGGAAAGTACCGTTAGCTTGCTGCGCCTCGTTGGCAGGAGCTTACAGTGGAGTTTGACAACGAGCTGAAGCATAGGGAGCACGAGTTCAGCCTGAGGAGGGATGAGATGAGCGGCACGCTCCGCTCCCATGAGCTCAAGGTGAGTGATGGTGTCCACCCGCAGAGGCCTCGCCCACCTCCCCGTCCTGCGCTTTGAGCCTAATGCTCCTGTTGCCCAGGTCAATCTGCTGAGCCGGGAGGCGGAGGCACATGCCCAGGCATTAAAGCAGGCAGAGGAGGCCTTGAAGGAGTGTCAGGGGTCGTTCCGGGATGCTCGCCTGGACCTCCAGCGCAAGGAGCAGGAGATGGAGGATGTCTGTGCTGTTAAGGATGCACGGTAATAAAACTGTGCTCAATCTGCTGCTTTTGGATTTACTCTGTCGAGAGAAACAAGGCCTCAGGGGCGCTGCTGAAGATTATGGGCCCCATGAAATTACGTCTTATTGGGCCCCCAACCCAGACCAATTCAGTTATGTTCTAAATTTTTTAGGGCCTCTGTCACTCAGGGGCCTTTGGAATCATTCTAATGTTCCCCCCTTTTACGTCACCCCCGCATGGACCTGCACCTAGATTTACCTAAGAGTAGACCTTGCCTTCTGACTAGAAACAACAGCATAGATCGAGGAACTGTAAGGCCTTGTTTGACCCTGAAAACCAACAGAATCCTTAAAAAGTCCTTTGAATTTGATTATTATATGTGTTCTGAGTTTTAAGCGAGTGGCTACTTTGGTGAACGAAAGACCAGTTGAGTGTTTGCTGAATTCGAAGGAAAAGATGGAGAAAACATTGGAAGGACAGGCTTGGCCTTTGGGAAGAGGGGATTACCGCGGTTTGGTTCAGTGTACTTTGAAAGTGGAGTGTGATGGCTTGAGGGCACACGGACTGTTCCTGCAGGATAAGGGAGCTGGAGGACAGGCTGAGTGCCACAGAGGCCCGTCGCGAGAAGGAGCAGGAAGTATACAACAGGAAGTGAGTGCCATCACAGAAATGTTTCGGTTGCTATAGGTTATTGTAAGTCTGAATTGGTTTCGTTTAAGTTTGCTTTGAAAATTATTTGTGTGTATAGGGCCATTGCCAACATGGCCACTTCATAGGTATTAGAAAATAATCCGGGCAGATAGGTCCGTGAGCCTGTGACAATGTCATCACCTTGGGGGGGGGGGGGGGCTCCGCCCACAGGCACGAGGAGCTGGACCGGCGTGTGAGGCAGCGCGAGGCTGCCGTGGTGTCCCTGAGGGATGTGCACTGCGAGCAGCTCCGCCGGGCGGAGGCACGGGCTCAGGAGCTGCAGGCGGGGCTGGACGCAGCGCTGCATGACAAGCAGCGGGTGGAGAGTGACCATGCCGAGCTCCTGAGGGACAGAGACACGCAGCTGGCAGAGTGAGGCCTCGCAGGCAGCCCCGTGCACCCCCGGCAGTTCGGGGGGGTTGCTCTACAGCTAGCCGGTCCTGACATGGGCTGCGTGAGGGTGCCAGCCACCGAGCGTGCTGAGATTAATGATAAAGGAGTATTAAGCAATAATGGATACAGACAGGACTGTGCAAAAGTCTTAGGCAGTCAAAAGGAAGGATGTTTAAATGAAAGTCATGTTGGTGTAAAACTGTGTAACTATATCTGTCAAAGTGTGACAGTTTAACCATTTCAAAACTGTCTATTACATACAATTCTTCACGATTCTGCGCCCCAGCACTTCCTTCGCGTTCATGGCAGGAACGGCTTGACTTCCAATGCGGGCAGGACCTTTTCAGTGATGTCTGTGCTGCCTGTCTGCTTCTGTGTTGGTCCAGGAACTCGCTGCTCCAAACGGTCTTCCCACCACCTTCAACATAGCAGCTATCATTGCATGTCGAGACAGCGATCTGCTCAATAGGGTGAGCACTAAAGGAACTACACAGCAAAAGATTAGAGACAGAACAAGAATAATCACAGCTGCTAAGAAGAGCCCTTTCATAATGACTTGCTGCCAACATCCCTACATATTACACCACCAGTCAAACGTTCCTGTGTGTTAACCGGCATTGCGTGCCATCTCATCCTGTAACCCCTGCGACTTAACACTCGGAGGTATACTCTGTCTCCTGGGGAGATGAGTGGCTCCTCCTGGACTGTGTCTCCTTTTGTCACCTGTGTTCTCGCCTTCTCCTGCTTTGTTTATTTGGGTCAGACTCCTCATGTCCAACTTCAACTCATAAACCTTTTCTTTTTAAATTTTCCATAGTAATATCAGTAACTTTTTGGAGAATTGAAGAAATTCTCGTTAATTTTTATCATGTTACTGTTAATTTGCACTTGTTTGTTTGTTTATTTGTTTATTGCGAATATGCACTTACCACACAGACAAAACACTTCACACATTTTCTTTGACTACCTAATACTTTTGCACAGTACTTAATGTATTTAAATATATAATATGAAAAGTGAATAGTTATATAAACATAGGAAGTGAGTCCTTAATGCAGAATATGCAAGTCAGAGCTGGTCTCTAACAGATGTTTATTGCCCAACCATGCTAGCTGGCATACAAGGCTTGCCTCCCTGCAGTCATGCCTACCCAGAGCCTACCCCACCCAGTGAAATGGCTCCAGCATCTCTCTCCGCCATGTCCGTGCTGATGTCTTTATCGCGATCCGCTCTGTTATGGCCGCTTGTGTCACGCAACTTTAATCGTGTACCTGCTTTCTTATAGCGCTGTAATCTTAGGGACAGCGTTGCATCATTGGCGTTCCTGCGTGCTCAGCGGCGCTCCAGTGATTAGCCTGTTCTCCAGCAAAAAGACGTGCAGATTAAATTGGATGAAGGCTTAACTCTGGAAAGAACAGCTCTGAATACGCAGAATATTTACCTAAATGCACCTATAACCCCCTCTTCTGAATTGTGCGATGAACTTTCTGAGCATTTTGCATGTTTTTCACTAAGATCAGCATGTACCACACTCGTATGGGTATGATTAGGGAGATCCTGCTTATGTTCACGGTGTGACCTGTGCCACCCTTTCGATCAGGCTCCGCACAGAGCTGGACGCCAGCCGGGTGGCCTGGGAAGCTCAGGTCAGGCAGACGTCCAAGGAGAAGGTGTCCAGGGACCTCGAGCTGCAGTCGCTGGGCGAGCGGGAGGCCAAGCTGAGGGCTGAGCTGCAGAGGCGCACGGAGGATGTGGAAAGGTGTGGGCCGTGCGTAGACAGCCTCCCTCCCCCAGTGCCCTTTGGGGCTCTTAAACGCTCACCTGGGCCTAGGTACCGGAGGCAGCTGTCCGATGCGATGCAGCGGGAACAGGACCTAGAGCGCGCCCGTCTACAAGCTGAGCTGGACTGGCAGCACCGCATGGAGGATGCCGAGGCCCGGCAGTACCAACAGAACGAGGAGCTCGTGCAGGGCCTGACACGGGCCCGCGACCAGGTGATGGCCTGGGAGGGCATGGCCAGCTGGGTGTCCCATCTTCAGGGCTGCTGTCATTCAGGTGGAGAGTAGCATCACCTGCCACAGGCCAAACTGAAAAGTGGCATGAGCATGTTATTCACGCATGGAAACGGCACTGTCACATCTGTTAAAAAAAACGGGGAGAATAATCAGATCTGGCAAATGTTCTGCTTCACTCTGCGGGATTGGGCACCCACTCTCTGGTCCCTCAAGAGGGGCAACATAGGCCAGGAGGAGCTGACGGATATCTCCCCAGGTCACGGCGGAGCTGCGCGAGAAGGAGAGGGAGTTGCAGGACATGGCCGCCCTCCTGCGCAGCGTCACCGCGGAGAGGGACCAGGCCCTGCG
>JAAGVU020000092.1:12724158-12740473 GCA_011763525.2 Mormyrus iriodes | reverse complement strand
ATGTTCTCCCCAAACGAGCTTGATGGGCCGAATGGCCTCCTCTCGTTTGTACATTTCTTATGTTCTTATGTTCTTAATAAACCCTGGTGGGTAATTTGTGTCTTACTTGTAAAAAAAGAAAGAGGCAAGCCTGTTGTCTTGTGTCCTTTTGGGTGTCTTCTGGAGCAGGAGCAGACTCAGAGAGGGCCACAGGTGGCAGACCAGGCCCAGCAGACAGGATGTCTATCCAGGGTACAAGGATACCTGTTCAGGAGAGGAAGAAAATGACAAGGGCAGCTGGCAAACCCAGCATGAAGGCCAGAAGTCATGGGAAAGCTGTTGGTGTAAGAAACTACAAGATCAAAGACTGAATACCATTTGTATTTTTATATACTGGGATATATTGTCTCAAAAGTTAATTTAATGTAATATAACTCACTTTTTATAATGGTAAATTGGGAATGCACACAGACACAAACACACATCCATATATCGTCTTGGAGTAATAGCTTGTAAACCTGAATGACCACTAAGGTTAACAGAATTATAGCAAAAAAAAAATTCTCAAATTAATTTTGTTCTGTGCCGGACAATATTACCTTACTATGTACCTTTAGAGAGATGGTCAGTGATGAGTCCTGCAACATGCATTACTGGCTGATGTGTTTATTCTGACAGGACAGACAGCTTGTTTTTGCCTGTTTTCACATTCACATAAATCCCTGATGTTGGTTGAAGGTTTACTGGACAGGATGTTGTATGTTGGAAATTAAACTGATGCGCAACATACTACTCACAAAAATAATAAAAAAGTTGAAACAGAAACTGTGGGATATAATCTTACAGTAAATGAGCCTAAATATGGTGGATGTACCTCAAGTGGCACAGCTCAGGAATACATTTTAAACATGGTTGCATTTATTTGGCCTAATTTTGCTCAAGCAGGCAAACTCTTGCTATGCTATTTTATGTATATGTGGTGTGTTTTATTTAACTTTTTCATGAAGATTCAGTTGAACTTCAGTAACCCTAGTGTCAGCTTTCTCCAATTACATCAGTGACATTGCTGTCCTGGTAACAAGCTCCTCCTATACTGTGATGTCATAACATCACCCTATCTCCTAGCAACTCCCTTGCATTCACTGCAATTGGATGAGCCTACACACCCCCGTGCTCTAATTGGCTCATCTGTGCACCTGATAAGAATATTGCCGCTGCTGAAGGGCGGCAGACAAAGTGCTCCATGAAGAGTTTCCTAAGGCTTATTTCCTGAGTAAATTCACAATGCTGAAATAAAGTCAACCTTTCCAAATTTAAAGAATCTTTGGAATAACTTCTCCCGAAGTAGAAAATGGCTTAAATATTGATCACAACAAAGAAAAAACATTATGCTTGCTGTAACAGCTGATCTTGATCTAACATGTCGCTACTTAAAACATTAATATTATGTCTAAAATGTGCACAGAAAATATCTACACGCCAGCAGGAACCATTTATAAAACATTTCCCTTACCAAGCAGCACAATATTCTTAACATTGCAACATTTGCCTCGTACCCAATTTCGTAAAGTCACATTGAAATCTAATGTGTATTTGCTAAGATTTAGCAAAGCAAAGGCCTAGTGAAACTTGTGAAATTACAGCTAAAAGCACTAAAATAACGCTGCCAGAATTCAGCAAAGAAGTCTGACAACTCTTATAAACACTCCTATAAAGATATTGTAATCACGTTGAATAAATGTAACGGCGTCTCCTCCAGGTCTTTTAAATAAGTACGTACGTCTTTTAAATAAAAAACACTAAATTAAAACTAAAAGGAAATATAAGTATTGTGACTGATTCGCGTGTATTATTAATTCGCAGTTTGTGTGTCAAGTGATGTACGTAAAATTTAATACAGAAAACTCTTATCAGTGTTTCCATAACCCTATAAAACAATGTAATCGCAATTTCGAAATACTGTCTGAATGATCTTTATGACCTCGCAGCTGCGATTTGGACTTAATTTGGCGTTGACTGTTGAAATACTTGCGGCGGGGTAGAACCGCGTTTATTCAGTGGTGAACTTGAGTAACCTGTGTCAAATTGGGTTTTCTGAGTTTTTTAATGAATCCACAGAGGCGGTTGGATATCACCCCATCACCGACTGTCTAGGAGCCCAGCCTTCTTTCTCATTGGACTGTAAAGCAGAGCCAAGCTGTCAGCCCATGTGGCGTGGCCAAAGAGCATGTTAGACATTTAAATTAAACGGAGAAAGAGAAGCAAGCAAGCGAGAGAAATCCAAGAGGAGGCACGCAATTGTAACCGGTTTGTCGCAAGGATCCAGGTTAGTCTCAAGATACATCCTGAGATTAAGGCTCCAGCATTATCTCCTTTGACGGCTTTTGAATAATATTTTTTTTGCGCTGATTAAGGATATTTCCACAGGTAAGTGTATTTGCATCCTAGTTTATTTCTAAACAAGTGGTAACGTGCAGCGGCCAAAATGCTGGGCTGCTACAGCTACGGCCGAACAGTAACTTATCTACAGGCAAGCGCGACCTGGAAAGACCGATGCTCGATTTCACAAAAAATGTTCATTTTGGTGATTGGTAACGGAACATATATTCGCGAGGAAACCAGAGATAAGATGATGCTTAAAGCTAGATTAGCGATGAATGTATTCGGTCGCTGTTAAACAAGTGGTAGGATGCTTATTTATTTGTGCTGAGTCTGGGTAGGTGAGCTAGCCGGCTAGCGTGCTGCTTGGCGCAGTTACGAATATGATATTCAGCGTTGGGTACCTCGAATGAATGAATGAATGATTGATTGAATGAATGAATGAATGAATGTAACTGGCGGTGTGAAAGTCATAATGATAATAACGGGGTAATTCGAGTATGCACAAGCAGGCTTCTGGCTACCCTGATGCGACGAAATCCCTCAAGTTCGCACATTCGAGAGAGAAGGCCAGGTCGCATTTTTAATCGATCACCAGGAATTAGTCATAGTTACTTTAGAATAAACATTGGACTCTGTTTAAGAAAAATGCAGTGGCATTAGATGGAAACCTTCCCAGGATAATAGATGTATGCAGTTTTGCTGTGTTTATACACATATTGGGGAAAAATGACGCATCCCCCCCCAATGGAAGCATCAAGTCACACCTTGGCTGATTAGTTAGCAAACCAGGAGTTGGTACTAATTATCTATACTGCAGCTGCTTTCTTCGTAGCTCATCACTCTTTATGCACATTTGATGCTGAATGTTACATTTTAAATAAGCTAGAGCAAACCGCTAAGTAGCAGTACGTGTCAAATATTTTCCTTTTTGTAATATTGCAGTTTCGACTACAAAATGGCAGATGATTTGATAGGTTAGTTCGCGCATCGCTAGTAAGTTTTTTAAATCGTTTCCTTTTAATGCAAGTATTTCGCCGATAGTTTAATTTCGGATACCAGAGAAAACAAAGTAAGCAAAGAGGAAGCGAGAACCGGCCGCATCCCTGAAAGAAGCGACCAAACAAAATGGATTCCGCCTTTCATCGCAGTTTAGTCGTGCCCCTGTGTTTCCGTGTGGCGCAGTTTTTAGGGTGAATTTTGCTCAAGGATCTCGTTGTTCGGTTGCAATTGGACTTTTTTTTTTTTTTTTTTGTAAAATTTGTGAATCGCCGGATCCTGGGCCCCTCCTTCACTGATACGGGCATTTTCGGACTTTTGTGACGTCGGGTCGGTCCTTGGATTTAAAAAAAAAAAAACTATTAATTAGCAATAGTTTGATGCCCTATCATTATCTTATCTGTACTATTTTAAATCCAAACAATGGTTCTTTCCTATTAAGTATCTAGACTTGCAGGAAGTTTATCCAGGCATCGTGCCAGTTATCATTATTGATAAAGTGTGACCAACTACTTTAGAATGAAGGATTTTTTTTCCTTTAACCTGCAACACTTAGTAAAGTGGCATACTATTCCCGATCCTTCTGACGCCACCTAGAGTGAAGATTATTTTATCCGGACCAGTGGCTCGTCAGCATAGTAAAGTTCATCCAAGGTGTCCCATAATTACCTTTTCAAAAAACGACGCCTATGCACTTTTTCGTTTATTAATTGCATATATTATGGGATGTCTGCCCTTTACGTTTACCGTGCCCGTCTGAGCTATTTCTGCAGGTCACACACATGGGCCTTTTTAATAGTTGCGTGCGGAATTTCCCGCGCCCCCTATCATCAGCGTGCTTATTGAATCTACTTTAATGTGAGAGCGCGCTTAAAAAGTGCGCCTCTTTAATTCTTATGGAAATGCAATTATTAGGACGAAATGCTTAGTGCTGTCTGGTCAGAAAATTACGCTCATGCACATTTCATCCATTGCATATAAATACTGGAATCGCTTACTACACAGCCGGTAATGTAACGCATACATCTCTGACCTGTTACCCACAAGGAGTAGCGGTCAGCCTTAACCTTTCGCGATATGGCTCATTCACAGGACTGGCTCTGCCTTTTCAGGGGCTTTAGGCAAAGCTTTTCCTGGGAGGCCCCCCGTGAGGTTAATTGATCATTTCATTTCCGCTGCAATGCAGGTAAATTGGGGGCCTTAGGCAACTACCTATCCTGCCTATAGCTAGAACCAACCCTGCCTAAGCTGATTGCATGCTGCACCCTAAAATCCATTCATGTGCCAAATCTGCAAATGCATTGTATGTGCCAAGGCTTCCTTTAAAATTTAACTATTGAGGATCCTGTGACCTAGGAACATGTCAGTGAGCTTGCTATTCCTGACCTGTTATAAAAAATGACTAGCTTTACAGGTGTATTTAGTGACTGATAAATTTTGTACCTACAGATAAGCAAACTTGTTTCTCTTGAGTGTCAGAACTCATGGGGCAAAAAAAATTAAGAAAATAAGTGCTGAATTCTGCATTACAGACAGGAATAACAGTGATCCTCAGGAGTGGTGCAAAATTCTCAAGATATAATGATATGTTACATTAGTCATTTCACATTTTTTCCATGTTCTATGCCCTTAATGTTTGTTAAATCTTTATAAAAGGAGCAGTTTATCAAACATCTAAACCTGTTATGGATTTTAACGATATGATGGAAGCCTGGCCTTAACTGGAATAACCCTGAATAATTTGAACAGCTACTTTTTGTAGTTTCTGGATAAGACAAATGTTTTCTATTGTTTGTACAAATCTATAGAGGTATTTGATTAATAGTTAACACTTAAGTGAATCGTTGTTATACAGTGGAAGTTGGATGCTGGGTCATTGTTCCGTTTACATTGTGCTTTGTTAGAAATTGAACGTTTATCCGTCAGATTTTTACTGTGTGTGTGTGAGCGCACAGTACCTTTTTTTTTTTTTTTCCCCCACTATTAAAACGCATCACAGGAAGGCCAGTTAAACTTGTTTGCTGAATGCGTGCTGAAGACATGCATCATGCGTAATTGCATTGTGATCACACGCGCTCTCCTCTGGGTATCTGGAATATATAGGATCATGCATGTGTGTACCTGTTTAGATCTCCTCCGCCTCCCTGCCGTACTCTGGAGTCGACGAAAGACAAGGCAGGGTGGCTCATCCCCTGTGGGAATCCATTACTCGCCCCAATACTGTATGAATACTGATTCACAATTTTATTTTTTTATTTACGAACACCAGACAAATCTGTTGGTTTGACCACGTAACTGGTATTTCACATCTATCTCCCAAGGGTGGAACTAGTACATGTGGGAAATAGATTTTACCAGTTAGATGTTGGTCAAGAGAATTACCTTGCAGATGAGTGTGTAGTTGGACCCTGTAAACTGTGGCCCATGTAAAAGCTAGATGGAAAAACTGGATCGGTAAGGAGCCGTAATCTTTTGTGGCAACATGTTGGGTTGCATTAAACTGGGCTGTGAAATAATCAAGATGGGCTGCGTGTGTCCTGCCTTTGACTCTAACGTTGTTCTCTGACATTTGGTGATTCCTCTGGTTTTATCTGTTTGATCTCCTATATTTTTTACTCCTTATTTAAAAACTCCTCCAAATATATGCTAAAATATTTAGATTTTTCTTGGCTGACAACGTTGATTTGGTTGAATGCCCAATTGGTGAAATGCTATACCACGCAAGATGGGCACAATGATAGTCATCCGTTTTGTATGGTGTCTCAACGTTTTGAGGGAAATGGCCAGACAGTCCATTTTTAATCTTCTGCCATTTGCATCTCTGTATTTACCTGTACAATGACTTGTGGTTCTACACTTAAGTCCCAGCGGCTCTGCTTTTGTCTGGGTTGCCGGATGACAAGGGCAAAGGGAAACGGGGGGGGCTCACCGCTGTGTGGCAGTGGCCTCTATCCCCGTGAGAGAGGGAATGCCATTTCTGTGCCCCCTTTGTCAGCTGAGGCTCTCTGGCAAGCCGCAGAATGCATTGTTTGGCGCTGAGAGTGGTACAAAGGTCAGCAAGACTCCCATGCCACTTCCACCGGCTGCTTGTACAGCTCCAACAGACCCGCAGTCTGATCTCCTGGAAAAGGGGGCCACTTTTTACTTCGATCACTCATTTATTTCCCTCCTCCTTGACTTGACATGAGCACGTTCTTTATAAGGTCACATGTGAAGGACATTTCTCATGCTGCTTCGCCCTCTGGTGAACCACTGTGACTCTTCTTACCCACAGGGACTTCGACACCATGGAGGAAATCGTAATTGCTGGCATTTCAGGCAGACTCCCCGAGTCTGACAACCTGCAGGAGTTTTGGGAGAACCTCTTCCACGG
The DNA here is from genome assembly GCA_011763525.2 of Mormyrus iriodes. NCBI lineage: Eukaryota > Metazoa > Chordata > Actinopteri > Osteoglossiformes > Mormyridae > Mormyrus > Mormyrus iriodes. The sequence goes on along the minus strand of JAAGVU020000092.1, from coordinate 12,733,743 downwards.
GGTGGACATGGTGACAGAGGACGACAGGAGGTGGAAGCCAGGTGAGACTTGGAGTTGGCGGTTATGCTTGACATCGTTCCATTTAGCTTGCACTCTGTGTGTATAATGTTACCGTGTCACATTCTTTGTGTAAAATCATTTTAAATGCATTTGGAAGTGTTTCAGTGGTAGGGGATATTGTTATGGCTTTTCTCCCCCTTTCCCCCTCCCTTACTCTGCCCTTAAAGTGTTGGCAGTAGTTTCCTCTCTGAATAGACTTCACTTTATTCCCTTTTCACTTCCCTGTATTCAAGGGAGCCATTCTGCTCCTCTGAGATCAACCCTAAAAGGAAAGATGATCTGCATATTCTCAGTGTCCCTAGCTGCCCTAAAAAGCGGAGGGACCTGGGACCTTAGAATGAAGCTCCTTAGCTATGCTGTAACATTCTCCTTGCCTCCTGTAGGTTTGTACGGCCTGCCCAGGAGAAACGGAAAACTGAAGGATATCAGTAAATTCGACGCCTCGTTTTTCGGTGTGCATCCAAAGCAAGCCCACACAATGGACCCCCAGCTCAGACTCATGCTAGAGATCTCGTATGAAGCCATTGTAGATGGAGGCGAGTACTTTTGAAATACTGAACACCAGAGGTGCCTGCTGGCTTCCTCCTGAACCTCACCAGGACTTGAAGCACGTGTTGCTGTTCCTGTCTGTGACCTTATGGTGGATTGCATGAAATCTAACGTGTAGCTGCTACAGTGGTCCCTTGCCTGTTTGAGGTACCATTTGCAAACTAGATTAAAGAATACCTCCCTCCCCCCCCATGATTCATTGTCCCCAGGCATAAATCCAGTAGCCTTACGTGGGTCTAAGACAGGAGTATATATCGGCGTCAGTGGATCAGAAGCTGGGGAAGCTTTCAGCCGAGATCCAGAGGAACTCCTAGGCTACAGCATGACTGGTTGTCAGCGGGCCATGTTCGCCAACCGCCTCTCCTACTTCTTTGACTTTAACGGTGAGCAGGGGGCAAATTGTTGGAAGCCCCAGGGGTGTAAAACTTCATCAGCTTCCTGCATTGCTGGTGTATTGTGAAATGGACATGAATCACCTGTCAAGAATGTGTTTAGGATTTTCCGAGTATATTGGAAAGCTGCCAATACACTTTGTCTTCTGAGGCCAAGAGGTTGTTGGTCAACGTTAAGTTGTGCTCAAAGTGAGTCTTCACTCTGCTCGTTCTGCAGGTCCTAGCACTGCCATCGACACAGCATGTTCCTCAAGCTTGCTCGCCATGGAGAATGCCTTCCATGCCATTCGACACGGGCACTGTGACTCTGCCCTAGTGGGTGGGGTCAATCTGCTGCTCAAACCGAACACCTCCGTGCAGTTCATGAAACTGGGTATGCTGAGTCCTGGGGGCAGCTGCAGGTCCTTTGACTCTTCAGGTAGGAGATTGAGTCACTCGGATTTGGGGTGGAGGAGGAGCAGCAGTATCGACCAGGGGAAGTGAAACTAACTGAAATTGCACAGTGCATCGCGTTTGATGCCTTGCCACTATTCTCAGGTGATGGATACTGTCGGTCTGAGGCTGCTGTGGCCGTGTTACTGACCAGGAGATCCATGGCAAAGAGGGTTTACGCCACAGTACTCAACGCCGGCAACAACACTGACGGTTACAAAGAGCAAGGTAACGAATGGCAGGCAGCCTCAGCGCTTGAGCTGGCTTTAGCCAATGTGCATGTGGCTGAGACTCTTAAAGCAGTTGCTTGATGGCCTAAATGTATGGCCGGCTTCCTACAGATGGGACCTTTTCCCCAGTCATTCTTAACACGGATGCCGGCACAGGCCGTGTTTATAAACAAACCCAACCATAGATCATGCATCTGTCCGGAATGCAGTGGCCTTTGTCCCAGCACCCTGGCAGCTCACATTACCTCTGTGGTGTCTACAGGCAGTCTCTCTCTCGTGCGTCATGGTGTGAAGTATACCAGATATGTGCACGTGCTTCTGCGTGTTCATCCTGGCTGCTTGTACATATTGATCACGTGGTGTTAAAATGAAACCACATGCCGTGTGCAGTTATATACTCTCAGCTCATGTTGATTTTGGCTTATCGCACTGTTTATAGCTGTCTTGTTAAATTGCCAATGATGGGTAGATGCCAGTCTCTCATTTTTCCCAATTAGGGTCCTCAAAATGACCTTACGGTCCTAAAATGGGTTTTATTGGTTAAACGTTCTTTTTAATGAAGAGAGCAGTAGGCTGGAAAGCTATTCTTGTGGTTTTAGTTTATACCATTAATGATTCTCATCTTAAATGTTAAGTAGTCTAATTCAGCTTCCACTCATTCATCAATCTATCTACCATAACTGCTAATCTGGTATTGATTCGCAGTAATGCTGGAGCCTGTCTTAAGAAGGACAGGCAGCAAGGCAGAGGTCAACTTATGTGGGGCAGCAGGACTTTGCAGGGCACACAGTCAAGCAGAATTTAGGGTCACCGTTTAACCTAACCCTATTCTTGGCCTATGGGAGGAAATCAGAGCTTCACTCTGTCCTCTTCAGGTGTCACCTTCCCTTCGGGTGAGATGCAACAGCGCCTGGTGCGCTCCCTCTACCAGGAAGCCAACATCTCCCCAGAGCAGGTGGAGTACATCGAGGCCCATGGCACGGGCACCAAGGTGAGCCTGGCGCAGCACCAACTCCATAGGCACACCTCAGAACGTGAGCTGATCTCCCATACCTTCACCACCATCTGTAGCTCATTGAGTTAGGAATTTGTGCTCAAGTCCGAAAGGTTTTGGGTTTATATCTTGTGCCCCGCAGAATAATCATATCACTGTTGTGGTCCTGAGCAAGGCCCTTAATTCCAATCGCTTCAGGAATGCTGGCTAACCTTGCTCTCAATCGTCACATGTATGGGCAAAAGCAACACCTGTTGACTTCAGTAGTTACCATGCAGAAGTGAATGTTCCATGAAGTTGACCTGTGGATTTTTCTTTAGGTTGGGGACCCCCAAGAAGTTAACGGCATTGTTGGTGTCTTCTGCCAATCCGAGCGAGAGCCTTTGCTAATTGGCTCTACCAAGTCCAACATGGGCCACCCCGAGCCCGCATCTGGCCTGGCCGCTCTCGCCAAGGTGACGAGCTGTACACTTCGCCTGCTGTAAGCATGTTATGGTCTTTCTGCCTCACTAACGGATGGGGGGGGGGTTCTTTGCCGTTTAGGTGATCCTGTCCCTGGAGCATGGCATGTGGGCTCCCAACATTCATTTCAAGGAGCCCAACCCTGATATCCCTGCCCTGCTGGACGGCAGGGTGCGAGTCGTCACTGAACCTTTGCCTGTCAAGGGTGGCATCGTGGGAATCAATTCCTTCGGCTTTGGAGGCTCGAACGTCCACGTGATCCTGCGTCCGGCAGGCCCCGTGAACGCACCCCATAACGTGAAGCCCCCGCTCGCCATCCCTCGGCTCCTGCAGGTGTGTGGCCGCACAGAAGAGGCAGTCATGGAGCTCATCCGGAAGGCCAGGGACAACGTCAGCAATGCCGGCTTGTTAAGCATCCTGAATGACATCTCCACCATGCCCACCGCCAGCATGCCCTACAGGGGCTACGCTCTGATTGGTAGCGAGGCGGACGCCATGGAGGTGCAGCAGGCTCAGGCCGCTTCCAGGCCTCTCTGGTACATCTGCTCAGGTGAGGGCTGCCACACTTGATACTGCATTTCCCATAATGCAGCTGGTGGCATAGTGTTCTGAGGAGGGGCACTGCTGTTATATCCTTAAGCAACTTGTGCTTCACCTCAATTGTCCCAGTCTGGCTGGAAAAAATTAAGTATAAATGTACCATAAAGAGTAAAGTGCTCCACCGTTACGCCCTGTGCTGTGTGTTGCAAGTTAAGCAAAGGAGTGTCAGTGTTGGGTGTGAGCGGAGAGCGACAGGCTCCTGATTCACCCCATGTCCACAGGGATGGGCACGCAGTGGGCGGGAATGGGCCGCAGCCTCATGCAGCTGGCCGAGTTCCGCGAGTCCGTCCTGCGCTCAGACGAGGCGCTCCGCGATACTGGCCTCTGCGTGTCCCGCCTGCTCATGGATGCTGACGAGAGCACCTTCGAGGACACGGTGCATGCCTTCGTGGGGCTTGCGGCCATACAGGTGAGAGGGAGCGGGTCTCCCTGGCCCTTGATGCTCATTCTCGGGGAGGAGAGAATGAGAAGGCCCTTAATTCCAATCGCTTCAGGAATGCTGGCTAACCTTGCTAACCTTGGGCTTCATGAGCTGTCCTTGATTTTTTTTTCATTAATTTTTAATGTATTTTACTGCTGAGCGCCACCAAAATAGTGCAGATTGGAAGTCTGTCCCGCTCTTATCCAGTGATTTATCTAGTGTCTTTATCAGAGTAGATTTTATTGCTGTGTAAGCAGGTAGCCTGCCAAACAAACATTTGATTTAATCATGCTATATTTGCCGAGTGGTTCCATCCATCTTGCAGTCTCTTATCTAGTGCAGCACTGAGGAGGGGGTTGGATCGTATCCCAGGCCGCATAGGGCAAAAGGCAGGGGGGTGGCAGTCCCTCACAAGGCACACACAAACGCGCTATGGGGAACTTGGTCACCAGTTCACTAAACTGCTTTTTAAACAGTTTAGACCACATGGGGTGTGCATGCAAACTCTCACACATGCACACACTGGGGGTGGGATTTGAAGCCCCCACTTGTGAAGCAGTAGCACCCCTGTTGTATCCCACAGCCCTGATTTTAAGTTATTGTACACTTGGCATGGCACTGCGCATTTTTTCCTTTTAGCCAAAAGGTTCAAATGCCTACATTTCAGACAGACGACTGGATTGGATGTATTTGGTGCCTTTTATCTGGTGTCTCTGGGCTTTAATGTCCTGCGTGATGTGGGACTCTCCTCATGCCCCTCCTGCATTTCACAGATCGCCCAAATCGACCTGCTCCAGAAGATGGGCCTGGTGCCGGACGGCATCGTGGGACACTCTGTGGGCGAGCTGGCTTGCGGCTATGCTGACGGCTCCCTCAGCCACAGCGAGGCCATCCTGGCGGCCTATTGGAGAGGGCGGTGCATTAAGGAGGCCAACCTACCGCCAGGGGGAATGGCTGCCGTAGGTAGGGGTCTCGGCCTTGACGCCAACCCCTCTGAGGTCTCGCACTCTGCTGGATTGATTTGGTTTTGTTTGTGTTCAGTTGGCAGCAAGAGCCTGTTAGTTTATACTGTTAACCAACAGCCAAAGACGTGTCCCTGATTTCCCTAAAACTGTTAGAACGTGGACATCATGATGGGATATGGGAATAACAGATCGTGATTGTAATCCACCCCCCCACACACAGGCCTGACGTGGGAGGAGTGTAAGGCCCAGTGCCCACAGGGGGTGGTGCCCGCCTGCCACAATGCTGAAGACACCGTCACAATCTCGGGTCCTCAGGTAACCATTATGCCTTTTTGGGCTGTCCAGCTGTCAGCCTCTTGTTAATGAAGTTTGAAAAGAGGTCGTAAGTGTGAACACTTGTCTCAAGAGAACAGTTAATTTCCCTCTCTAGACTTTCACTCATGTTTAAGTGGACTATTAAATTGGGCAATTAATTGTGTGCGCGCTGGTGTGTGGCTGCGTATGCAGGAAGCAGTCAGCCAGTTTGTGGCTCAGCTGAAGGAAAGTGGGGTGTTTGCCAAGGAAGTACGCAGTGCCGGTGTGGCCTTCCACTCCTACTACATGGCCTCCATCGCTCCAGCCCTGCTGTCTGCGCTCAAAAAGGTAGGAGCGTCTCCAGCCTTTATAGAGCGCTCTGATTTTTACAGCAATGTCGGACCTCCTTGCTCAGTGCGGTCAGGAGTCCAGTATTTGTGTGCTTCCCTTCGGAGAATTAGAAGTACAAAATTGTGCAAAACTGTTATTGATGTGTCAGCTGCTTTGGAGGAAAGTGCACCTGTACTGTTACTGTCTGTAGGTTAATGCAAGTCGTCATTATCACCCCAGGTGATAAAGAATCCGAAGCCAAGGTCGGCTCGTTGGATCAGCACCTCCATCCCGCAGGCAGACTGGGACAGCCCCCTGGCGCTGTACTCCTCAGCAGAGTACCACGTTAACAACCTGGTGAGCGCTGTGCTCTTCCAGGAGGGCCTGAACCTGGTGCCCGACAATGCCATAGTGGTGGAGATCGCACCCCATGCTCTGCTGCAGGTAACGGTGTTTCATTGCTCCTTCTGGGATTGTCTACTGCTGCCACCTCCTCCATGTCATTGACCATCTTCCCACCCCCTGCAGGCTATCCTGAAGCGCAGCCTCAAATCCACCTGCTCCATCTTGCCACTGATGAAGAGGGGCCACCCCAACAACCTGGAGTTCTTCCTCTCGCACATCGGAAAGATCTACATGAATGGGTCCGCGTTACTCACTGATCTCCCTGCCTCTCTTCCAGCTTTTCGTCATTGGCCGCTCTGCTGGACACTGGATGCTGATTTTGGTTTTCTCATCTCTCTGGCAGAATCAACCTGGACAGCAACAAGCTGTACCCGGCTGCAGGGTGCCCCGTTCTGGTCGGGACCCCCCTCATCTCTCCCCACATACTCTGGGACCACTCACAGACTTGGGACGTCCCGGTCGCTGATAACTTCCCCTCTGGGTCTGGCGGGTCCAGCTCGGCCACAGTCTACAACATCGGTGAGTGGATCTATGACAAGGTCCCCCAGAGTGCCACAGTCAGAGTTCTTAATCTCGTGCAATTTGCTGAAGAATGGACCAGTGTGTGGTCTCTTGCATGATGTGTGTGACGATCTTCTGCAGACATGAACCCAGAGTCCCCTGACTATTACTTGATGGGCCATTGCATCGATGGCCGTGTCCTGTACCCGGCCACGGGATACCTGGTGCTGGCCTGGAGGACATTGCTGAGGAGCCAGGGGGTGGTGATGGAGCACACTCCTGTCACTTTCGAGGACGTCACCATCCACCGGGCCACCATCCTGCCAAAGACTGGTGAGAGTGCACCGCGTTCCCTTAGGAGGTTATAGTTGGGTTCTGTTACTGTCCCGTCAGATTCTAACTCCAGAACCCCTCCCAGGCATCGTCCAGCTAGAGGTCCAACTCATGCCTGCCACCAACAGGTTCGAGGTCTCTGAGAATGGCAATCTGACAGTCAGCGGTAAGCCGCCTGATTCTCCCTCGAGAGTGACCTTAACTGCGGCTCCCTGTGGTCTGTTTCCACACCAGTTCTCCATGCTGGTAACACTGGCACCTCTGTCCGCAGGCAAAGTGAGCATCCTTGAGGATAAGGCTTTGGAAGCATTTCAATCTCAGATGGCCCAGGCTCCCGAAGGCACCTCAGAAGACGACCCCAAACTGAGACTGACAGCTGGAGATGTCTACAAAGAGCTGCGCCTGCGGGGTTACGACTACGCCAAGGCGTTCCAGGGCATCCTGGAGTCCAGTGGCACAGGTGAGGGCCCCTCAGCAGTCATTCGAGACCTCTCGCATTGTGGCCTTTTGCTGCTGGACTGGCAACCGAGCGAGTCCCCCCTTTCCGTGTGCTGTAGGAGACCGCGGCGAGTTGAGATGGACGGGTAACTGGGTGACCTTCCTGGACACCATGCTACAGATGCTGGTGTTGGGTCTGTCGGGCCGGAGCCTGCGACTGCCCACCCGGATCCGGTCTGTTTGCGTTGATCCCCGCCTGCACGAGGAGAGGATCCGACATTATGGGGAGGACCAGAAGGGTACGCCCCGCCCGCTCAGATCCGCCTCACAGCATATCTGCAGCAGTGTTGTTTCAATTTTTTTTTTTTTTTTTTTAATTATTATTTTGGTGAGTTTTCAGTGTCGATTTTACTAGATATTTTAGTTTTGAAGGTATTTTTATTTAGGTTGTGTGTATTTTAGTCATTTTATTTCTTGGGATTAAAAGCGGTGGAGCTGTTTTTAGGGTCTGATCTTTCGAGAATCCTGCATGAATACACGGCGAACATGTATTAATGTCCTCAAAATGGGCAAAACAGGCTCCACATATTTGGTCATGGGGGAACGACGACAAATCAATACTTTAGCTAAATAGCATTAAAAACAATAAGGGAATGTGTTTTAATGTTTTCAGTTTCCGAAGCTGTTTAGCTGCAGTTTATTTTCGCATTTTATTTAACTAAAACTAAGCAAGTTTTTGTGTTCATTTTGACACGGCACTTGCCGCCAGGGGAGAAGATAAGCCTTCCGTCTCCCTGCCGTATCTCCTCCTGCAGCCATTGGCGTTCAGGTGAGCCGCTACTTGGACGGCATCATCGCGGGCGGCGTTCAGATCTCGGGCCTCCATGCCACAGTGGCCCCACGGCGGCAGCAACAGCAGAGCCCGCCCACCCTGGAGGAGTTCGTCTTCGTGCCGTACATGGACACCCAGTGCCTGAGGACCAGCGAGACGCTCGGCGAGCAGCTGAAACACTGCAAAGGCACGTGCTCCTTCGGAGGGTCTCCGTGAGGAACCCCATCGCTGCCTCCGCCCCTGGGTGATGCGTCAGCCGTGGAAAGCGGAGAGGTGGTATATAATAACGGCTCGGGTGCTCAGGGGTGACCTCAGCAGACCTGAAGGTCACATGTATGCTGGATGTATTTTTTCCAGCAAATCTTCAATATAACACAGCGGTGGGTCAAATCATGTGAGCAGCTGAAACGATCTATAGCGACCTGATGAAATGTCGTCATATCATTCGGAGAAGGACGATGAAGCCGGCCGTAATCGTATAATCTTATGATGTTATTAATGTATATTAAAGCTGTTTAAGGCAAGTTATAATGTTAAGGTATACTTGCATGCTGATTATGAATATTTTATGAAGGTGCAGTTAGTGTAAAGTGGTACCCTAATGCTATAAAGCTTTTTGTAAGGGGTCCCTAGTCCTGCTCTGGTCCTTTTGAAACCCCTGATTTATACATACTGATTCTGTTCCTGTGGCCTTTGCTGCACAGGCCTGATCCGCCAGCTGCAGCATAAGCTTGCACAGCAGGGGGCCAAGCTGTCCGTACCCGGCCTGGAGGAGGCGATGGAGGTCCAGCTGACCGGGGCTGGGGCTGAGCCGGGACTCCCGCGCCTGCTGGCAGCTCTGTGTGCTCTGGAGCTCAATGGGAACTTGCAGACAGAGTTGGAGCAGACTGTGCGGACAGAGAGGGACTGCCTGCTGCAGGACCCACTGCTGGGCGGCCTGCTGGACTCGGCGGCCCTGCGGCACTGCCTGGACACGGCGCTGGAGAACGGCACGCCTGGCAAGATACGGGTGCTGGAGGTAGGGAGGACCTGCATGGCCACCAGGCCCAGATTTGTGTTACTTTGTTGGCCACAATCTGTTCAGCCAGCTGTATCAGAACATTTTACATAAACACTTAAGATTATTAGCAGACGCTGTTATCCAAAGCGACGTACAAGTGAGGCAAATGATACATTAGTGATCCCTCGTCTATCGCGGGGGTTGCGTTCCAGAACCCCCCGCGAACGGTGAAAAGCCGCAAAGTAAAAACCATGTTAATATGGTTATTTTTGTATATTTTAAGCCCTTATAAACCCTTTATATTCTTAGATTATTAGGTAAGATTCGTTTTGTATGTAATGATGTAT
>JAAGVU020000092.1:12679399-12706517 GCA_011763525.2 Mormyrus iriodes | reverse complement strand
ATATAAAAAAATTTAGTTGACATTCCCTCTCTTGCCAGTGGGGGGCTGCCTTGTGCTGTATTCAGTGGCTCTTGTATTTATTTTAAACCCTTAGATACAAATGGCTTTTCCTTTGGAGGGTATTTTTTGGAATTGTGCTTTTATTCATGGTCTTTAAGCATCTCAATATTTTATGTAACTGGCCTCACCGGCAGCAATTCTTAAATGTTTTATTGACAAATTGGCTGTGCTGGTTCAAGGTAGTTAGTGTCACAGCACTGCTCCTCACAGTCTCTAGGTAAGTACCGATTAACTGCTGCGTAACTCTGAGGTGTTCTGCTCTCAGTGTTTGGACCCGGGTTGACAGTTTGCGTTTGCCCCTTACAGAAGGTAACCTTCACAACCCAGCCCTATTCGAGGGCCGCAGCCCGCCAGTGTGGGAGATGGCAGAGGAGTACCTGGAGGTGGTCCAGCAGTACCCCTGTTCCCTGTCCTTCGTCCGCGCCCACCTCTTCAAGCTGTGGCACCATACGTGAGTGGGCCACCTGGGTCATGTGCTGTGGGTTAATGTCTGGGTCATGTGATCTGGGTTAATACTTTGTATACCTCCAGAGAATAGGGCAGCTGTAACCCATGGAACTCTATTGGAGTCAGACTGTCACCATAAATATGTTTTTTATATATGAATCAATTTTATTATTAATCTATTTTCAAGGGGAAAAATACAGCAGTAGAATTTATTGAAAATTTTAGCTGAAATGTAAAAAAAAAAACAACTGAACCAAAAGTTACCCAGCACCCATAAGTCGGACTGAGGGGCAAGAATTTTAAAGAATTAAGTATGAGCAAGATCAGCGAGGAGGATTTCAGGCAGCAGCAAGGACGGTGCGTACCTGCAGTCTGCAGATCCACACGGACCTCCGGGAGGAGCTGGCCAAAGTACGGACGCTGGAGGGGATGGCGGAGCTGAACGCGCAGCTGAAACTGCGCTGCCAGGTACGCGGCACCCTCCTCCTCCTCCTCCTCCTCCGTGGACACACACAGCTTCCTCGCCGGCCCACTGAGTTTCTGTCTCTTTTCACCATCAGGAGGAAATGGCTCGACTGGAAGCCAGGGAGAAGGACCACAGCGGCCTGCCCTTCCCGCACTGGATATGCCAGCCCTACGTCCGGCCAGTGTGAGAGAGCGCCTCCTTCCCTCCTCCTGACTGACTGCTGGGCTGTTAATCAGCGAACGAGGGCTGAGAGGGTCAGGCTTAGGGGTCACTGATGTGTCTAACATGCCCTCCTGGCCCTTGGCGTAATTTCCTGCCAGACACCCAGTTCAGTGACTGACTCACATTGGTGCTTTGAATTCTTCTCTATGCCATCTGCTGGCAGGTCCTCCAGTGTCTCCTGCTGTTACTAATCTCCATCTGAGTCTTCCCTGACTCTCCAATGATGGCAGTAACTGCCATGACCTCATGTTTCTCACTATAAGGGCATACCAAATTTAGCTGATTATCACTTTTTCAACTTTGTTTTTTTAATCCTTGACCATGAGGGAGCATACTGCCGTAGTTCTTATTTTGTTGTTGAATTGTGAGCTTTTTCCAGGCTGAATTCTCCAGATATTCAGAGATAGAGGGCCAGTCTCTGACAGCCTGCTGGTGTATTAACTGATTTACCTCTCAGATTTACTGCTTCAATACGCTGAGCTCTTATTCATCTGCATGGTGATCTCATTCAGGCCATCTTACAAATGCTATCCATGCCAAGATATATATATATTTTTTGCCAAGTCTGTCAGATCATTGACAGGAGTCTGATGGCTCCTCTCTCCCCCCTACACCATGCCTTCCCCCACCTTGGCATTGCAGACCGAAGGGGCCTGGCAGTGAGAACGGGCAGCCTGGCTCTCAGGCGAAGGCGGTGTGTGTGAAGAGGGCCCTGGAGGACGCTGATTCCTCCCCAGAGTTCCTCTCCAGAAACAAGCAGAAGAAGAAGGCACGCAACCCCAACAAGAACTTCAACATGGAGCACAAACGTAAACAGCTCCGGGTCTCACTGCCCCCAGCCGAAGGCAGTCCCACCCCTGGCCCCGTCTGCCCCATTGTGCCCGCTCACTGCATTCCTTAGCCCTTACATACCCTGATAACAACCTACTTTGCTGGTTATGGCCCAATGGCATCTTAGGCTTTTCCCAAGACCTCATTGGTCCCGAATTCCAGGAGAGCGCCACAAGTGTTTATCCTGAACGTGGTACAAGAATTTGCCCCATTCTTTCCTGTGCCCCTTCCCTGCTGCCCGTTAAATGCCACTGGGACCATCAGTCGGGAATCCAGTCTGACCTTTTACCTTACTGTCTCCCCTGCAGCCAAATACATCAAATGCGAGCAGTGTGGAAACCCTAAGGTGAGTCCTTTTAGCAGCTCTGTGAATGTGGGCACGAGCTGAGGGCTGTCGTGCCCAAGGTGTAGCCTTTGCCCCAGGCTCCCAGTGGCCTGGATCTGCACTCTGTCTGTCACCAGTGTGCCGGCAGAGGGACAAATGGGGGGGGGGGTTACAGGCCTGTGATGGCGGCTGCGTTTTGTCTTGTTAAGTTAATGTGGGCTTTGGCTGTTTGGGTGCTTCCATCCAGCTGGCAGGAGTTTGCTGGGGTGGGGGGGGGCTATTTTGGCATCAGTGTTAGGGGTGCTCATCTGCTAGGCTAAATTAGGAAGCAGTTAAGCTGGGAGTGTGCAGTAGTATCTCAGCTGTTATTGTGACATCCTCCTCCTTTTACCACAATACAAAACATAGACTCAGTTATCTTATGGTGGTTGAGGGTTACAAATACATTTAGTCACATTGCATAGCAAAATGACACATCTGAACAGGATTTTTATATGCAGCCGGTTGAGTCTTTCTGCACTTTCTGGTGCACAGAGGTGCAGTGGGCAGCACCCTCAGGGTTGGGGGTTCGATTCTGGCTCCTGTCTCTGCTTTTGCATGTTCTTTTGAGTTTCATCAAGAGACATGCGGTTAGGTGAATTGCAGGCTGGACATTGCCTCTAGCGTAAGTGTGAGTGTGTGTACGTTCCCTGTGACGGTGTGGCTTCCCTGCCTGTCTCCTGCCCTGTGCCCCCAGGGATAGATTCCAGGCTCACTCTCACCCTGTCTTAGGTAAGTGGTTCTGGAGGAAAATAACTTTGCTGGTTAATGTGTCTCTTTGATATTATTTCCCTCCAATTTTAGGAAGCACCTTTCAAGCCGCAGTGTTTGCGCACACACTGTCCCACCAGTGCCATGTTTTCCTGCCGGGCATTATGGGATTTCTCATCTCAGAGGGCACCTCCTAATTCTAACAAGACATCATTTTTTCAGAAGCACTTTTAATTACATCCCCATTCTTTTAGGTTGCCCGTTTGTTAGAGTCGTGAGTAATTGACTGTGAGTCACTGTGTGTTGCTGAGAGTCTGCTGTATGCATCACTTACGTTCTAGAAGTTTCCACAGAATACCTTGTCATGAAGGCCTTCAGAATATAACACTAAGCATTTTTCCTGTACCCAGGCGCTGCTTGAAGGCTCTTGTGGTTGGAAAGCTTGTCAACTTAAGAACGCTCTGCTTGTGCCAAAACCAGAACCTCGCTGTGTCGGGTCATTATGGTTTTCTCATAGAACAGGGAAAGCCTTAGATTTCTTTTTTATTCCAGACTATTAGACCGTTCATTTGGTGGGAAGACGTGTAATATTTGCAGCTTGGCCATTGGCCTGAAAATGATTGTTTATAATTTTATTTTGGTTGTCTTGCATTCCGGTCCTGTTTCGGTGAAGAGCAGCATTACTGTAATGAATTAATGTTATTTCAACACAAAGTCAAATTAATAATGCAGGCCTGAACATTATCTAGATAAGTGGCTTTTTAAATAGATGGATGTGTAAATAATGCATCAATTACTCCTGCGTTCAACAGCAAAGAGGTCATTTATTATCATCATTATTATTATTATTATTGTTATTATTACTATAATTATAATTATTATAATCATCGTTATTATTATTATTATTATTATTGTTATTATTACTATAATTATAATTATTATAATCATTGTTATTATTATTATCCTCTCCCAGCCCCATCGCTGCAGTCAAGTAATTGCACTGTAATTAAGTAACTGAATAGGTTGTGCAGTGGGCAGGCCCGACCATCTTTGTCTGAAACCGCTCCAGCTAATCAGCAGTTCAACTTCATAATGGGAAGTAAGTGGTTGTTGCTATGGCGACGTGTGTTGCTTACGTAGACTTGAATACCGATGATTTGAGTTCCGGGAAGGTGCTGAGCAGATTCCGGCCTGTTCTGTGGACCACGGTCTGAAGCCAGAAGCTGGTTTGAACCGTGAAACCTCACTTGTCCTGCTGTTTGGGCACTTTGATGACTAGGGCAGCAGTTCAATGGGGGAATACAGTGTGTTGTTATTGTTTTGTTTTATTGCTGGGCTACTGTAATCATGACTTTGCTCTAGGCATTTAACCACAATTTTAAGTGTAATCTAAGGCCTGTTGTAACTTTTCAATAATCAGTTTGTACATGATTTAAAAAGTTGCTCTCATTAATTTGTGAGAGTGATATTTAAATTGAATTGCTTTTGTTAAGAATGGTTGCTGTGCACCTTGATGACCTCAGACATGAGATGTGAGCGAAGGATCAGCCACATAAGAATGGAGATTTATTAAGGGTATCTATGGTAACAAACTGCAGAGGCTGAGAATGCCCTGTTAATGAGTGAGGTCAGAGGAAGATGGCCGTACTCGTTAAAGCTGACAATAATGTCACACGTGAAAAACGGCTCAGCACAACAGTGTTGTGTAGAGAGACCTCTCTGAGGCCTCAGAGCAGTTCTGGCGGCAAACGTGGGTCCCAGCCAGTCCTAGCAAAGTGTACCAATTAATACAGCTCTGGAGAAATATTAGCATGATAGAAAAGCATTAAAATGTTGCATAATTGTGATCTAAAAGTGTTTTATTTCCAAGTTTCAGGCCTAATATATTGGTAGTTTAAGCCTAAAACTGCAAAATTTGCAAACATCCCAGGCTGAAAGAGAAACTGGTCCAGAAACTGCTGCCATGTCCTTTTTGGCCCACTCTGAAGGTGAGGTTACCACGGGGACAGGACCGCAGTGGAAGAACAGCTTTGGGGTAGATGCTGCTTTTTTGATGGCCTGTCGGTCACGTTGCCCCAAGAACGATGTCTGATGTGCACTTAGTGTCCTGCAGCGTTTGGCGCTGTTAGTGCTAACCAGGTAGCCAGTTGGTAGCTGCTGCTAACACAATGCCCATGTCAAACTCCCAAACAAGGGCTTGAAAGAGACATACTTACCTTTAAACAGAGCTTTATTGTAGTTATTGATCGATAGTGCAGTATGGGCTAATGGGTTTTTTATGACACATCATTTTTTCAGGAAGATTATTTAGTCACTGCATCTGCCTACTTACATGAATCATGATATTTTCAAAGTGAATAATCACCACATTCTAATGCATTCAGTCATTTAGTATTTGACTCATTTACCTGACATTGTAATTGTTGAGTTTAGACTTTTGCGTACATCAACTGACAGTTCCTTATTGCACCAGCTAAGTTGAATTATAGTGTGTAGTTATGCTAAAGTTATGAAAAACCATTTAAATAGCATGATGTGTTTGACCCTGGGTTTGCTTCTTGTAGGGTTGGGTACTGGAGTGTAAGATCTTGCAATCTGATACTTTAGTCATAGTTTTCAAAAGGTGAAGGGTTCTCTTTATTTGATCATAACCGACTCCCTGGACTTTGCATGAGTTCAAGTAGCCATTCATTTCCTGGTTTCATTGTGTGAAGTCCTCACATCTCCATGGCAAAAAATGCCATGAAGGCTGGCTTTCAAAAATTCACAAAAATTCACCCCTGCTCTCAAAAGCAAGCTAATGAATGCGATGTCTGAGCTTAAGACTGAGTCGGTAGTGCAACGGTGGGCAGTTGATGAATCTTTATTATGGCCAGGTGGATAAATGAGCGGATTTGGCTTGCTGTCACTGATTGGACTGGGCTTTTTGTTTAATTCGATTTTGAGCCCTGATGCATATTGGGCCCATGTGCACTTGAAGGAGGTATGAATAAAGCATAATCTGGTTAATGTTAGCGCCAGATATCGGTTTCTCGGGACTTGGCTGGCGGAGTCTGTGATGGATAGCAAAGTAGGAGTCCTGCTACGGGCCAGTCACCCCTAATGTACTCACTGCTCTCGAACGTTCACTCAGATCAAAGAGAAATAGATTTCTGCTGTGTTTTACAAGTTGCAATAAATGTATGGAGACCTTTCAAACGTGCCACTCCACTCAGGAACGTAATCAGTGCGAATGGAGAGCAGCAGGTGGTGTCAATAAAGGCCAGGGAAGATCTCAGAGGTGTTCTTTAAATAATGGAGAAACACCTCATAATGATCGGGGAGTTATGCCTGGATAACTCTCAAGTACGTCACCACACTGCGCACAAAGCTATCTGTGTCCAGATGGATTTCTTATCAGTGGGTAACAAATCCATTCACTTCGAAACGTAGCGGCTGGGGAGAAAGGCATGATTATTTTACTGCCGAACCAGTTAGGAATGATGAAAGTAATTTGTAGTACATGATATTTTGTGTGTGAACTGTATGTGTGCGTATAAAATTCTTGACATATTTATTTACAAAGTCTCACATTGGTTCGAATCCCTCACCCGGCAGTGTGACTTCACTGTTGGGACTTTGAGCAAGGTCTTTAAGTAGGGATTGTCTGTCCCTGGCTTCTCACAAATGTGCATTGCTTTGGATAAAAATGTCTGCTCAATAAATAAAATGTAAAGGGGCACCCCCCCCTCCAGGTTGTTGAGGCAGACTGCCCTACACAGAGCATAACCGTTCTGTTTCCCCCAAAAGCTCTGATGCTGTTGACCGCTGTGTTCCTGATGTTGGCTGCTATAAGAATCTGATGCCTTTCTAAAGTAACAAAACCACTTTCCTTGGTGTTTTCTTGGTACATATATACCGTGAGGTTGATGGCACTTTCACATAATCCCGATTTATAATTTCAGCTTCTTTCAGAAGACCCCAGAACTGACTGTAATTAATATAATGTACTTTTAACAATGAAATTCTAATGGAAAACAAATGCATTTAATGTATATTTCCAGTACTTCATTTTTTTTTTCTCCCCAGTTATTTATCAAATGCCTTTTCCAATAATGTGACATTGCAATATGAACATGGCAACAGAATGTCCTGTGAGCTTTGTCTTCTGTGTGCCGTGACTGGTTTGATTTCTGTGGTGGACCGCTTTTCATTATGAACTCAAGTGCTGCCCACGTTGGCCGACGCAGACCCAAAGGTTTGTTTACCCTCACGCGGGCGTCCGTGCCAGTCCTGGAAAATGGAGTGGTCTCCATTGAGCTGTTGAATGAAGCAGGAGTCATTTCTCTGCTCTCCACAGCCCTCCTCGCTGCTATCACGCTTCAGAATTACATTCCGGAATTTCACCAGCAGCCCTAAAGTAGCTCTGTAGTGCTCTTTCACTCCCAATATGCCACAATCACTCTCGCTCTTCAGTTACTTGACAAGAATTCCCTTTTCAACACTGAAAATTGTGACTGCAGCCCGCCTGTTGATTTACATCTACATGAAGGGAGACTAAAGATTTGAGGGCTATTTAAAACTGTATTCAGTTATGGATTTGAAACTGGTATTTGCCATCTATGTGGTGATTAAGGTGATTGTTGTGGCTATACACACAGCCTTGTTATCTTAAGTTGATCGTGTAGCCATGATTAATGCCAAATAATATGTTTATGTTTAGAGTGCCTAGTATTTTTATGACAGAATTTCAAAAAATCCCAATTTAACTAGTTATATTGTTTCCAGAGCAATTAAATTAACTGGGGAATGAGAGACAGCCAGCCAGCTCCTGCCCTTTTGTGGGAAAGCAGAGTATGAATGCTTTAAAGGGTGTTTGACAAAAACTGGGTTATTTGTTAATGTTGCTTGGACACAAGGGTTACTGCTGGAGCCTTAGGCTAGGTTTGAGCCCACAACCTTAAACACTGTATGGTGGTCACCTTACTCACAGACCCATCACACCACACATGTTGGTAGGTAGCTTTTGGTACTTATTTGTAATTTTAAACTTGTATTTCTAGCGACTGACATTTTCCTAGTTTTAAAATGTCCATAACTATGTGCATTAAATGCATATAGTAGCTTGACCAGAATAATCAGGTTGGTTGCTTGGTTAGTTTGGGGGGTGTTTAGTGATACTCTGGGCCTGTTGGTTGTTGTCATTCTGAACATAGTGTCAGAAGTGCAATTGTGATCAGGGTCTGCTTTGGCTAACAGCTAGACACATGGCCGTTACTGCAGTAGGATGGACACTGAAGGGGCTCTGCCCAAGCAGAACAAAGATGGTGCCCCCCTGTGTCCAGGAGGAAGTATATGTGACCAGTTGGGTTTACCTTGAAACACTAAAAAAAAATTGTTTAAATGGCTATGAACACTAGTAGATGATGTAAGTATTTGGAATGTTGATGCATGATTAGTTCTTGTTTCAGCTGATTAATTATAACATTATATTAATAGCCCTGATTTGTTGTTAAAATGTTCATTTGACTTCTGGTCAGACTGTGTTAATGTATCCCCTACTATATTCTTCATTTGCTGTGTCATGAAACGCAATGTCACTGTGAAATGGGGTGACCTCTCAGCGGCCTTTCTCTGAGTGTCATTTTTGATGTAAGGACTCCGGAAAGTGTCCATGAGAG
This sequence comes from Mormyrus iriodes, assembly GCA_011763525.2. Lineage (NCBI taxonomy): Eukaryota > Metazoa > Chordata > Actinopteri > Osteoglossiformes > Mormyridae > Mormyrus > Mormyrus iriodes. The sequence goes on along the minus strand of JAAGVU020000092.1, from coordinate 12,697,756 downwards.
GAACGGAACCAGACGCGGTTCTCACATAGTAAAGGCTGAGAGCCAGCTGTCAGCTGAAAGAGTGAAAACGGTTAAGCTAAAAGGAGAGCTTTCAAAATCTGCACTCCATAGTATACTTTCAGTGTACTCTTAGTATACTCACAGTATCTATCACAGTATACTCATTTGTGTTCTAAGTTTAAAAAAAGTTAATAGCTTGTGTTTAGTTAAAAGTGTTTGAAGTCACTGAGAGTGAAATTAATTCCTTTCTATTTTTTTTGCATTAATTTTTTTTTCTTTAAAAAACCTGAACAAAACCAGACAGAGTAAGTGGGAGTGTTTGGGTTTAACTGTAGGATTAGATGGGAGAACAGGTAAGACACCTTGGCTTCTGAAGGTCTGGAGAATCAAACAGTTCTTTTCAGACATTTAAACATTGATTGGCCTCTTGAGGTTTTACTTTTCCATCTGCGAGACATCAGGTTATTATTGATGTTATCATTCAGCGCAGATGTCTGAATTTTTGTGCAGGAGTCTGTTCAGCTAAAATGCCTTGGCTTTGCTGAATCCTGTCGGTAAGCAAGTGATTATACAAGTGCTGGAAGAGCTTCATTCATGAACCTGCAGAGGTACAGTAGACTGTCTGGAATACACAGATAAAACCTCAGTCTCCATGGGATATTCCTGATTAGTTCACTTTAACAGTGCTGTTCCTCTGGCATGTTAGATTCTTAAAGTTATTCATTAAATGTTACCGCGTTTCTTATTGTGTTCAAATGTTTGAAGCGTTTCGGAAGGATAACGTCCAAAAATTAACCCAATGTATGTAAGACATTTTACTGACTTTATCTTGCCCATGAATGTGGGGCTGTCCCTATCAATTATATCAGTAGTCGAGTAATCTGCCAATTAATCTGATGGTTTATTGAGTAATTACTATATTTATATATAAAATACAGGCACTCCAATTCACTTTAGTTGCATCTTTTTTGGACATTGATTGTAAACCAGAGAGTCTGCTGAAAAGTCACGGACACACAGGGTGAACATGCAAACCGTATACACACAAAGTGGCAGTGTGCGGCGGCAGTGCTACCCACTGCGCCACTGTGCCGCCCTGACCCGCTTGTACAATGTGTGATGTTAATATCGACATGGCATTTCATGCATGTGCAATTGCAACATCACACATGAATGTGTGGCACGCTTAGGTTAGAAGAATGCCTGTTTCCAGAAGCTAATAGCTTCTTCTTTCAGTGGTGTTACTATGATGTGATCTACAAATATGACATTCAATCTCATTAATTATCTGTGTCTTTGGTAGTAAGACTTTGTATATTTGTTATGTTATATATGTACACATATTATACACACAAAACCATTAGAAGACCTTGTGTCTGCCATAAAACTAGTCACATGATTTTGATATTTTATTAGTCATGTGGCTTTGTCATTGTCTCATTTTCTCAGTTTTAACCCAGCTGTGGGTCAGTCCTTCTTGGGTGTGGTGAGTGGCTCAGCCTGTTTCAGCTCTTTATTGCCATCCTGAAGGTCATGGGTTCAAATTCAGCAGCTGGTTGAGTAATCATGCTGCCATCTGTCCTTAACATGCCGTCTGACCATTTGGTGTGTCTGTGAAAGCTGATAAGTTCTCATGTACTTGTGCGAACGCCAAATGAAACGTCTTCCATTTTCCGTTCTGTGCCCCTACAGGGAAGTAAGTGTGTCTTCAACCTTTGTCGGGGCTGCTGTAAGAAGGTGGCGTTCAAGGCTACAGCTGATTGTCCAGGTGAGCCCTTTCACCAGCGTGCTGTGCCCCACCCTCTACCTCCGTACGACCTTCAGCCAATGGTGCCTGGGTGATGAAATAAGCACTCCAGGGCTGTGCCCCCTATGCTCCCAGAGAGGGCTTCTTAAATAGAAATGGCCAGCTGCATGCTGTGTGGTCGCCCCTGTAACAGCAGGAGTGTAATGAGTGTCTACTGCCCTATATTGCTTCTCTGCGCATTGCCACTCTGTTGACAAAATAAATGCTGATAAATAAACAGAAACCCGTCCAAGAAGCGTTCCTCTGTTTGAGGCTCTGGCTGGGGGATGACTGATGTGGGGGCATTAAGTGGCAGCTTCTGGGGGCTTGACTTAAGCTGCAGTCACCTGGGTATGGTGCATACCATCAATGCCAGAAATGTCCTTCAGTCTTTTGTAGCACATAGATAGAGCACAAGTTGGCGATGAATGTGTGGCTTAGGAGGTTAACAGGCTATGCTTGTTGTCTGACGGTTGTTGGTTTGAATCCCTTGCCCGGTGGTGCGATCTTTATCGTTGGGGCCTTTAAGTAGGAATTGTCAGTCCCTACAAATGTGCATTGCTTTGGATAAAATGTTTGCTAAATAAATGTAATGAGTGCCCCCCTCCCCACCAGGCTGTTGAGGCAGACTGCCCCACACAGAGCATAACCGTTCTAACTTGTATGTTTCCCCCAGAAGCTCTGATGATGCTGACAGATTGCATGTTACGCTTTTGCTGGCTGTATGTTTGCCTTCCACATTCCTGCAAAAAGAGTGTCTGCTGTGATTTCAGTCACTGGGTGGTCTAGTGCTCATCATTTTTTTTTCTGATATGGAGTTTTCCAGAAGGAAACGCATTCTGAATAACAATGGTCACCTTATATCTGTATGCAATAAAAAAAAAGTTTCTCTAAATTTGCTCAAATCATTTAAACTGACTTTTTTAGGCAGAGATTTTTAAAATAAAACATTGGTCTGTTATTTGTGGCTGGAACATTAAGGGGGTGCTATTGATGCATTAATCTGACAGAATAATGTATACAAAATGAATGAAAGTGAGTAAAGTTTACAAAAGTCCAAAGTATCTTTATCTTGGTGATGGATGATATTGCCGAATACTATCAATAATCTGTCTTTTAAGATAAACTGTAATAATTCATTATGCTGAATAAGAAGGTTAATCTAAAGGTAGAAATTCGTTGTTCAGTGCCATTCTAATAATACTTTTTACTAGCTGAAAACAACCATATTTTGCTTGTTCTATTTAGTTGTCATTGTGCATATTCAGGTTATATATCAAGCTGCCCCTTGGCCAGGTTAACAAATCTACATGTCGCTCTCTGAACCAGTAACCCCGCCCCCCCCCACCTGCCCTTTTTAAAAAAAAAAAAAAAAAATCCTTTTTCCTGTCTTCCCCACAGGTCATGGGTTGTTGTTTAGGACCAAGTTTGAGAAAGTTCAGCGACAGAAGGCCAGCGAGGCTAACGGACAGGCCAATGGGGAGTCTGTCACACAGGCGTGCCCCGCACTGCCCCCGGCCTCACCTGAGCAGCCCGGCGGCGACCCTGTGGCCTGAGGGCGCCCCCCCCTAAGGACACGTGAGCCAGCACACACCCCTGAGGGGTGCCGCACAGGGAGAGCCGCCCCCACAGAAGGAGAGGAGCGTCATAGTCGGGCTGTGCTGACTGTGGGTAATGCTGTGATGGCGTTCATTTGACAGGGCATCAGAATGGCTGACTTCCATCACGATTGCTCGTTAAGTTATGGTTGTTTCAGTTTTGCTACAGGGCTCTTTTAGAGTTGAAAACAAGTTTTTTTTTTTTTTTTTACAGGAAAGCTTTGTTTTGGCCATTTGGCTGAATCCTTTCAGCCCAAGGCAGGCTTGCTAATAACTCCTAGCTGTTAAGAACGGTACTTCATGGCCGAAAAATTGGCCACTTCTTCTAAACAAAATGTACTTCATCTCAGTTTTATCTCTCAAAAAGTGAATTGAATATGACAAATTGGAGGCTATTCTAGTATCCGGCCTTTGTCCGGGGTTTGCGAAATGATGTTGGAGAGGGTCATATATACAGCGCATTAGCCGGAAGCAAACCACTGGCAAATTATAAGCTTCACTCCAAAAAAAAGCTTAAGTACATATTGCAGAAGACATCATTTTGAAGAAAATCTTGGTCTTCTGGGATTTTGTCAGATTTGGAAAGATCTGTGCTTTTTCCTGGTAGGGAAAGCTCCCTTCAAACTACACTGTGAGCACAAAGGGAAACAGGACTGTGAGCTTCACAGAATGTTCCAGTGTTGGGAAAGTCACATAGAAAAGCAATTCACAGCTAAAGCCAAATGAACAGCCAGTTGCACATTTTAAAAACTACTAAATTGTTTTTTCAGTTAAGCTAGCAATAAGATTGTTAAAAAAAATTTGGAAGTAGACTTTCATACGACGGATGTGGTTACATGATCTATTCTGTACTGCTATAGTAACATAAAGCAGTTGCTAGGAAACTTACTTGTTCAGTTGTTCCCATTACATGTTGTCGCTCCAGCCTGTTTTTTTACTGCAGGAAGTTTGCAGGAAATTTGCGGGCTGTTATTGGAATATTGCAACTGTTTTAATGCATTTATTGCTAAGTCAGCACACCCTGAATGTTTCACACGGACGTTGCATCATGGATGGTGCTGGCAAAGCTTCGGATCGGAATCTACCTGCGGTGCACCTAGTGTGTCAGGGGTTCACCCCTTTTTACAGGAATGTGTCCAACCAAGGCCTATGGCTGAGGGGGCTTTAGGTAACAGTGTCTGGTTAATACTGCAGTTCAGCGATTTGCAGTGTCCTGTACTTGGTGGATCGCATCCTGCAGTAGCTACTCTTTACAGCGTCAGCCTGTACCATGGCTGAAACAACACGACTCCTGTGTTGCTCCTTTAGCCTGTAATTTATGCAAGAAGATGATCCACCAAGTAAGTGCAGGTTAAACAATACCTGCCTCTGTTTTTAACCCTACCAGATATTTGTTTCAGTGGTATTAATGGTCCTCAGGTTGCTGAAATACTTGTCCCTGTCAATCAGAATAAAAGTTTTGAAAGAAAGCACTTTTTCCTTTCTCCTACTGCTGTCAGTGCTCTGCACCATAGGGTGTTTCCATGGCTGGAAGACATCTGTTTATACCCTGTAATGAAATCAATGCAAGTTTTTTTTTTCTGACTCGAAGGCCTTCGAAAGACATTGGCCCAGAGACCTCTCTCTAACAGATTGCTCTAAATGACAGAACAGAAATGTGCAGGCCATTGTATATAATCTGACCTGTGAATTTATTCCCATGCGTCATCCTAGTAACAATGCAGTGTACATGTGCCCGCATCAGTTACCAATAATACAGGCAAAGACAATTAACAAACGATATTTATTATATGTTTGATTATGATGAAGCCTTGTGAAGACAGAGAAGAGACACTGTCCCACCTTTCTGCATATGGATTCAAATTGCATTGCCAATCGCCTGTTCCCAGCTTGGATGAATGATTTCTGTGTGAGATATGGGGGCTAGCCTTTAGCAGGAGAGGTCGACATCTTCACTGGACTTGCTACACACTCTGTTAGACAGGTAGTGGATAGACAGCACTAACCAACCATCTCCAGTATCAGTTAAAAAACTGAGAAAGCTGGTAATGTTACACCCTTCCCCTGTGAGTGTGTCTTATTCTGTAATGTAGGGGTCCTTAGCTTTGAATTACACTTGTTTGGAGGAGTCTTGTTTTGCCTGTATTAAATTGCTTGAATATAATGAATATATAATTTAAACAAAAAATAATGTTCATATCAACAATAGTAATAATTATTTTAAAAAAAAGAATGTAGATTATTTTTTTATTCTATTTCTTGTAACTAAATTTTTCCAATGCAATATTTGGAGAAACCTTATATTGTTAAATGATTCAAGCCGCTCATCAGTGTCGGAGGAATCACAATATGAAGAAGAGGTATAACCTTTTTCTGTGAAATGAAGGACATGCTCATACAGCCGGAGGTGCACATTTTACAGGTATGTGTTCCAGCAGAGGCACCTAACAGAGAACGTCCCTCTTCCTCAGCCTTGTCTAGAGGCCAGATCATTTTGGGTCCATTGGTTTTATGCAGGACTGGGAATTATGTTATTGTTAGATAAGTGAGTGGGTGGCTTTGTGGCTTATGTCTCCAGAGTCGGGCCTTTGAATCCTGCCTCCTCTGCGTCTGTTCTGTCCATGTCGTGTGGGCTTCCTCCCGCAGTCCAAAAACATGTTGACAGACTAACTGGAGTTGTGAGTTTCCCAAAGCATGTGAATGTGCCCTGCAATGGACTGGTGTCCCAACCTTGGTCCCTGGGATAGGATTCCCTACTTCTGTCGCTCAGACAAGGATAAGTGTTTGGAAGGTTATTGGATGAATGGCTGATTACAGGGGGAGGTAACTGTTGTTTTTTTTTTTCTTTTAAAGCTTTTCTTTGTTTTTTTGCTTAAGTTTCTGACGTCAGTGGATAAATTGATGTTGAAGATTTTAAGGGGCTTAATTATGCCAGTTGTATGCCTTTAAAAAAGCCTGCATTTTGCTTAATGGGTTTGTTTTGCACAAAAAACATTTTTCATGAACTGAAATACTGTCAGTATGGTGGAATCTAAACCAGCCTTTGTGTCCTTGTCCTCGTCCTCGGGTAAGAGGACACATTTTGTGGGTAAGGTTTGGAAATACAGAATGAAAATAAAAAAAGATGATGTCCCCACTGTAATTCTGTGCAATGATGAAATGTCTCACACCGTGTGATTTAAAACTCTTGGGAAAAAAAATGGACTTGTCAATGCAGCACCTGGGTAGGATAGATCCTTCAGAAAGGTGCTTCTTTCTCTGTCCTCCTGTTACTGGCCCGTCATTACTACGTACGGACCTGTCTGATGAGATGCTGAGAGGGCCCGTTTGCAAGGGGCCCTGCAGCTGCTCTCTTGCCACAGGAAGTCAGACTCATGTCTTGGACCCTTTATGTGATGTCAGGACAGCTCTAGTATGTTAACCCTAAGATGTTAACCCTAAGATGTCTGCGATTTTAGTCATGTTTGTAATTTAGCAAAGGGAAAAAAAAATCGAGTATATATCGCTGCAGCAGGGAGCTGAGTGTGTTGTGGGAGAAGCAATGTCAAATAGGAGGGGTTTATAATGAGGGTTAAGGTATCAGATGACAGGCCCCTCATTATAAGCCCTTCACACATTGCCCCTCCCACTCGATATTCAGCTCCTAGATGCAGCGATATGCCTCTCAAAAAAATGGGGCTTTTGTGTGTATAAGTATACAACTCCCCTGCCCTGTGCCCTTTGCTGTGTGGTATAGGCTCAAGGCCCCCGTGTCCCTAACATGGATGGATGGATGGGTAGATAGCTGGGTAGATGGAAACATGCTGTGACTTTTAACTTTTGTCCAGAGTAGTAATAGTAATAAGCTATATAGTAGTAATACACTATCTGGGGTCAATAAATTTGACACAATATATTGACTACTGGATTATTGATAGATCTACTGTAGACAACATTTAATGTTTTGACAAAATTATAAGCGACTACAGCATAGAATAGAATAAGATACTTTATTGATTCTCTGAGGGAAATTGGTTAGAAAAAGTACAAAAAGAAGGAGGGAATAAAATAAAGGAAAAGACAAAACAAGACCAAATAAGACAAACAAACTAGGAGCTGCTGTACAGGAGAGAATAGATTCTGCTGTGGTGTTACTAGATGGCATATATCCTGCAGGGTAATGTCCAGTATAATTTTAGCTGGTGTTTGGACTGCTGCAATTATTCACCAGTAAATAATACAACCATCAGAAAAGTATAGATGTTTTTTTTAACCCAAACCCCAAGAAATATATTAGTTCTACTATGCCTATTTGTAACTGAAGGAGACAAATTCAACTGATGAAAAACCCATTTGAAACCAAATGATTAATACTTCTGCTTTCAAACGCCTATTTACTTTCGACTTAATCGGGATGTACAAAGTATAAGAAATATTTTCTTTTGCCATTCCCACGTGCTAAATGTAAGTTTATTTTAAATGACTCAGTCGGCATTTTTACTTAAACAGTAAACGCAGCGGAGTTTAACCCAGACATTGTCAGAAAGGTAACAGTCCTACACAAATAACTAACAATTCGTTTACTCCCACAGTTAGCAAAGGGCGAGTTAACAGCAGCAGGGAGGCTTTTACGCGCAGCTCACGATCGCCGTCTGCGGTCACAGAATGAGCTCGTCCCTCCGGCGAAGAGCAGCCCCTTGTTTCCCACCAGACATCGTGACGACCCTCGGGATAAATGCATCTGAGCTCGTCTTTAGAAAGGCTGAAATGCACAAATGCGTTTCACATAAGTCGCGCACGCTACTTTCCGGACCAGAATAAAGTCTGCAAAGTAAAATCGCATGAAAAGAAGTGAAGATGAATCTAACCAAATTATATTTAAAATTCGGGCACCTTTTCTATAGGAACTTCTCGTTTTGGGGACATGATGGCAAAATGAACCATAGCCTTCAAGATGCACTTCTGTTCACGGATGATGTTCTGTTTTCGGGAAACGAGCCAGGCACTATCGTTTTGGTAGTGATGTACACTTTATCCTTTTTCATTGGCTTAGCGGGTAATGTTATGGCATTGATGGTTTTAACCAGGAGGAGAAATCGTCTTGTCGGCGGTTCAGCAACCAGAAGACTGCTGATAAATTTGTCTGTCTGTGATATGATGGTCGTGTGTATGTGCATGCCAGTCAATCTGGGCCACCAGCTGCACAACGCCTGGGTGTTCGGGGACTTTCTGTGCCGGGTCGTCCCTTTCGTCCAAGCCGTTTCTGTCGCGGCTAGTGTGCTGAGTCTGGCTGTCATCAGTCTCAACCGATTCTATAGCGTCCACAACCCCCTTCACGCCAGGTATTTTTTCACTGGCAGAAAAATCCTTTGCATGATCTGTGCAGTGTGGGCGCTCTCGTCGGGACTTTGCACGCCGATCATCTTCATGAATAAGACTAAGACGCTCGTGCTATTGGGAAGCAACCATGGGATATCAGTGTGCGTGGAGAGCTGGCCCGAAGTCAGGCTGCGACAAGGCTATAACTTTTTGCTGTTCTGCACCCTGTACGGATTTCCCGTTCTATTTAACCTCGCTATTTGCTTCATGACCGGGCGGAAACTGTGGCGCGTAAGCGAGAAATTCAGAGAATGTAACAAGTGTTACTTGGCGCAGTCCGCGTCCCGACTCAAGATGCGCAAAAAAGTCGCCAAGATGGTCGTCGCACTTGTCGTTCTGTTCACTTTTTCTTGGCTGCCCTTGTATGTGGTGGATATCTGGATCGATTTTAACATGCCGGACGCTTTAGAAGAAAGAGAGTATGACATGGATCATGTCAAACACCAATGGATCCTGCAAAGCAGACCTTTTGCGCTCTGGCTGGGTCTGACCAATTCGGCTCTCAACCCGCTTTGTTACTGCTTCGTGGGTAACCTGTATAGATCGGTTCAAAGGATTAGAAAGAGCTACAAAAAGAAGCTGTCGTCAGTCTTTAGTATGCCTTCATCAGGGGCGCCGAGTGCCAGGTCTGCGCCCGTGCACCTGAGCTGCAGACGCGCTTCATCCGAGAGATGTCCCGCCGAAGCTTGTGGCTGGAGGAGAAACGCCAGCTTCAGGGACAGCTTCTCGAAAACCCGCAGTCTCTTCTCCATAACAGTTTGCGAAACTGTGTTCGATTGACAAAGGGAGTCAAAATTAATCTTCTAACGCTGCATCTGCTACGTTCCATTTGGGACCTTTTGAATGTGTTAAAACATGGACCCTATACTACATATAATAACATGGTTTTATTTTAAAACTCACATAGACGGCTGCGTATTACAGTTTGCAGTAAAGTTACATTCATTCAAGATGTGTACTAGTTTCATGTAAATTGGCTCTAGAAAACATTCTCATGGTTATGTGGCTTATATATTTCAAAATACTTTTGTCAATGAGAAACTATATGATATATAAAACGAATTGTCTGTGCTAGTGTTTATTTATTATTACACAAATGTATATTGACTAAATGACTGCAAGACCATGCACGAGATGTAGGGCGAGGATTGGAGAATAAAAGACAGATATTTTGAATGTCGTTTTTTTTTGTATGTGTGACCATGCGATTTGTATGACAAAATAACGAAGAGAAAATGAATTATTTGCCCCTCAATGCTGCATTCAGGTAAATTAGAAATCTCCGTAGTTGTATAGGTCAGCTATAGGCGTCTAGCTAATAACTCAAACATACAATTTTAACTATGGGACTGTCTGTCTTAATGTATCGTACGTTTCTGAAAGAAAACAATAACGGCACACCGAACCCTTTAGCTTAAAAATGATGCTACGTCGGTATATTTTCGATTTACTCCATAAAACAACTTGATCATAGACATTTTAACAATTATTTTGCGTGTTATACATTGGCGCAGGTTTTTGTAAATAGTTATTGTACATCAGCATTTTGTTTCTGGGCAATATACTACTTCGTTTTCTTTCAAAAAGTTTTTAGATTAAGAAAATGGACTTGAAATTAAATATGACTGGAAATCTGGAAGATTCAAAATCATAAATATATTAATAATGAAGCGCAAACCGACTTGCGGCCAGGAAACAGTGGTTAAAGCTGAGATTAAGTCAAACTGCTGATCTTTGCACTGCAACGTTCGATAATACTTACCGGTCTCACATTGACACAGACTTTATGCGTCTAGTGAAAAAATTAGTCCGCCCGGAGATCATTCAATAATATCTTATGCGTCCTGTTTTTTTTTTTCTCAACAATTGCTATTATCATCCTTGCCATTATTATTAGTGTTTATTTTTAGAAAACGCAATAGCTGACTCATCCTGCGCTATCCAGTGTGATAGAAAATAAAACAAATATAAAGTTTCTCACAAAAAGTGTAAAGGGTCCAATTTTAGTTCATCGGATAGAACAATACTTAGGACTTACAATGTTTTCAGAGGGTGTTCAGCGACGTACAGGAATCAAAGCAAAGTATCAGGCCAAAACAACAGGCTTGAGAAAGGCTTGGGAAAAAATAAGGAAAGCTTTAAAAGCCGTAGACTGCTGGCCACACAGTCCCTGTAATATTTAGGATATTGCAAATGCCTCTTATTTTACCTCAGAAATATCAATTTGTCCACAACGGCATAATAAAATCAATAAATACTGCTATTAAATAAATGACTATTAGCATAAAGCATAAATAGATTGAATAAGACAACAGATGGAAGTTCACATTTTGAATCAGACGATGCATGGTTTTCATGAAGAATCCTTCAACAGTAGTGGGGACAATAGAAAGAATGGTGTTTAAAGATACAGAATAATAAATTAATGGTTGCCGATTCAAGTCTCAAGTATTGCAAAGGCGGGATCCAGAGAGAAGTCATCTTTCAGCCTAAGACAACAGCCAAAGTTCTGGTAGCAAGGAAATCTCACATTATTTTAATTATGAAAATATTTCACTTTTTCATTTGTCTTATTCTTGTGCTTCTCTCGGCAGACCATTCAGCTATCTGGAGTGTATTGTGATTTTAACAGGTTTTCTTCACCTAATAATGATCAACACGCAGGGTCGGCCCTGGGTGTGCTGGCGCCCTATGCGAGATTCTGCCGAGCGCCCCATCCCCCCACTGGAAAAATTTTGTCAGTTCGTTCATATTAAAAACATTTCAGTAGCATAGGGTATCTGGCTGCTAACAAGCCAGATTGTGTGTTTCACAAGCAAAGTAGTAAAATATTAGTTTGAGTAACTGAAGTCATTAAGAACTGATTTTTTTACACTCTTCCGTGCCCCTTAATCAAATGGTGCCCTAGGTGATTGCCTGTTGCCTATTGGATGGGCCAGTCCTGTCAACACATCTGCATTCCAATCATTGATCAAAATCATGAAATCTATGCTTTGTGGCTATATTCTGAAACTCAATAATCAGAACAAAAAATAAAGCATGACAACTGACAGTACAGTTCAACCCATGTTTTTGACAGTCTGGAAGATGATTACCTGATCATTTCAAACACTAGACACAGTACTTCAGGATTATGGTTATGAACACCACCGTAATATCCAGATTAATCAAATCAGGTGTTGATTTGATTGCATGCAGTAATGGCTTAATAATTTCAAGTATAATGAAAGATATCCAATATACAATTTATATCGCAATTGGATGTAACTGAAGGGAATGGTTGATTTCCAACAATCATTAAGGAGAGATAATTAGGTCATCCAAGTACAGGTTGAATCCTTCTCCTCTGATATGTTCAGCTGCCTAGAATGAAAGCATCTGGAATCATGCCATTTGGGGTGGAGTGCAGGAAGCTGCAGTTGGCCAGGCCACCTTGGCTGGCTGCTGCACAAGCACCTTCTAGGGATATGTTAAGCTCTTTTCATGCCCCCCTCTTCCAATGGCTCTCCCGTGTCGTGCCATGCCACCTGATGGCTAACAAATGGCCATGCAGCCCGTGTGCCTGCTGCCTCAACTTGATGCTCTCTGGCAACGACCACCTCTGAAGTCAAAGAGAAATTTATGGACTTCTGCCCCACTAATCTGAGGCCAAAGCAGCTGCAGACTTACAGCCGTTCTGTTTGCAGACAAGCTTTGCTAATTATCCATTCTGATATAAATACAGTAACGTATGAAGTTCTAGCGCAGGTTTATTCATCCCCCCAGCACACTCGAAAGCCATCTGGTGCCATTTGAAAACAATGAAAGCAATGATGGGTACCATTCTGATTAACTTTGTCAGACTCTTGCTCAATGCCTTTGTTGCTACCTCCCATTTTTGCTTAATGGGCCGGATTTTAACTCAGCAATTAAATATATTACCCACTTTTCGCTGAGGACTGGGTTGGGAAACGCTGCTATATGCCACCCTCATATATTCCCTCACGCTCATTATAGTGCGTACCAATCTACCAAATATGTGCTGCCTATGATTTGCAAACAGCACGGTACGTCTTCCCTGTTCAGAGAGGCTCAGATGTGATGTTGACGATGCTCTACTCAGGCAGAACCAGCTGTATTTCAGTCAAATCAGAGTTCCATCACACATGCTCAACTCTTTAAACCCCTTCTGTGAAGTGATTACATATGTACATTGATGACAAATTAGTTGTAACATGGGGGAAAATATTTTGACATTTCCAGTGTTGACTAGAGAAATGATGTCATTCACAATAAGCGATTAATAAACTAAAAAAATAAGCATGTGTGTTCACATTAATCTACATGACTATCAAATAATCAATGCCCCCGCCCCCAAAGAACCTATGATAATCACAACTCTCAAGAAGAAAATTAGTATCAGATACTCACATGAACATTAGCCTAAGAGACAAACATTTTATTTTGAAGGCTTATGAAATATATCCTTATACAAACAGCTTGAATAAGGCGTTATAGTTGGTACTAGCAATCTTAAACAGATGGAAACGGTTGAGGGGGAACAAACTTGAAAAAACGTCAAATGCCGTAGGTGTAATCATTTTTCAAATCAGCTTGCTCTGTGTATTTCAAGCATGGAGGTGGCTGCAGGTTCAGGGTTTGTCGTTAGACACATAGGGCAGTGCATCGTTTACAAAGGGCAACCAAACAGTTCAGCTGTCACTTTAGCAGATGTTCTCAAAAATGTATCACCTGGTACATTTTTGATACATCCTAAAAAAAAAAAAAAGTATGCATATGGAGTTCAGATGTACGGCAGAATACACGACCGTCAAAAAAAACCCAAAAAACTATTGCAGGTGTACGGAGAGGGGATTCCCTATGAACTTTCTACAGCTTCCAGAAAAACGAAACAAAGCATGTGATGGGGCCAGTTAGTTCTGAAAGGTAGCGGTGCATGTTAGACCCAGGTTGAAGTTATGGCTGCAAGCGCTGACACACCGTAGGCAACAATCAAATGAAAGGTTCCGACTGGAGCTCACGTTTGATCTAGGTAACACACAAATTCCCACTTAAATAAAAGTCTTTAGTTGGTAATTTGGGAAGCAGTTGGGACAGGGCCGCGGGAGGAGACACCTGCTGGGCACCGTGCACTTCAGCCGTCTTCACATGTTGGTGCTCATTCGTGTTTGGCTGTTAGCAGGTGTGAGCTCTCCTTGGCTGCCTTCCCTTGGTGGAGACTGGAAAGAAAGAAAAAAAAACGGCCAAAGAAATTAACAAATAACTTCTCAGCAAAAGACTGAATTTACCATATAACTGCTGTATATCAAAATTAAGACATCAAAATTAAGAAAGTAGATCTGATTCTTAAAAGCAGAAGTGTGTATAAATTTCTTCACTCAGAATACATCAAGTTTTAAAGCGTGATATAGTTTGATTTTACAGTACCAGGAGACATGATAGTCACTAGACATTTTTTAAAAATGCGTTTCCAGACAACTCCTTTGATGCAAAAATAGCTAAAGCACATCAGAAAGCATTTTCGGAAGCAAGCGGAAAGGAGGGCCAGGCGCAAGGTTAGGAACCAATCAAAATGAAGGAGAGACATCACCCCGGAGACCCGGTTACCTTGACGTGTATCTGGTTACGCAGCACAGCAGCTCGCAGGATCATAGCTTTGGCTCGTCTCTGAAACTCTTTGCCCATCTGAAGAGACTTCTCAAAGGTTGTGCTTCTCTGATCCACATCCCTGGCATACAGGATCTACAAGAGAGCTCATTTAGCAACAGTGTTTGGACAGGAAGGTACATGACTGCTTACAAACCAAAGAATAATGTTTGTGTATATTGGCATGTAAAATTTAGTAACATGTGGCAAAGAAAAATACACACAAAGCATAAATGTTTTGTTGAAAATGTTTTGCAAACCTTGCCTGGACTACTCAACACAAAATCTTGCATTCTGGGAGAAAGCTGGTTGAGTGCCAGACAACCTTCCTAATGACTTTCCAGTTTTTGGATGATGTTATGCGATCTCAAATAAATAAGTATAGGGCTGAGAGAGAGGGTTTGTAGCTGGGTGACGGGCCATGCCTTGCTGTGGGAGTCGATCCTGGCATTGATCAGTCCCTCCAGAATCAGCTGCGTCAGCTCGTCCTCCAGTGCCGCCACTGAAGTGTTGAAGGCCGTGGCCATCTTGTTCATGTCAGCAGACACATAGGGGCTGAAGTACTGGTGCCAGGAGAGAACAAAGGGAATAAAGCCTTGGCTGAGGAATGGCAGAGGCTGGCGTTTAACATTTTCCCATTACGATGATAAATTCCTAACTGAAGAATGGGGCTGTGAATAACAGTTAACTTCAGTTTACCTTAACGTACAACACTGTTTCCCAATCTGGCCCTCAGGGACCCACTGTCAGCCCACATTTTGCTCCTACCAGGAGCCGGGAGAGAGCAAAAATGTGGACTGTCTGGCAGGGAGCACGGAGGGAGCAAAAACATGGAACAACTAAGGGTTCCGGAGGACCGGAATGGGAAACACTGATGTACAGCTGACTCAGAATGGCAATCGATACCACAATGTCATTCAGTGGGCCAGATTCAAGAATTAAAAGAATGAATAAAATATGACTTCTAAATCAAGTTAAATCTAAACTAAATTTTGACTTCATATCAAGAATTTATTGGATTCTAATTTCTGCGTCTCATAAGTATCTGCACATTTCAGATATCCTGAAGACACAAAAACGCAGGTCAAAATACAGGCAACTCTGGACTTATGTAAATCTGACTTGGGCATATCTGGGACTTATAATAAAATATCCAAGATACATGTTTACAGAAGCACTAATCTAAAAGGCAACATATATAATGAGTCTAAGAAGGGTACGTGGAGGTAAATCCAAATTTATGTACATTCTGATGTGTTTGTGAAATGGATTATTTCAGTGAGTCAAGAACTGCGTGCGCATATATTTATTTATTTATTTATTTATTTTCTTTAGAATGCAGATAAAATTCCACCACATTAAAAAGTCCCGCAGAGTTAGAATGCAATCTGACATCCCATAGTAAGAATCTACTTGTCTCACCTGTATCAGGGCTCTGTTCCTAATCTGCATGTATAACGTCCTCACGTGTGGAGCCAGATACATGTCCAACAGAAGGTTATCCTGAAAGACGGTAAGTTATAGCGCAATGATGAATTACCAAAAGGGATCAGCTACCACTTTTACCGCTCATAACAAAGAGAGACATTCAATACATCTTTCAGCATTACAAGAGATGTGCAGAAATTAATTACATAACTGTACCATCTGAGACTGCACAGACAGCTACCAAGCATGCAGTCAGTTACATTAAAAACAAAGGTATTATCCTGTCCTGGGGGCACTGGAGCACTAAACAAAATAAGTTATTTTAAAACATCAAC
The DNA here is from genome assembly GCA_011763525.2 of Mormyrus iriodes. NCBI lineage: Eukaryota > Metazoa > Chordata > Actinopteri > Osteoglossiformes > Mormyridae > Mormyrus > Mormyrus iriodes. The sequence continues at coordinate 12,681,605 of JAAGVU020000092.1, read as the reverse complement.
CGCAGCTTACAAGGATTATAAATAAAACAAAACTGCAATGTCACAGGACTAATTAGAAAGGGCAGGGTAGTGGAACACTTCGAAGTGCCCTACCTAAAAATACACAAGCCGCAGCCAAACACAGCAGAAGGCAACTCTCCCCACACCTTGGCAGGTAGTAGTAAAAGTCCAGTGCCAGCGCAGGGTGCTTTACAAAGCATTTCTTAACCTTCCGTTACCTTGTTTGGAAACGTGCGGAGTTTAGAGAACCATAAAAAAATGTTCGGCAGAAGTTAAACGAATGTTCATATGAAGCCAGGTGTCCCTTTCTGGGTAGTTTGGAGAGACATTCTTACAGCAGAATGGGTGAGAAACATGGTGACCTTGCTAAAATTTATGGATCTAATCTGAGTAATGTCTAACTGATTACACTACAACTAGTTGTGCCGCATGATAAACAAGCCTCTCATGTCACGTCATTGAAAAGACAGATGATTTATGAAACGTAACAATGCCAGAACCAAACCGGTAGGGCAACTTTTATGTATTCTTGTTTCCTAAATTCTTAAATATAAATCCACAGATCCTCAGAGATCTGCTCGGTTAGCCCACATTGCCGTCTAAAAGCACCAACACCACACAGCCCACGTTCACAATCCTCTCCATCATTTTAGAGGATGGTTCAGGTTCAGTATCTCAGACTGATGCCTCTGTACCCATAATGATGTTTCAGATGGGTGAGCGATACGGAGACTTATATCAGCAAAGATCATATCCGCTAAACAAGGCCCTGCCTGACGCTCATGTAAAAACTGATCCCCACATTTCCAAAAACAATTCATATGTTTATCATGGATGCCTCCAAGAGCGCATCGCTAATTCAATCATGTAGAAAATTGCAGTTAGGCTATTGGGCTGCTTTTCATAATACGGAGGAGAAGTAGTAACACTCCTACAGGGGTAGACGCAGCAATACATTCATGATGAACAAAAGGTTTGGCCAGGATAGGTAATATCAACACACAGCTTTGGATTCGCCAGACAGCCCATGTCCCAACCTCACCTTCATCTCATCCAACATTTTCAGGCAGGACGCATACTTCGACTCGTAAAACTTGAAGATGATGTCACGGACCTGAGGTTCCAGCTCCAGGAACAACTTGAAGGAGCTGAAAGGGGATGGGAACACAGGGTCGATGAGGGGCAGGCCTCAAGGAGAGCCTGGACATCATGCCACACGCTCAGATGTGAGCTCTGTGGCCGTGAGCTGACCTGCTGGAGATGACATTCCGCTGCAGCTCCTGTCTGTCAAAAGTGGCCAGTGCGCACAGCCCCCCATACACTGCTACGTTACTAGGAGAGAGAAGCTGCAGCGAGAACAAATCAGCGTGAAGACCCATGCCGAAAACAAGCCACATCTCCACCATTGTGCAGACTCTTCAGACGCTACATAATAAAACAAAAATGGCCGTCCCCTCATTTCCACGGGTGATGCATTCCAAGACCTACTGCGGATAGCCAAAACTGCAGATAACAGTGAACCATCCGTTGACCCTTATATATAACGTGATTTTCTGTATATAAATATGGTAAAGTTTTATTGATAAATTACACACAGGAAGGCGTTACCAACATTACAGTACTAAAGTACACTGTACTTTGTTACAATACTGTACTCGAACGAAAGGGAATCGGACATTTTAGCTTAATTCTCAAGAGATGATATATATATATATATATATATATATATATATATATATATAATATATCAACAGATGACTGAGCAATGAAAATCATACTTTTTGTATCAAACGATAAAGAAAATGAAACCACATAGGCTACAGTTACATATTTTACAATATAAAACTTTGTATCATGTACCTGTACATAACCTGTAATGAGAAATTTACAGCCTGTACACACTTGGCACAGTTTGAAACGTATGAACCGCTTTTGGAGTTTAAACCAGGGCTCTTCAAATCTGGAGTGAAATCAGCAGTGCTGGGTCCTTGGGGACTGAGATTCGAATAGCCATGTTTTAGAGTTTTGTTTCGTATCACGGTAAACCACAAATAAACTATGGATACTGGGGTCCCACTGTATGTATTCAGAACCCCCACAATTTCTAAGTTTCTGAATCATTTAGCAGCACCTCAATCCAGAGAAACATAAGAGAAGTGAAGAGACTTTACAGGTCCTTGGTTGGGTAAATGTGCTCTTAGGGGCT
>JAAGVU020000092.1:12655563-12677841 GCA_011763525.2 Mormyrus iriodes | reverse complement strand
ACGCCTGGAATCAAAGAGAAAAAGAGCACAGAACGCGCCTGAGTGAGGCGTGGGGGTGGGGGAGGGCTGGGCGGGGGGACTTATGTTTTGTTATCTGATAAATGAGGCTTTGTAAGTACCAACAGGAAGCTCATCCTGCGAGACCCAGCAAAGACTTTCAGGCAGCTGCCCATTAATTTAAAACAGACATTGACAGATGGCACAGAGTGATGCCACCCACCCACTGTGAATTTTCACTGGTCATCACTAAAATGCAGTCCATGTCCAAAAGCATGCACTCTGCCTTCGCATTAGGAATCACATCAACCCTGCTCATGCTGCCTGTGAATGTGACGGTACCTTGATTACATTAAGACACATGTTGATGACGTGCTTGGCGCTAGTACAGTAATCTCTGGCACGGGAGTAACACTTCAAGGCATTGCTGAGGTCACCGCAGTCTAAGTAGTGATCTCCAAGGTCATCATGACCCCTCCTATAGTGGGGACAAAAAACATAGTAACAAGGCTTTAGCATTAATGAGCTCCTGTAGTTCACATAAAGCTCACATGACATTCGACCCTTTAAAACAAAACACAGTCACAAGTAAAACTGTGGTTAAAAAAAGCCACTGAGACTGTAACTAATGTTCCCCTAATTTATCAAGACAGGAATCCATCACCACTATCAGGAAGGGGCGCTAGAGGCTATTTTGCCAAGCTAGTGTTCTCTCACTGCCAAACTAGGTCACATTCCCACTCAAATTCAAAAGCAAATTAAGTTCAAACGAAAATTTTAATTAGTCAGAATTAAACAGCAGAATTGTTTTTTTTTTTTTTTTTTTTTACCTTTTTCATTTTTGATGGCCAAATACAGATTTTTATAAACAAGTGTTATACCATAGCAATACATAAAATTCATATTCCTGAAATTACAAGTCGTACAAATCTAAAGCCTAAATTTAAGCTTAAACTGTAACATTGACCTTGTATTTTTCTCTTCATTTATCTACACCTTTTGCTACTTCTGGGCATTTTAAAACATTTATTTCTGTTCCAGAAAGCATTATATTAACGTCTGCATACTTAGTCTATTTTTATCAATGAAAATGATAAATGATCTAGATTCCTGTAACAGCAATGAAAGCCATGATACCAAAAATATGAGGAATTAGCAAAAAAAAACAAAAAAACAAAAAAGGGGGGTACTGATGACACATACCTGATGCTCTCTTTGATGGAATTTCCCTTATAGTTCTTCAGGTCCGTGTCCAGTTTTTCGAGCTTAAGGAGAGCCTTTTTCCTGGTTGACTCTGCCCATGCTGTGTCGAGAGGAGGAAGTGCAGCCTCACCCTCTGCAACTGCATCTGGCCCACCCTGGACCTCTCTGTGCCAATAACACAGCACATTCACACATCTATAGTTCACATGCACCAAATTTACAACAGTTTACATTTGATGAGGAAACGCAAACTTCACTGTATTTTTAGACGCATTTAACGGCTTATGTGATTGTATGTGGGTAGGCAGTACCTCGTAGCCTCGGTCAGCTTGCGGTGGATCTCCTCATAGACATCAACGTTGAAGGTTCTTTGGACAAAGGACAGGGCCATCTTTAGTGCTTCCGTGCGGAGCTGGGGACAGTGCTCAGCAATGAACTGCAGCCGCTCGATCCTCATCAGGCCGCTGTAGCAGGAGGCGTACTGTTCCAGGTCCTGAAACAGGAAATGGCAGGCGGCCGTACACAAGATTTAGGTCTGGCCATCTGAGAGCAGCCTTCACACACTTATGCCATTTGACAGTACACGAGAACAGTGAAAACGAATAGAATCTATTAGAACAATAGATAATAGAATTTTAGCAAGGTCTCCAGAGATTTACTCATTCTGCTGTATCACATAAACCCCCACCCTCACATGCACTACCACCTGTACTCTCATTATACCCAGCAATCGCAGATCTGAGCTCAGCCGCAGGATTTCTATGCAGTCATATACAAGTTGTGAGTCTTGCTCATGAATTAAAGTGCACAAGTGTATAACTGTAAGCAATGATGCATCAAGCATCATATACAGCTGTCTCACAAATTTATGGCTTTTGCTCCTTTAACCAATTCAGAACTGCCCCAACATTAAAAAACTATTTACAGGTGCACATCTCTTAATTCAAAACGTTTACTGATAAGCATCACTATACATCAAGTAGGACAAACAAAACCGCAAGAACCAAACAAAATCCAAATCACCTATCGCCGTTTGCTACATTTTTGTGCATTTGATTAAACACAAAAAAACCAAAACTGATTTATAGGTGTTCCTCTGCCTTGGGGGGGGGATCATCTCTCTAATTTACTGACCATAGCTGCAGGGATGGTAGATAAATGACAGAAGTAATCATTAGTGTGTAGACAGTTTCATCCAGCAGGTTTATTAAAAAGGCAAATGAATTTAATTGAAGCTGTTTCATACCAGAGTTGGATTTTCCACAACATAGTTGGTGTCTGGTGCATTCTGCTGATCCTCCTGGGGGTCTGCATCAATTTGCATAGGCTCCACAGCCCCCTTATAGAAAAGAAAGTAAAACGTTCTTCCTTACGAAAATAACATCAAGGAACGTCAGGAATCAGTCAAAACTATTATGCCATTTTAAATTACAAAGCAAAAAAATAATAATAATCTGGCACATTAAATATTTGCCGATTTCAGAACAAACAATGCCACGATAGGTATAACCCATTTATCTTGAGTAGCACTTCTGCACTTGACCAACTTCAGTCCTGATTTCTCCAACAGATTTTAATCTCACACTTCATTCCAAAGATAACAGAAAAAAAAACAAATTTGTCAAATCTAACAGCCACTGCCTACCCAAAGCCCCATTGCTGTGGACAGTGTAGCACAGGTCTGTGCCTGTGGTAGGAGCTGAGCTAGTTGCAGTGTTATCCCTGATTCTATCCTCCTCAACATGACAAAGGGCTCTCCTGCAACAGGAATATCGAGGACATGTGACAACACTACATACCACCTCAAAGATATATGCACTCTGACTTGGAAATATAGATTTGCCTTTTTAAATTCACATATGCATGACAATAATAGATGTAGATCCTCAATAAAACGATTCTGTTGTGCAAAAAACGGTACTGTAAAATTTAATACAATATGGTTCAATTATAATACGAAAACATGTTAAGGGAACCTCGACGGAATTAAAAAAGAGCCCGCAACAGTCTGAATTCCAGAACTGAAATCCAGTTTGAATAGTAACAACACTATATTTACCACTCAACTTTTATTAAACCTTTAGATATTCATAATTACAGATTTTTTTTTATACTTTAAATCATTGCAGTGTGTTGGTTTAGTCCACCAGATTTTTCTAAAAACTCATATTAAAGGACACATACGTACAGTACCGATTCGGATAACTAACAATGACACACATGAATAGGCAGCTAGATACTTAAATACGAGTTCAAAGGAAGCCGGTTTGTGTTTTGATCGCATGCGAATAAGAACGTGAACGGTTTAAGAAAAAAAAATCCATATATTTCAGTTAGCTAGCTGGCTAATGTAACCCGCAGGTGCAGGTTGGCTTAATTGTACCAAACAGTTGGGTCCCTACACTAAATAGCACATTGAACTAGACCAAGCGGCTAGCTACAGGTATCCTAATGGACGCTTAGCGGGCCGAAGCCCCGGTGGCTTTAGTATGCGCCTTTATCGGCAGCCGAGCCGGCGGAGCGTTTCAGCGAGCTGGCGGGTTGCTGTCGGGGGTCCCGTTCGCAGCGCTTCGCCGCAGCCTGCCTCTTTCCTCCGTAATTACCGAGAGGGGCTTGTGAAATGCCGCTAGCCGGTTAGCCGGCTAACAGGGTGCACTGCCCATCATAACAGTGCCCCCTAAACATGTCTATCAAAGTGGGACAAATGCCGACCGTCTCCTCGCAACGGCCACACGCACCGACCCGCAGTGGCGAACCTGCTCTAACCGGACTGCTGAGAAGTTCCCCGAACGTGTCCCCCCTCCCGCATTATCTGTCAGGAGTGCGAGGCCGTTATGCTTACTGTTATTATTTCAACTTTAAACAGCCGCAACATGAACTACGTCGCGGCGGGACTGGGAAAGCGACGCCAGCTAACGCGAGTGCCCTCTACGTGAAAAGATGCGGGAAGCGCTGGTTTACCTGAAAGTTAAAGACCTGCACGGGCAGAGGCATCCCCTCCTTTCTGTCTCTGCAGAGACGGAGCTCGCGAACGCGATCACATCCGGGGCACGGCAGGACACGTAGGCGGTGCGTCCCCGGCGCGTCACGGTGACACTGCGTGGTCGGCGCTACAGCGCTGGAGGGAGCTCACCCAGGTGCACCGCAGGTATATCGCTTTGGGGGAAATTAATGCGAGCCAATTTACAGTGAAGTGCAATTATATACGTGGCAGCAAGTGTCACTGTGAGGCATACGCAAGGGAAATATAAGATCTTGAAATCATGAAGTAAAGTAAAACAGATTAATCCATTTCACACAAGTAGTTATTATTAAATAATTTCAGGCAGGGCCTGTTCTAGGCAGGGGCACGGGGGGGCAATGCCCCACCAAATGCCCGCATGCCCCACTAAAGCCAAAGATGCGATCCATCAACATCTCTTATTGCCCCCCTTCATATTTTCCATATAAAGGAAACTTTTTGAAGGATTTATGCTCAATCCCCCCGGGTTATTGTAACTTTTGTATATCTTCGCTAAAAATGCTAAATGTTTAATACCTCAACTGGCTTACATTTTACCACTCCAAAATTACATAATTTCAACAAAAGTCTTGTGGCTACTTGTGGTCTAAGCAAAAGCCTGATTCGTCTCAACCTACTAATCGAATCATAGGACGAGAGAAAAAACAGATGAGAGACTGGCGACTGAGAAACTCAAGCTGTGCAGTCTTTCTACTAATTGTGTAAGAGGTCATTTGCATCTAGTGCCATATGATTTCACATCACAAAAGATTATTATTATTATTGTTATATGATTTGCATAGTTTAAAATATAGCTACTGTTTGAAATGTAGAACTAAACTATCAAAAAGTGCAAAGGTATTTGAAAAGGAGCGTATCACCTGTATAGTAACCTTAAGAAAAACACGATGAATAGAAAACTGAGGTGTGTTTAAACATTAAATCAAAGCTTAAGATGTAATAAGTGGCTCCAGCTTGTAACCAGTAGTGCGCAGATAGGAACCTAAAGGATAGTAGGTGAGTCTTTACGAATTTGTAGTCTGCAATCTGTACAGAGAATGCAAGGATTATTGAGTAATAGTCCACCGTTTACGTAGAAAACATGTGTGTAAGGTTAATTATCGGTATAGAATAAACTGACGTTTGGCTAATAACAATAGCTAGCATTTCCACATAGCACATATCACGACACACAACAACCGGATTATTATAAAAGTATACCGCACATAAAATTGAGTTTTAATTTGAGAGCTTATTGTTGTGTATTGTCAGGTAGAAAAGTAAGACAATATATCTCTATCCTATATATCAGTCATTTATTCACGTCCTCTGTTGACGTGGTATTTTGCAGCCGGGTATTCCAAGAGGATGTCTAAGAAATCTTTTATTTAAATAAAATTCGTTCCGCGAGAAATTTGTGCAATCACTCAAATGGATCACCCTAATCAGATAGAACCAAAAGAGTAAATATTCATAAATTGAATGATTCTGTTAGCATCAATCGAAGTCAAATAATGTCGTTGCTGCTCGAATTGCGGTGGAACATTGCCTCCCAGTGACCATGAACAGCATTCATTATGATAAAAATAGCAATACTTTTCTAATAAAATCCGTGTACATTTATTACATGTAAAACAACATTTTAAAAACAATGAATATTGTGCATATTTAGATTTTGTGATGTATTCATTTCAAACAATATTGCATTATTCATTGATCTATTTCTCTTGCTAATTCAGTTACTTAAAAAATCGATTTTTAAAAATTAGCAGTACGTTTCCACAAATTGCATTTTAACCAGACATCCAAAATATTTTTTTAGATCATCGATGAACTTTAACCGCTTCGTTTTGGACAGTTTGACGTGGATCTGTGAAAGCTGTTCCACTGCGGGAACGATAGGGGGCACTCATTTTCAAAGCACGCGCTTCTCGTGAGCCACCCCAAGCACGGGGTTAATTGTCTAAATCCCTGAGTTTGTAGAGTCGCAGAAAGGAGAATCGCGATCATTCGCACATAACACTCAAGAAACCATCTCGGTAGCCACTTTTAACTCTGCCTTGTAGAAAGAAATCTCGCACCTGGCAGTATGATCACCGGGAATGAAAGCAGCCGATCGCGATGATTCGTGCGTGCGATGTGTAGATCTACAACCAAAAGTCAAGACTGAACAAAAGGAAAGAAGGATGGAGTTGGTGACTAGCCGAGTGAACTTTAATCGTTAACGCCGTTTGCAATTCCATTCTCTTCGGTCACACAGGCTGCGATGAGTCTGATGGCTGCTTTTTATAGGTTTTCTGCATAGCGACATTAGTCTCACTGGGGAACATTTTAATGTAAAGTGACCATGCACCAGTCTCTTGGTAAGTGATAAGGTAGATCTATTGTCTGCCGATTTATTTTATTAAGCTGGAAACAGGGTCTTCTACTTCCTCTCTATAAAGTGGGTGATATTAAAGTGACATATTGTATGTAAGCTGATCTGTGTCATTGTCAGGATCTCGGTGGTAACAAATCTGCCGTGCGACAAACTCCCTGGCTTATTTAAACTTATGGAAATGAAAAGGATCCGATAGTGAAACACTGCCGTGTTGGTTTTACGTATCATGAGTTGGTTACAAGGCTTCATTTAGAGAATGCAGATAATGAATACAACAGTGTAAAATAAGGTTTGAGATTTTGCGTTTTATCGCTCTCCCAGGCTTGGGTAGATAGATCATTTTCATTACAATTCGCTGGTGTTTTTCCTCCATATATTCACGATGCGTATTTGCGGCTTCTTACTAGCCGTTTAAGCTGGCAGTTGCCGGACAAAGGGAAATTCCACCTGGGATTTTCCAATATGTTTCAAAATGCGTTTCCCAGGACTTTTTCGTCCGTGTTTTGATATTGTTTCATAGTAACGGGCTGTTTTTTTTTTTTTAGCCTAAACACTGCTATGTCTTTTTGGTTGGGGAGTAGTAGGCTGCAAATAATGATGTCCCACGTTGATTTAAGTGCGACCTAATCGTGAATGGCTGTACACCAGGAGGACTCTGCAATGCCTGTCTAAAGAGGGCATAATACCCAAAAGTTTTCTGCTCAGAATTGTTGTCCACTGTTCACAGGGGAATGAAATTAATCTGCTGAGGAATAGATGGTGGCTATTGGCATATCAGAACTGAAATCTTAAAAACAAAACGTATTTTCTTTTTTAAAAATGCAGACTGCCCCAAGGTTTTTATTCAGGAAGTTATTCGAGTTTCAGGCTACCAAAAATACCATCTGTTGCTGCTTTGTAAATCATAGCTGAACTAAAAATAGGAAACAGGAAACTGCTTGCATATTGGAGGTTGAGATCCCTTTTTAATAAATCATGGTGAAGTGCATTAAATGTACAGAGTAAAAACGGATTTTGATCGGATATAAAACTTAGTACCTAGTTAATTGCATCATTGTCATCAAGACCTAATGCAAACATAACTGTAGCATCTTGTTTGAGTGAATAGAAAATGCCTTTTTAGGGAGGTGGCTCAGTGGGCTAAGCCTCTGTGCCTGTGGTCAGAAGGTTACCAGTTTGAGCCTCAGCAGAATAATCACGTGTCCATGGGCCCTTGAGCAAGGCCCTTAACCCCCAGCTCCAGGGGTGTTGCATGCTAGCTGACGCTGCACTGTGACCCCCAAGCTTTCACCTGTATATGTATCTGTGTGTTTCGTGGAGAGCAAGATGAAGGAATTTTCCCATGGGGATAAAAAAACTGTTCTATTCTATTCTATGCCGCTGAATATAGAGTAGTTTTGGTGATCTTTCTGATTAATAGATTTGTGTAATGAAAAAAACTAAATGAAATTTTACTGATCCCTGCGGGGAAATTCTCTTTATGCTTACCCCGTCTTGCACTCCATAACTCACATGGGAATCCCAATTCCCTCCACCACGCACACATTATGGAATACAGTTGGTTAACGGCAATAAATGACATTATGATACTTTATTGATCCATGTGGGGAAATTCTCTTTTTGCCTACCCCATTTTGCTCTCCATGAGACACAGACACATATGTAGGTGAGAGCAAGCTTGGCATTGAAGGGCAGCCACCCATAGCGGCGCCCATGGAGCTGCAGGTCACAGGACTTGCTCAAGGCCCCACAGACATCACTATTCTACCAAGGCCAGGCTCGAACCGGCGACTTTCCGATCACCAGCACAGAGGCTCAGCCCACTGAGCCACACACTGCCACCAGCCACATGCTGGTAAAGATGGAGTCATTCTTTAGGATTGACAAATGGAGGTTGGCTTGACCAGCTGACTGAGAAATGTAATGAGTAAGTAAATTGGAGCTGTGGTGTACCTCTTCCCAGAGTCCCGTGTGGTTTGAGGAGAATGGACAGCACTGAGGCGTGCCAGGCTGGCCCTGGTGGTTGAGGTGTTTTTCGGAAGCATGCCGTTCTCCCGCATTGGCGTCAGTAAGCTCTGCTTCCTGCTCTCCTTGGCCTTCTGCGCCTTCCTCTTGCTCCTGATCCCTGGCCTGCAGCCGCCTCTCCACCACATTGAGATCCCCAAGCCTCGGCCCCATTCCTGGTCCCCCGATGGCAATGCACGGCAGCCCGGCCGGCTGCTGGGCCTCACCGCCGCACTCCAACTGAACGTCAGGGCCTCGGCGACGGGGGACGCCGACGCTATACAGCCAAACGGATCCCTGCAATCCGGGGGGGCTGATTCCGGTAGCTCAGCTGTGGGCTCTGGTGGTACCGTTGCCAGAAATGAACAGAACAGTCTTCAGGGTCTGGACAGGGATGCTCACCAAGCAGGTCCGGTTGGGTTCCATCCCAGGGATCATCTGCAGCTGGGTGACATTTTTATTGCTGTGAAAACTACCAGGAAATACCACAAATCTCGGCTGGACCTGCTCTTCCAGACCTGGATCTCCAATGCAAAGGAGCAGGTGGGTAATCGAGAGCGGACCTCATTCTCATTAACGAGTACAGCGTAATTTCACATGCCATTATGCTCTCCCGGCCTGTATTGAGAGCCGTCCCGTCATCAGCAATGCCAGGCATGACTCCATCAGCCGTGTGAGTGACAACTGTAGGGAAAAAACATAATTTGTATTTAAACACAAACCGAGTTTAATTACACAGTAAAGCAGACAATCAAAGTGGCCCATTGCCTTGCTGAACATGTTTCATCTGCTGTGCAGTCGTTTTTGGAATACAAAGTGTCTGCATTAACTGCACTGTCAAGTAGTATTGCTTAAAATGCTCATATGTGAAATTCTCTTAACATCTGCTAAGTCGATACAGTAACAGATACTTGCGCCAATGAAGACTGAAATGTGGTCTCTATGCCCTCCCCCCGTCATCACCAATAACCAGTTTGGGGAAGACGGCTCACTTGCTCATTCACTTCAGCCAAACGCACGGTTTGCTGTGGCTTATAAGTGCGTCACGGCGGAGAGCTTGGAGGCCGTTCTGGAAGCTAGCTTACCTGTGGTTCTCTAAATCAGTACTTGCACAATTCTTGTGTGAGTATGGACAGGAGCTTGGAAAAATATTTGACTTCATTATATAACTGAGCTCTTCACATGCTTTGCACTATTCACAAATGGTGCACATTAGGAATTTTTTAATGTAATTAGCCACTTTCTTTATTCTCCACATGAGAATTCAATTATGCGGCGCATTTTAATGGTTGTTAAATGTTGGCAGCTATTATTTTTATACTGATGGTATATATGTAGGCTCTTCAGCACGTTGCAGCTGAAGGATAGACTCAAAATAACTCAAAAGCATGCAGTTTGAACCAGTGGCATGCCTCTGCTCTGTTGACGCAGTGAGGAGCCTGGTGCGTGGCAGCTGCTGACTCTGAGGTCCAGGGACCTGGGCGGCTCCCGGGGAGAAACTCCTTGGAAACTCAAACTTCTCCGGAGCTGAGGGTCAGACGTCTTGTTGACTGGGAATTTGGGGTCCATTCGGATGGCCTAAGGCTGAACACTGTAGTGTCTTAATGTAGGAAGGAATTTCATGAACACTTTTCAGGTCAAGAATTTGGGTTTGAACTGAAACTTACAATTGGTTTTGTTTTCGGACAAAAGGGCCTCCCTAGACACTGAGCCCTTATGGACACGTCAGTAGCTATTTTAGCAATAACTAGTTTTAGCCATTGGATTTTTGCTACTTTCTTAGCATACAGTAGTGGATACTGTAGCAATGAGAATATCAGGTATCAGTTTTGTGGCAGTAGGAAGCGCTACAGTGGATATTTTAGCAATGTTATAAGAGGGTCTGTTGGAATTCGTTTAAAGGCAGGAGAACTTTAATGGTACCGTATGAAGTGTCAGTGTTTATGCTAGTAAATAAAACTTAATCAAAGCATGAAAGCCAGCAGAAATGGTGAAATGCCATGTTTCCTTTTAGAAAGACTTCATCTAGAGCAGGGCTATTCAAATCAATGTCTGAGTAATGCTGATTTTTCCAGCTTTCCTTTACCTGCCCCTGATCTAGAGCATCATACCAGTCAGAAGGTGTGGTTTGAACAGTTTTTAATATAAGGTGTGGCATAGTCCTATCTTTTTGTTCGGGGAAGGCCTTTGAAAGTTCTTCTTGAAAAGTTTTTCTTATGGGAAATATTCGAGTCTGTAGTCAAAAGTGATCATACAGATTGGAAATGGCAGGGCTGTGCGTTATTCATTAGAGCATGTGGTTCCTGTTCTGTAGGGGCTGCTGTGGGGGCATGTGGAAATGCCTCGGACGAGCCATTGATTCTGATGACACAGTGTAGCGATTGTCAACCCTGCTAGTAGAAGTTTCTGGCCCTGTCTGCTTTTGCCAGGAGTTTTAATTGGCGCACAAAAGCGGAATTGCCAGGTAAGGCAGTTGGCAAGTCAGTGAAGTGATCTCAAGTAGAGGGGAAACTGGGAACCCCTGCTGTCCGGTGAGGGCCGGTGTTCACCTGTATCTTCATTCTTTCTTGGGCCTCTGTTCACCAGTGAAATTCCTGCTGTGGTTTCCAGGATGGTATAATTAAAAAGGAAAAAGAAACTTGCTGGACGTTAGACCCCCCCCCCCCCGATCCTTTCTTGTGCATCCTGTTAACTGTTACCACTCAGGTTTGATTTGCCCGCATTTTGAGAACTTCCAGAAGTTGTAGGACCACGGGATGAACTTATCAGCAGTAGCTAAAAATCAAATATTGAGCTCCTGTGACTTAAATATTCCCCTCCCACACTTGCTGAATAGCAAACTGTTCCATTAATGGAAACAAACATTGTTTCAGATTTCTTGGTTATGTCACCAAACTGGTTCTAGTGAGGCACCCATGTAGGTTAAAAAAAAACAAAAAAACTTTTTTTAAGGGAAGGCGAATTTTGTATACAACTTCTGCTCTTTTCCAGGCTGAATGAAAGATCTGAAGGTGAGGTAACTGGCTGAATGCCTTAAGTTTTTCATTCACTGAATTTCATGGGGAGTATTCTTACCTCCTATCGTTGAATGGGTCACGTGGGTGAGGCCTCGCGTGTTTCAAAAACCCCACACCCAAACCTGAGCAGAGGACCTGCACTTACAGCACGAGTCTCTTTAAAGAACTCATTCAGACAGTTCAAATTTGCATCTGTAATAAATAAATAGAACGTAAAGGGTATTACACTAGTGTAATGGTGGGTGTTCCCTACAGTTAAAAGATACCAGACCGGTTTAAAAAAAAAACAAAAAAGGCCTAACAGCTTCAGATGGAATGAAAGCATCATTGTTTGCGCTGAGCTGAATGATTTCCCTGTGCAGAATATACATGGAACGGTAATAAATACCAGCTGTGTGTCAAGATGTTTTGAAGAATTATAGGAATTTGGCAGGGCAGCAGTGCAAGGTGAACGTAAGACAGGGAGAGTTTTTAGGTAGAATGAAGCACTGCACATGAGAGCACAGGCTAGCTCCTGAACTTTGAACATTTTCTTAAATGTTTGTAAAGGTTGGAGTGAAATGCCACCTGATGAAAGACTCTGGTAACCCCCCAAGACACGCCAGCGTGTCCTCAATGTTCCTGGGCTCTGTTACTGTACCAAGAGTCAACATTGGTCCTGTGCTTCCTGATGGCAGGCCTGTGCTTGATCTGGGAGCCCAGCTCTGCCAAAATGCCTGCGGCTGCCTCCCTTCCATCTGGAATGGTTGCCATTTTTTTCACCGCGTGTGCGGGAGGACAACGGGAAATTGTCTCCCCAATGATATCAGCAGCTTGTGACTAATGCTCTGGTAGTGAGAGAGAGTGAATATTACAGACCAATACCTGTTAACTCTTTTATTGTGGATTATAGATTTACCCAAATTTTAACATTGTTTTAAGAAATGACATTTATGGAGCCACCCTCTTTGCATCGGCAGAGTGTCCTGGTTCTGTTGTGGTTCTTAAATGGCAAATTTGGCTGGTAATAAACCGGGCCCAAGATACACGCATGCTGCCATGCGGGGACAAAGAACACATTGTTGCACATGGTTCCGGAAGCATTATTTGAGTGGACTTCTTCCGCTGTTGGTAGAAAAGCTAACACGCAGGGCTCCCTTACATTCTTCTCTCTTTTAGACGTTTATATTCACGGATGGAGAAGACGGGGAGCTTAGGAGGAAAGCAGGTAATACCTCCTGAAAATGCATCTCTGGCAGCTTTTAAAGTTCAGAGATGGAAATGAGATTTTTATTTATTTTTTGCTTGAAATCTCTCAGAAATCTATCTCCTTGCCATTTAATGCACCCCCCCCCCCCAAATGAATTCTTAAAATCTTACCAAAAGACAGACACACCCTTAAAGCGCCTGTCTTCCTGCTGTCACAGGGGACAACATCATAAACACCAACTGTTCTGCCGCACACACCCGGCAGGCACTGTGTTGCAAGATGTCCGTGGAGTATGACAAGTTCATCGAATCGCAGAAAAAGTTGAGTGGTCCTTTCCCTTTGGGGGGGGGCTGGAGAGCAGCGGACCGTAGAAATCTGCTTGCCCCAGTGCACCCTTGTGGAAGCCCTGAGTGTCTATATTTACATTCATACACAAGGGGTGTCTGTTATTAAGTGGTTAGCAGACACCTTGACTTAATACACTGTTTTATCCTTTTATAGACGTGTTGCTGAACAGAATCATTACATCTTAAGTGTGGTTCTGACCATAAGTGGGCCCTCTGGAACTTGAAAGGCCTTTGGGTCTTCGCTCCGTGGTGGAATCTTTCCCTCATTATGTGACCCTGCTGCAGGTGGTTCTGTCACGTGGACGACGACAACTATGTGATCCTTCCCAGCCTACTGCGGCTGCTCTCGGCCTATTCCCACACGCAGGACGTCTACCTGGGCCGGCCCAGCCTGGACCATCCCATCGAGGCAGCCGAGCGGGTTAAGAGTGATGGATCAGTGAGTGGCATGCAGCCCTGCCCTCTGTTCATCTCTGTGGTGGTTTCTAAGTGGCGGCCACGTGACCCACGGCACCATTTTCCTTTTTGGCACTTGCAGGTGTCTGTAAAATTCTGGTTCGCAACTGGAGGGGCTGGATTCTGCATCAGTAGGGGGCTGGCACTGAAGATGAGTCCTTGGGCTAGGTATGGGTGCCCCCTTCCTCTCACAGATTCACAGCAGCAAATGAAGCAGTCACTGAATCCTAAATTCTTCAGTCTTCAGCACAAAAGAACCTTCTAGAATGCAAGATTACTGCAGTACCTGCTTCTTTCTGTCACAGCCTGGGGAACTTCATCAGCACGGCAGAGAAGATTCGTCTCCCCGATGACTGCACCATCGGTTACATCATCGAGGCACTTCTGGAGGTCTCTATGACTCACACGTGGCTCTTCCACTCCCACCTGGAGAACCTGCAGAGGCTACCCGCCGATACTGTGCTCAGACAGGTAAGAAACGCGGAGACACACCCAGGATGCATCCTTAATGACAAGGCCTCATATTGACTCCTTCCCATTGTACATCTTGTCAGAAGTGACTAGATGAAACCAATGGGCCTCTTCACATAAAAACATGTTTATGATCAAAGTAAAATTAACTACCCATTTAAATGTGCCTACTTTAATACTTCATACGTACACAAGCAACGCTGAAAATAGTGGGAGTGGCATTAATCTTAAACACTGTGTTGCATAATGTTGCCTTTACAGAGATTAACAAACACTGAAACTTTCTGGATATTTAAGGGTCATTAAGAAATTTATTAAGTTTAATCTCGCTTCCGTTTGTGGTCACTGGAACAAAAAAGTGCTTTTTAAACAGAAACCCATCAGAGAGGAATTAAATATTAAAAAATTTATGGGTAGTATAGCTGGTACAATTACTCGATTTAAACTCGATTACACGATTAGTAACAAGCAGCGATTAAAACTTTCCTTCTCGATTAATCGTCAATATGGCAGAAGGGAGATGGTGCACAGAGGATGAGGGTCCCAAAAAAGAGTGAAAGCAATATTTGTGTGGAAGCACTTCGTCTGTCAGCATTGCAAAGCAGAACTTAAATATCACCATAGCAGGACTGCAATGCAAATACATCTCTAAGACATTCAGGTTTGATGGAGCCACCCAATAATGTGCGGTTAGCCATAGATATCTCATATGTAAAAAAAATTCTTAATTGTTTTTGTGAACATATTGTGTGTGAATTATACTGGAAAAATTCACATTTTGATATTGCAGTGTTTCAAATTAACTACATAGCCAACTATAACTCATCTACCAGCAGAGTCTGTCGAATAAGCTGGTGGTTCTGTGATTTGCGCTAACAGATACAAATTACTTGCTCATGCTCAATATCATCTCCATGCAATACAAAATATTTCCATACGGTGGAAGACTAATGTGTTTCCGTGAGCAAATCTTGTTCCTTGTTCTCCTCTTCACTCACCTTTGTTTAGTTTCTCACGTAAACACATGCCACATGGTCTATGAGCGAATCCATCAGCAAGGACGAGAATGATAATGATTATCTCGGAAAGTGCATGCAGAGCTCATGCAAAAGAATTGGCAGTAAACTTTAGACTGAATTTAAAAATATATACTAGATTATATATAGTTTTTTTATATATATACTAAACTGCAAAGTTTGCTAAGTTTGGTTTCGTATGACTGAGTAAAAATGTTTAAGTGCAATTTTTGATAGTTTGAACCCATCAGACTATTGCGGTCCTTGCGATGTGACAACTGCATGTGCAGGAAATGCCATGTCAACATTAACATCGCACATAGTGCAAGCCTATTGAGGGTAGCACAGTGGCGCAGTGGATAACGCGCCGCACACCGCTGCTTTGTGTGTGTGGAGTTCGCATGTTCACCCTGTGTGCGCGTGGCTTTTCGGTGGATCCTCCAGTTTTTTGCCACTGTCCAAAAAACTTAAGCTAAGCAGAGTACAGTACAGTCTACTTGTTGTTTCCAACTCCCTTCTTGCAGCGGAATGCTGCACAGCTTGCTGCTCTCTGGAAATGGCAACATGCGTTCGCACACTTTGTGTTATAATTCGTATTCCAGCTTTCTCATAGAATTCATTAATATGCACAAGCACGACCTTAGCCGCTTTCCATCTGGATTTATTTAGCTGAGATTCTCTGTCTGAATATGATCCATCAGGTACCTCAAAACCTGTCGATAAGTCTGTAATTGAGCCTCCCTTTATCACTGCATCATCTTCAGTAATTTCCTAGCCCAAATATTTCTGCTGATTGCCTTGTTTTCTTTTGCACTGCCTTCGACCTCATAACTAACAAACAGGTTTGGATTTCATAGCTGAAATTCACTTGAATATGTTGCAGTATTACTTTGTGTGCTCATACTGTAAATATATTTTAAATTGTGATTAGTACAAAATAGGACTTACAGGCACTAGGCATAACATCTTAGTATCAATTTAAAAAGGTCAGATGATTGAATATCATCATGATATAGATTTTTCACTACTATTAAATTACCTGCTGGAGCTGAACCACGTGGACTTTGTGCTGGCTTTTACAGAATTTAAAGTTGAGTTTCTCGTAACTTGCAGATGGTCAAAATTAGTGCCTATGACAAAATGAAATACACTGCCTAAAATAATACTGTCGTCACACTTTCCATAAATAAGTACCAATACGAATTTTTATTACCATGACAAGAAATTCATTTGCACTGCATGAGCATTCCGCTATTGTATCGCCTTAGTGACAGCTTCAGATGACGGGAGAACCCCGTCAACTTAATGCTATCTGCCCAATATTTTATACGTTTGCAAGATATGTGTAAAAGAAAAAAACAGAATAGGGACGGCCTCATCTTTCAACCTAAGGGTGTTTGATGCACCCTAGTGTGCCCCAATTGCAAAGTATATTATATTCTAAACGATTGATTAATTGTCAATTATTGATATTATCGATAGTGACAACCCTTATTGGTTTTTAACAAAAAAAAAGCTGAACTACTGGAGTAGTCAAGTGTTGACAATGAGTGGTAGGAAAATACAACAGAAACTGCTAGAAACAGAGCTTTCCTGTCTCGGAGCTGGGGGTGGCTTGGTGTCAGATCTGTGATGGTGAGGCAGATCCAGCTGGATAACAGCAATGACATGCTGTTACCAGTGTCACCCCAGAGCTATGTGTTCCAAGCTTTAGCTGGGGTATAGAGTGAGTCCTGAGGGAATGCCGAGCTGATTTGAATGTTTGGGGAATGTGTCACGTAGGCCTTGCTGCCACACATCTGCACACTGCTGAGCCTTAAAGAGAAACTTTACAGAAATATGCATCCATATTCCAGGACCCTTATCCAGCACAGGGTCTCGGGAAGCCTGGAGCCTATCCCAGAATGTCAGGGCACAAGGCAGGGGTAGACCCTGAATGGGATGCCAGTCCATTGCAGGACATACTCCCATACATAACCACAAACTTTGGGTAGTTTGGTTCAGGCAACCAGAGGCTCCATATTTGGACTGAGGGGAAAAAAACCAGGAACAGTGGGGAGATCATTCCATGGTGATGCACATTAAAGGGCTCCTTAAATGTATATGAAACCTGTGTATGTGTTTGAATAAAACAATTATTCCTTTTTTCAGCTCTTGCTTACTTCCTTTGCTTGTTTTAGCTGAGATGTGAACGTTAGTAGCTATTCGAGATGCAGTTGAGACTGAGTGTTACATGAGCTCATACAATGGTAACCTCTTTCACCCGGTGTATAACGGGGTTTGTGTTAGCTGGGGGAGAAATAAAGTTCTTTGGGGAAATTGTTATATCAGGGGTAGGCCTCGTGACATGACGTTATTTTTCTAATTTTATTTTGGCAAATATCATAGACTTGCACAATCCGGGGAAAAGGCTCCACACTGTGAAACGTTTTCACTTAGCCTGGAAAACACCCAGAAAGTCCACACTAGGGATTGTTTGTCCTTCCTGTAGAATAAAAAGAACTAGGAGATTTTTGGGAGTATTAGTCATAAATGTCCAAAACAGATGCTTCATGTCCACCATGCCAGAAAATTAACTATAAATGAAGATATTTAATAAATTCACTGACTTATCCTTGAGAAACTTGTATTGGATGGAAGCTGCGATCAACATGCAGGCCGTGTGAAGCAATTACAATTCAGCGAGTGTGCTTGTACCTATCATCTCCTGGGATGGACTGTGACTCGCAGCCAAAAGATGAAGGAATTTGTGCTGGATATAGCAAGATCTGCTGTGGAATTTGTTGAGACAGAAATGAGTTCAGAATAGTTGCAAACGGGTCATAATTCACATCTGATGAAACTTGTAATGACAGAAACAATCGGTAAGAGCTTACATACTGACAAACGTCAAGTCAACCACAAGTCATGTGTTGCGTGGAAGGATTTTGGAAAGAGTTCATTATGTCTGCAAATAATGTGACTGCTTTAGGAGAAAGGGTGTGATGTTGCGTAACAATCATAGGGAATTGGCTTTGGTGTGCAGGTGACCCTCAGCTACGGCGGGTATGAAAACCGGAGGAATGTGGTCAGCATTGGGGGGGCCTTCTCCTTGGCAGAGGACCCGTCACGGTAAGCCGCCGTAACAGCCCCCCGGGCAGATAATGCATCGATAGATCTGGCCTTTCAGTGGACAAACTGCCATTTGTTTTTGTCATGAACTTGCCCTCAATGCGTTTCTCTTCTCCCTTTTCAGGTTTAAAACTGTCCATTGCCTCCTCTACCCAAACACCGACTGGTGTTCCAGCAAAAAGCGGCCCTGATCTCTGCGTAGTGGACTGCTGTGCCAGTCTGGCTGCTTTGAATCCCACGAGCTGCACCCTTGTCCTCTGTAATCTGTTCTTGACTGTGAGCTCCCTCCTTCCGGCTCTTTCTAGGAGGATCGGCGTGTGGCACTTGCCTGTGTTTTAATTGCAAATTCAGCCGTTTGCAGATGAAGCCAAAACACAGCGACAAGGAAGCTGGCCGAGATGATATACAACTATTTATTTATACTGAAATTGTCCATGGTTCATTATTTCAAAACCATATACAATAAAACAAGGTTTTTAAGCTTAAGCATTAAGGCAGAGAAAAATGTCTGGTCTCTTGTATTAAGAATAAAAATATCTATTATTGACTGAGTTCAGAATATTCGGTCCAAATAATATACAGCCCTCTGAAGATGTCTTGTGATGTTATTGTTCTGTTTTTAATATTGTTCTGCTAGACTAAGACTTGTGTTAAATATACAAAGGATAACCTGTACTGTCTTACCTGATCAGTATTTTTTTCTCACATATTTAAGAAATTAAGGAAACAATTTGCGCGCAATACTCTTCCATGAACTGCAAGCTATTTTGTCATAGCTTGAATGTGCAATGTATGTTTTAATTGAGATTATTTTCACTTTGATCGTGAACATTCCTACAGCACAAACCCAAAGGTACACATTTCACTGCAGGCCAGTGAAACGGAGGATTGGTTCTCTGATTTTATTTTATTTTTTCCTGTTTCATTACTTTTTCTGTTGTACATCTTTTACATTTAATAAAGTGTAGCAGAATACCAGACGTGCTCCTTGAAATGGTTTCTTCATCAGAATATCATGAACTCAGTCAGCACTGTATTACAGACACCTAGCTAGTTCTGGTTAGGGCCAAATGTTTCCTCCAAACCACTTTGAGAGTAGACAAAGTTGTGTGTTTAGAAAAGTCTTTCTGCATACCCCTATTGCACTGAGCTGTTTTTCACTCCTATCCTTCCTGTCAGCTTAAATGCATTTGGATATCTTCCTCTGACCTTTCAACAAGGTGTTTTAACCCTCATCTGGACATTTTTATTCATCACGCCATCTTCTGTAAACTGAAGACACTGTAGTGTGTCAATCCCAGGATGGAGCCTGTTCCTGAGATGCTAGAACCACCACATCTGGCACCGACAATCATCAGATACAAAATCACTCATTAGATGTCTTAGTTTTCTAATACCAGACATCCCACCTCTCCCGGAAGTACCAGGCATCTCCCGGAAATTGAGAGCAGCTCCCTGATACCCGCGAAAGATGCACAGTGTACCAGAAACCTATCGTTCCACTTTTCAGCGGTGTTAAGAAGTTTTACTGCTGCAACCATGCTCCACCTGCCAGGCAAATCTTGGTCAGCAAATTTAACTGGTGGCCCTCCAACACTGCCTACTACTATGTAGTATCCCTATCAGGTATCAGTTATGGGGGGTGGGGGTTGTGCATGGAATTTGATAGAACAAGCAAGTTCAAGGAACAGAATTTGAACGACTTTCTCTTAAAATGGTAAAAACAAAGATGACCCTAGTGAACCCTGGCACGAGAGTATCTGGAATGCATTTGCTCAGATATAGAGTATGTGGTGACTGATGGAAGTAGTCAGCGCGGGCTTGTGTATTGTATATCAGCAAAGATTCTCAACAAAGGCTTGCATTTTTGTACGCAGTCAGAGAATAAAGAAGCGTTTTATAGGAACTCTGCTGTCATATGAAGCTCTTCTGCACACACCTCAGCCAGGGAAAATGTGGCAAAACACAAGCCTAAAAGCACCCAAAAGCACTGAAAGAAAGAATATCAGAAAATAGTTTGGCCCATATTTGGAGTCACTTAGACTACTGTCTGTAAGTATAAAACAACATGAATAAGTTTATAGATATATTTTATTGATCGCAGGGGGAGACTCTTTTAACAGTGCCCCCCATGGTCTAAAGACTGGCTGAAACCCTTAGTGACTCGCAGTCCTAGGGTCCACTGCTGGATGGACACTGCCTTCCATCCAGTGCCTCTGAGATCAGCGTATTACATTAAAACCAGTTATCTATAATAAATGCCATAAGTAACACAGGTATGTCATAGTTCCACGCATGCATGCTTAAATCTATCCTCAGCAGTTTTCTGTAAATTTCCACCCAAAGTTGTTCAGATTAACTCCTTTCTTAAAGCTTGGTTTATTGGTTCTTGGCTCCCCCCCCACAAGATAGGCTTTAGATCAAGAATAGTCAGTCATATATTGCAGTGTTTCCCAATCTGGTCCTTGGGGACCCACAGTCGGTACATGTTTTTGCTCCCTTCAAGCTCTGCGAGCTGGGAGGGAGCAAAAATGTGAACTGTCTGTGGGTCCCTGAGGATCGGATTGGGAAACACCGCTAAATAGGAGTAACGTCATAAGAACCCAGAATCGGTCACTTCATCTTCCAACCACTTTCCAGCAAAGTGTCACAGTGAGCCTAGAACTTATTCCAGGACACAGCATGCAGCCGAACACCCTGGATGGGATGCTAGTCAATTGAAGGGAGATGTGAAGCGAGGGCAGTACTCACTGAGCCCCCCATGCTACCACTGAATGAGTCTTTAAAAAAATTGGTATAAACACACAAAAAGGAGACACCAGGCAAGATCTGCGGTGGTAGCGTTACACATTTTTTCTGCATGTTTCAGACACTGATAATGCAATAATGACAATGAGAAAATTCCACCTGTACATAAGTTCATTTTATATTTACATTTCTGCATATACTACACTTATACTAGCACCATGCTAGCAAGGAAAATGCACCATCATCTCGCAGTACTGCAGTGTGATGACGGAGCTTTATTTGTATTTCTGATCTTAGACTTTACCTCAAACACTGAAAATTTTTCCACTGAACAAAAATGTCCCTTCGGTGAGCCATTAAAAACAAATGACTACATTGTTTTAAAATACAGCTAAAATAACCTATAATATTTGTACAATAAATTCAAGACATACTCCTACATAGACTGCACTCAAAGACCAAACTGGACCAATGTCAAAATTTCCTCCAATTCAAAACATACTGCTTTAAAGTTGTACCACCAGGTGGCACCATCACCCAACTATCAAGAGTCAATATGACAAAGTGAGAGTAGTTCTGCTTTTATTTACAAAACCTAACTTTAGGGTGGTCCACAAGACCGTGATAAAAACTCAACTTGATCAGAACCTGCCTCCACATGCCTGAATATGTTCTACCTCATGTAGGTAAGATATGGTTAACATTCAAAGCAGTTTGGGACAAATTTAGAGGTCGCTCAACGTCTTACAGTAATCCTCAATATGGATGGCTCTGCGTTGCATTCACTATTAGGTCATTTTTGCTCTGATGAAGACACTGTGATAATGTGGTTAGAAATTGTTACTTACTTAACACTAAAGTTTGGTTGGGTACTAGTGATATTCAGAAATAACATTTAAATAGCTATTCTTTGATGACGTTGTTGCTGACAACAAAATGTTTGTTGTTTATCATGTCATGCACCAAGGGATGAAGGACGTGGGAGCAAAAGATGGCGGAAACAAACGGGGTTTATTTCAATCAAAAGACCTAAGAGAAAGGAACAGGATCACGGGGATCAAAACTGGGAGTACAGAACACAGCTACCGAGACAGGCCTCAGACAGGACTGATGTTATCGCCAGGACTGGGAAGCACTTTTTTACAAAGGCTATCAAGGGAGCAAAACGAGAGACAGCCGGATTGAATCACTCAAGGGCAGGAACGAGAGGTTTGAGCCACGCTAGGGAGGGAACAGGAGGGTCGGATGGGCAGGGCGTTACATATTACACTATGTAACACAAATTTTGTTCCTGGACAATACATGTTATTTCTTAATTGCTTATGTTGTAAAAGTATA
>JAAGVU020000092.1:12622931-12644350 GCA_011763525.2 Mormyrus iriodes | reverse complement strand
TCGCTGGGCACACTCACACACCATTCACGCACACCTATGGGCAATTTGGTAACTCCAATTAACCTCAGCATGTTTTTGGACTGTGGGGAGAAACCGGAGTACCCGGAGGAAACCCCACGACGACACGGGGAGAATATGCAAACTCCACACACATGGAACCCGGGTGCAGACGCGAACCCCGATCCCAGAGGTGTGAGGCAACAGTGCTAACCACTGCACCACCGTGCCACCCCACCCAAGAAATCCTACTGCAAATAAATTATTATTCCATTATAACCCTAAAATTGGCTACATCAAAAGCGCTGGGGTAGTTTGCAATCCCTACAGACTATTTACAAGGTAATAATATTGTTACTTTTGTTACATATATGTGAATGAGTGTGCAGACTTGTCTCGAATTGAAAATCTCATGCCAGCCAGCTGACCAAAGGTGGCACCACTGGTTGTGCCTCCTTGCGTGTGCACATGCACACACCGGCACCCCTGTCAGCCATCGCCACTAATTCCCTGGGAAGCACTGGGTGTAGATTAACGGTGTGACGGTTCTGACTCCAAGACTGAAGCCGCGATACTAGATCATGAACATTTGTATGAAGTTTCCATCCCTCCAACCCGCTGCCGCACATGCAGCTAGTTGAGCTCATATAACCTATGTCATGTCACAATTCATTTTTCATTCATTTTGTATTTTATTTTGTTACATTTGATGAGCAGGTATTTGCAATTTGTAACAAAATAGTTTTTGGTGTATTTGTTAGAGATGGGCCGATCCACATTTTTTCAGTTCCGATCCGATTCCGATGCACGTCTGCCGATACTGATACAGATTCCGATACAAGAGCTCATTTTACTATATATATATATATATATTCATACTACTAGTTACTATATATATATATTCATTTTACTAGTTAAAAAATATTAATATATACAGATGGAAAAATGTATGCCAAAACATCTATAATTAATCTATAATTAGTTACTAGAAACATACATAAAGTACTGTTCCACCTCGTTTGTACACCTTATTTTAAGCGTTTTTGAGGCGTTTTACAGATCAGTTTGAATCACAATCTTCCAACCTAGGATACGCAAGTAGCGAATGCTTAAAATGCCCCACAATTATTCTCTAACTGGCAACAGCGTCACTTAGACTCCCCTAGTGAATCACAAGCTGCAGCGACTCCCAAATCATGCACTGCTTTTTTCATGTTACTTGCGTTGTCTCGCACAATTGCGTGGGCTTTGTTTGGTGAGATTTTACACTAAACGCTAGTCCCATCTTTTAAAACTTTGTTTTTACAAAGATTGCAAATTGCTGTGTTAATAGTTGTTGTTAAAAGCGTAACAGCCCCCCACCCCCACAAATCTGCTGTTTTCACGCGTCTCCTGCTGCAAAGGGTATGCGCATGACGTAACAGGTGGCGGAAGTCACTCCGCTCACGCACACTTACTGTGCGTTCACACCGCGAGCGACGACAGCGTCAAAGGGACCGGAAGTAATTAATTGTCTATGGGAGGGCGCTGTCACTACCGAAAATGTTACACCTACCATAAATGTAACTTCCACTACTACGCATGCGCACCATTACCACGCATGCGTCTACGAGAACACATTTTCTGGCACTTTCGGCACGTAAATTGTCTAATTATCATAAACAGGTGTTGCTTTATTTGTAAAATGTTGTATTCACATAATTTCACTCCTCACAATAGACCAAAATAGAATAATAGATAGATTTTATAACAAAATAATATCATTAATAATTATATTAATAACTAGCAGATTACCCAGTGGCTTCGCTCATTGAGTGCAAGGGAAAAAAATAAAATGCAGTATTAATAAAATAAGTTTATTAATTACCAATTTTATTTTTCAACAAATAAAGAGCATTTACAATAATATAGAAATAAATATGAACAACATTATTAACATCATTATCATATGAGAATATGAAGTAATATATAAGAAGCACTGTACTTGTTCATGGTTGGATCTTGGGGTGTGTTCTGCTTTTATTACTTTTATATGCACTTTTGTTTTGAAAGCGGGAGACCGGGATGGGGATGGTCTAATGGGGAAGAGGGGTATGTTGGGATAGGAATGGCGAATGAGAGACAGGACTGAACGAACGGCAACGAAGTTTAAAAAGTGGACCGGTGGCTCTGCATGGAGCGGAACGTCACTGGAGTCGGTGACAGTTTTCCTTCTTTTCCCCCAACCTTTCATCGGACGTATTCCTCGGAGGACGCCGCTGGAGCTTCCCCCGAACAGTGGACTGGTGATTGCGAACGTTGCACATGTACTGTCTAGAACAGCAGCAGGAAGTAAAAAGAGCGGCCCGCCCGCATTTCTTCTGAGTCTCGTGTTTTTTATGTGGAGGCTCACAGTTGTCAGTGGTGTACTGCGTGTGAAACCTTCACATAAAAATTGGCGCCCCACGTTGGTATACCCACCCGAGAACAGAAAGCCCAATATAAAAATGGCGTCCACAAACGAAGTGATTAGTTCCCGGCACGTACACCATTTTCATATAAAACGTAAGCGCTAGTTACGCTATTTCCGGTCATACGCACGTAGTGTATTACAATCTCTTCTGTGGTCATACGTAATTTCCGTTTCAAACGCGAAAAGAATTTTATATATTTGCATTAGATAATATTAGTAAATAATACTTTTATGGATAAAAACTGTAACAATTGTTTTAGGTTGGCTATTTTAAAGGTACTCTTTCCTCTGCAAATTAGCGTTGCTTATTGCATAAATTTTCAAAACCTCATGGTTAAGATAAGGAAACGATATTTGTCATTCCCGCTACTTCCCAAAATGAAGGAAGTGCATTTTAAGACAATTAATTACATCTATCCTAGTAAAGATTTTTTAAGACTCAGATTTAAAATTGAGGATAATTTCTGTACGTTTTGTGAGTGATGTGGAAAGCCAAAAACACCTGTTTCATCTTTGTAATGTTGTTGACGTTTTTTGGGTTGCTTTGAATGGTTGGTTGCTCCACAGGGTGGAGGTTCAGAAGATTGAGTACATTGATATTAAATTTGGTATTTTTTTACTGAATAAAGATACTGAATTCCTTTGTAATAATCTTATTTTAATTTCCAAGTTTTATATTCACAGGCGTAGATTTTTCAGGATTACTCCTAGTTTTAGAGCTTTTGAAAATAACTTAAGGCTGTTCATTAGAGTGTTAGAGAAAATGCATGGCAGTAACGCTGAAAAATTATGTGCGAAACTGAAAATGTTTTATCCGAATGGATAATCCCCCTCGGTGTTTGGTTGTTTAGCTATGTATGTGTATATGTATATATGATGAGTATATTGGTGTATGCATATGTATGTGTATTTTTTTTGGGTTGCGGTTGCTGCTTGGTTGTTGCAGTGGTACTTTGTGTGTGTAATGATAAATTGCTGTGTGTTTGTTCAATAAGCATCAATAAAAAAGGGAAAAAAATATTTATTATGTGATGTTCATCCTTTTGTATTAAACGTGCACCACTATCAGGCATGCGTAGACTGGACTACTCAGGCTCGCTACTGCGCATGTGTACACATTTTGCGGCAGAGCATGATACAGGGCGTGGACATCTTGTGTCATCATACATTCGTCACGCATACATTGTGGGACGAATCATCAACATCTATATTTGTGAATGTACATTTGCTTGCGCCTTTTGGGAAAACTTTTTTTTATTGTTGGTTATCTCCTAAAATTAATGAACTGCTAAATTATCATTCTTGGAATTTTTTTTCTACATAAGTATAGATTTTTGAAACAACAACCGATCTTAAACATGCAGTTTTGTAGAGGAATTTGAGCGGTATAAGACCTGCGTGAAGTTCACGCTGGTGACGTCACCATGTAAACAAACATTTATCTCTCAGAAACTAAAACAGCACAAACAAAAATTTTAACGGCACAATCCGGCACACACGCGGCACATACGATTGAGACCAGTTTGGTTGAAATCTGAAACATAAGGGGGGCCAACTTCACGCAGGTCTTAAACCGAGCCCCTAGGACTCCACCCATTATTTATGTTCATTTAATTTGTTTACGTTAACGTCATATATTACTTAACGATTTGTCATAACATAATTACATATTCTAGTAAAACATATTATAAAACAAATGATACCCTATCAGCAGTTGGCACAAATATGAGCTACACGTTTGTTTGCTTTGTGGCCCATTTAAAAAGTTTGCAAGCCCTGGCATTCCGAACGGCCTTGTCCCCGCCCACTCCGTTTACGTCAGAGAGCGGCCAGCTCATTCGGCAGCGTCGCGGACAGAGCGGCAGCGTTAGCGTTTCAGCTTGAATGCCGCAAAAATCACATCTACAATGAGAGAGATTTCACACGAAGCTCTATCTTTTTAGGGACTGCCAAAAGCGAAATAAGTAAGTATTGGAGGTGGATCGGTCACGTATGGCCGATACCAGATCCGTCAATGAGGTCTGGATCGGCGCCGAGACCAATTCTAATATCGGATCGGTGCATCTCACACTCATTACCTGCTACAAATGAGGAGGGGGGCATCTTGCATTTTAAGAAGCTTGTGCAACTGCTGCAGCGTAACACAGCATTGGTACACCAAGCCTAAACAGGGTGACATTTGAGATGGCATATACTCTTTATCTCTGAATTCAGTAACTACTTTCAATACACGGATTCATCTTCTGTAAAACAGCAACACGACATCTGTGCCGCTGAAGGGGCAGTGAACAAAGGTTACCAAGAAGACGCCCCAGAAATAGAGGTAGTGTCCAATTCTTCCTTAGAGGTCTAGCTTTATCAGTCACTCTTTCATACCTGAACCTGAACACGGTAGCAGTTCTGGCTCTTCTAGCTCCGACGACTGGTATCAGGTGACTGCATGGACTCTGGAGACCTCTGTGAGCAGCCAAAGCCCCAGCCTCGTCATTGTCAACTCAGAGGTACACAGATCAGAGATATTACCAGTGTGTTGTAAAGTACAGCAGCACCCCGTTTCCCTGTCTAAAACAGAATGTCGTCTTGTTTCTCCAAGTCGCAGACATCTAGCGCCTCTTCTACTGAGAGTAATGTAGAAGAGCACCAGTCCCCTCTAGTGGTGGCACAAGGCAACACACCTAATGAGGGACCCTTCGGGTGCCACTAAGGATAATATACAGGATATAAGGATATGTATGTATGTATGTATGATCACAGTGGAGAATCTATAATTTACTGTATTAAGATATTTGATATGCTTTTTGTCATTTCATTCTCTTTCTCTCCTGCATCATCTCCACTCTAAGGTTCCTCAAATGGCAGTATCCTTGGTGGATAGGGGTGATACAGTGGAGGATAAGTGGCTGGTTTGCCTCAGGTAAGTGCTAAGCTTCCGTGAACCATCCGAACCGGGTTTCCCCAACTATTTCAACCAGTGTCAATGACCTGGGTGGGCAAGGTTTTGAGGCATGCACGTTCCTCTGTCTTTCAGGCTACCAAACCTCGGACAGACCTGTGACATTAACCCCACTCTGCAGTGTCTGTTCAACCTGCTGTCCTTCTAGAAGAACATCAATAGGCAGGAGGAATTCTGGGAGCTGGTCCCATCTGCTGACCTGATAAGGAGCCTAGCAGAAGTATCCACCTAATACAAGCTCTCACTAAACGCTATACATGTGATTTTTTTCACTCGCAATGTCCACATGTTACTGACCTAATCACCAATATCATAATTCTTTGAGTAACAGTGGAGAGTCCAACTCCCACTCTCTGCCTCTCTTGATTTGCAAACATTTCACTGATCTTCTGGCTTCAACACATGGTTCCGGTGCCAAGCAGAAGAAGGCTTTATTGAGAAATGTAATTCTCGCGGTTTCAGACCACTTTGCTGAAGATGAGCAGAATGTAAGAAAATTCTTCAGCACATGAATACAGAATCTCTAAGCTATTCTGAAGTTAAGATCGTGTTCTTTAGGATAATGTCATTGGTTAAGGTGATGAAATAAACCCATTATACTGGAAAACGTAAAGCTGCATCAGCTTCAGTTTCAGTTTGCAGACATTTTCTGTTAATCTCCTGTCAACTAGGACGCCCATGAGCTCTTCAGCTGCCTGATGTCCCAGTTGAATGAGTTGGGAAAGTTAATTCAGGCCTGGGAGAGTACAGCCATGTACATCTGTCCTGTTGAGGGAAACCTGACATTTGAGATTCTGCGCCGGATGACGTACCAGGTACACCCTGCAGCGTTTTTTTTGTTTTACACACCTGTCTGAATGACTTGCATAATTCTGTTACAAAGACCTAAATCATTGATGCACCTGCATTAGGGATCCAGCTCTTATCGAAGGTCCAGATGCTAGTGACATGAAATATTCTGTTTCTTCGTCTCTTTCCTCTTTCTTGGTTTCTGGCAGTTGTGGAACACAGTCCTTTGGGACAGAGGAGTTTAACCATCTCTCCTTGGATGTCCTCCCATGGGTGTCAGTGCAAGACCTGCTGGAGAACTGGTTCAAGGTGTTTGTGGTTCGCATACACGGGATCACTGATGACGAGCAACATTTGAGAGAAGCGCACACTTCTGCAGCCCCTTACTTGCTGGTACCAACACGCAGAACTCTTGTGCTGTAATGGTCCTGGTAAAAGGCACTCTTCACTGAGTAGGTGGTCCAGAGGTGGAGTCCACATGTGCCACCCGCAGGGGGAACCAGGCAGTCCTCTCATGGGCATTTATCCACATCCTCGGTGAGTTGATGATTACTTTCCCAATGAAATTTAGAAGAACAGATGTATACACACATCTTGTTCAGTAATGTGTACAATGTTTCAAATGGATATTTTTGGTTTGACTTGTACGTAATTCATTTCCTCATACACAATGCTACTTGTGTGTTCAATACTATTACTCGCTCCTTTCTCCTTCTATGTCTGCTGTGTCTTGGTCTTGCACTTGAAAAGGTTCAGATTCAGCCCACAGTACAGGACTGGAATCTCCTCTGTAGGGAGATCACTCTGCTTACATGGACACCAAGGTCAGCACAGACAGTGGAAACACTTATGAAGGATGCCTGAAACACACAAGAGGCACATATGCTATAAAATAAAAGAATAGATCGATAAAGAAAGATGTGTATGTGCTTTCTTTTTAAAGCTAAAATACTAACAGTTTAGATAACTTAAAATTAGCATTTCATTACATGTGTTTTTCTCTGATGGACTGGTTTCTGTAAACAGATGGTGTATAGGAAATATTGAGTGACTGCGTGTGATACCTGCTATGGACAAGTTATCAGCTACAATCATTATTGATAAAATAGCATTACTTTGTTTATACCAGTGTCCTGAAAGTCTTCCTAATTTTCATGCTCCCCTGAAAAATTGCTTTGCTTGGTTTCTGTACGGACTATTATTTTTGTTTCAAACTATTAAACTGATTCTGAATGAAGTTTGAGTTCTTTATTGGTTAATCCATCACTACGTTTCAGTCCTTCAGTGATTAAATTTTTTTTCTTGTTTCATCCACCAGGTGGCAATGTTTAGCCAAGCGGACTAACAGTACTTTTCTGCCCTAATTCCCCTCTTCCCCACAATATAAAGAACCCCGAGCTAAACTGGCTCGTCATTTATTCAGGCGCTGTATCACCCTTTCTAGTATTTAAAATTGGAAAATTTCGTAAGGAGTACATAAAATTTCCAGTTTGAGTTGCAATCTAGCACGTTTTACCACCTTACGTCTAATTTTGTACGTACTATAAGAAATGAACGTAGTCGTGGGCTTGGCCTGTCATCGTCCAATGAACTGAAGGGGGCCCTATTCGAAGAGCGGCATCTGATTGGTCACTGCGGATGTCACGTATCATGATGGACTTTGCGATTCCTTGAAGCTAATGCACCGCGATCGCTGGACCCGAGGAGCTATTTACATCCAAGTAAATGTCGGTCCTTCCGCAAGACGAATTGATCAAGATATGGGAAAGGTTAGAGACATCGAATAAGCAGACAGCTAGCTAATAAACATCTAAATAGGCAGTGTTAATATCTGCCTTCACCTGGTATACTTAAATATCTAAGCATGTCCAACGACCAGGTTAGGGAATAATGTATGAC
Source organism: Mormyrus iriodes (assembly GCA_011763525.2). NCBI lineage: Eukaryota > Metazoa > Chordata > Actinopteri > Osteoglossiformes > Mormyridae > Mormyrus > Mormyrus iriodes. The sequence continues at coordinate 12,636,260 of JAAGVU020000092.1, read as the reverse complement.
GCTTTCAAGATTAATTGTCCATAATTTTGACTGTTTTATGTTTCTGAATGATCAAAATGTATCTGTAAGCGAACTGCACGGCATTCCATAATGATTAAATAGTACTATTGCTTGCTAGGTAGTTTCACTTTTGACACTTTAAATGTACGTTACAGAGACAGCTCTCTGTATACTGCTTAATTACCGCGGTCTTCACTGCTTATTCTACCCGGATGCTCCTTACAAAAAGCCGAAAACACCAGCTGTACACAAAGCACGCTTGCAACTAAGTTTGTCCCGGGTAATGCGGTGGTGGTTTGGGTGTCCCGTTCAGCTTGGCCCCTGGTCGTGTAAACCGGTACCATATGTGTCGCCTACTTATTCTTTCTGAACTAAACAGTTTAGTGAACGAAATGACTGTGATCACTGCCCTGATTCGTTCGGTCCGTTCATTGAGTCATATTCGGTTCCTTCTGTGATGGTTCGGCTCGTTCAGTGACTCATTACTCAGTTACTTCAATGACTTTTCGGTTCATTCAGAGAGTCATTGCTCAGTTTTTTTCAATGATCCTCCAGACCGTACCAGTACGTCAGCTACCGGTGAAATAGTCATTTACAGAGAAAAATGGGACCCCCCTTCCCCCATTCGCGTGAAATATATTAATGGAGCTGAAAATTATTAAAGGGGGTATGTGAACGAATCTTTAAACTGAACAGACTCAAAAACATTGAGTTATTACGAAAAATCATGATTTCCATTTCTATATACAACTAATACAAGGTCTGCTTCCACTCTAGTGAGACCCTGCAGATCTTAAGAGCAGCTTACTGCCTGTTTATCGTCATATGAAGTAGCGAGGTTAAAGTATCTGCATCAATAGTGGTGTGGCATAAAAATGTAACATTTTAATATCCTTTATCTGTAAATACTGTAATTCTGATTCTAAGATTGCACCCAAACAGTTTGGAAAATACACCATAATTTCAGATAAGTATTGGGAAAGCTGAACTGGTTTATGATATATTTGTTTGTGTTGGAAATAGTAACTAAACTAAAACTGGTGAGTAATGATGACCTTGGAATTTGTGAAGTCTGGGAGGTCTTCAACTCAAATGTTTATCAAAAAATCCATTACATTTTTTGCTGATCTCATGATTCTCTGTAGGACTAAGTATGGAAAAGGAAATATTAAGACCAGTCCCATATTTCAACCTGTTCCAGGCTAAATATACTAATCAAGAGACTTAATTCATGGATGCATTACTGAATAACAAAATTTTTAAAAGGCTATCAGCAGTACAAATTATTGCACTTCAATTATGTTTGAAATAAGCTTGAAATTAAATTAAAGGCCAAGGTTGGACTGAATAACTTTTCAGTTAAACAATTGAAATCAGGTTATAAAGGGCAAGAAGAGTGCTTGTCTTAGGCGTAATTCTGCAAATCTTGCTGAACTCACTTGAAATGTAGAATAGCCTGTCTGTAGAGACAAACACTCACGCTGCTCATTTTTAAAGTCTCTGTTATGGGATGTTTCTTCAGGTGAATGGGATGTAAAACAGCAGTTATCATGAAACAAATCCAGTCATTATTAATGTGAGAGCTTTTTCCCCATCTGATGTCAATGAGGTTAACAGTTTGAAGGATGTTGCATGTTGTCAAAACATATATTATTTGCCAAGATTGCATGAAAAATCCACATGACCCCCCCCCAAGCCTGTCTCCAGCATCTCCCACTCCCACTGTGGTATCAAACCGAGTCACACTCCTTTCCTCTTAAAATATTTATCCACCAGCTAATTTTCCCCCAGCAGATGAAACACTTCCCACTGTTGTGATTTCATATTCCTTACTAGTGAGGATCTCTTTTTGAACCTTGATTCGTTTTCAGTATAACAGTCGAAAAGCAGTGAGCATATAGACCACAGACTCGTTTACATATACTGGATTCATATTCCAGCTTGCTGGAACCAATCTGTTACCTCCTGATACAATCTTATAAGGTGTTTTTTTCCCCTTTTGCCCCTTAACCTACTTTTGTAGTTAAGCTGCTCATCCATACATCAGATCTATGATGACCAATCAGCTGCCAGCTGCTGATGGCGGGGACGGGAATGTTGTGTGTGTGTTGTGACACAGCACACCCAGAGAGCATGCTGCCTACTGTCAGAAGGCCTACTCTCTGAGGCCTAATAATGACCTCCTAGCTTCCTCGCTCAACCTACCGAAGTAGAAATGAAGTCCTTGAAAAAGGTTTTTTTTTTTGAACAAGTCAGATGAGATGCCCTTTTCAGGAATACAGCAGTAGGCCACCACTTGATTCTTGAACCTGAGACCTTCATGTTACAAGTCCATCGATACAATGTTACCGCTAGGTTATCCACGATCACTGTGTGTTTTTGTGCTATTTTACTCATATACACACCAGATTCTTCTACAAAAACAGTGGCCTGTGCAGTCTGGGACATGTTCCACACCATCCCGCGACACTGTAGTGGATTAACGGTTGGAAGATGGATGGATAGATGGTTGAAATTCAATTAGAGTAGAACAGCAGGGGCTTGGGATGTAAACCTTCAATTCATATGTGGAGTTCTTTAATCACTACACTGCTGGATACCAAGGAACCGCCCTGCCATTTGAAGACATCTCTATGGCAAAGTGTTTTGCTGACATCCTTTACAGAGTCACTGCCTGCCAGAGGAGTCCATTTAATTGTTTCAGCTTATTTATAATGCATCTAAGAGCCAGCGCATTTGGGAGAGGCTTCCGGAGTGATCTATTGCCTCCGGTGTCTGCTGAACCTCAGCGCTGCGGTGGGGAACCGCTGTGGCGTCCTGAGGCTTGGTGTTAATAGCCTGGAAAGCAGAGAGGATGCTGGGAGACCTTTCTACCTGTAGCTGCAGGAGAGCAGCGGCCGGCTGAATGCTAGCAGTGCGGGAGTTTAATAATCTGGGGAGAGCGCCGCCCTAAGGCTTTTCTGGTTTCCCGCCCTGCTCCCTTTTCCTCTTGTTACATCCGAGGCAGATGCCCGCAGGAGTAGATGCAGTGCGGGACGGCACAGTGTGGCTTTGTGCTGGCCCTGTACCTTCTCTCTTGCTGTGCGCTCTATCCTTTTGCAGTTCGCTCTGCGGTGATCATCCAATCTGTTCATTCTAAACATAGTGTCGCTTATCAGGAAGTCTCCATGAATGGGGGAACGCTATCGGGGCAGTGCTCCGAAGATGAAAATGGTCCTCTGACAGCCTGCACTGTTCTCAGGGCCCTTCGCTACTCACAGGAGGCTATTTTGCTTTCACACTTGGAAGTCTGTTACCCCGTTCAAGTTTTTCATTCCCCCAGAATACACCAGAAATACAGGTGTGGTTTAATTCTAGCCATGTGCTGGTTTACTATTAAAAGCGAAATCATCGTTATTAAACTCAGGTCAAATGACTTCTGCTGCATTACATTGATATTTTGTGAATGTTTTTTTTTTGTTTTTAAATTATAGGTATAGCACTTTTTATGAACTTATTAACGCACAGAGTGGTCTTAAAGGATTAAGGAAGCCTGTAAACTGTAAGTCTGGTGAATGACCTTGCATGCATATTGCAGCGGCCTTTGGTCATCTTAATTTGTAGGGCGCTTTCAGGGGCAGCGGCTGTTCAAGGGGAGTAACACCTGCACTGTTTGCTTTAGCGAGCAGGAGAGTCTGAAGCAGCGGGTGCTGGAGTGCGACACGGAAGAGTGGCAGACGGCGAGCGGCTTCACGGGGCTGCAGAGAGTCGGCGGCGTGGATGTGTCCTACATCAAGGGAGACGACGTCAAGGCCTGTGCTCAGCTGGTGGTGCTAAGCTACCCGCAGCTGGAGGTTGGTTGTACAGTCGCAAATATTCCTGAGTGCCTTTTAGTGTAGAGGAGGATGGGGAACCAAAAGAAAGTATGAAATGCTAGCCTAGCCATAAGTGAAACATAATGCAATGTTTCTCAGTCCGGCCCTTGGGAACCCAGAGACAGTCCATGCCTTTGGGGTAAACTGGGTTGCCACAGGTGAGAGTGCATCCCCGTGACTCTGGGGGCAAAATACACTGATTTTTGAGATACTGACCATCAGTGGGACAGCTGCAAATAGACAAGAAAAGACAGGACTCCACATTTTAGCAGAGTAAAAGCTGGCTGTTATTCATGCTTAAAATATTTTTCAGAATCATGTAGCTTTATGTAATGGATTGATATTTAGTTGATGCTGTAAAGAGTTTTATATTTTTTTTTTTGCAGTTTTTTTGGCAATTGAGGTCGTAGAATTAATATGTGAGAATAAGGGTGGCATGATGCAAGTTTAGTGCTCTCCCAGTCGCTGTTACACTGAAGGAAACTGTGTGCAGCTCAGTTTAACTGTCAGGCTCTGTGTGATGTTTGTAGAAATATCAGCCTGTCTTTGCACTCACTCTTTCAAACAAACCGTATTCATGGCATTTCACTGATGCTTCCCTCCAGACGGAATAAGGAAACTACCTGCCACTGTTGTTACGAAATCTCGGATTGAGAAGGAGCCTCTTTTCGACCATTTTTTTTCTTTTTCCCCCTGTGACATTTTGGTACATACCTGACATAACGATGGCGTCGCACATCAGCTATTTGCCGTGTTTTATTTTCGTCGTCTGTCTGCCAGGTGCTGTATGCTGACAGTCAGATGGTAACCCTCGGCGCTCCTTACATCGCAGGCTTCCTGGCCTTCCGGGAGACGCCACACCTGCTGGACGCCTTGCGGCGCCTGGAGAGGGACAAGCCGAGTCTGATGCCCCAGGTGCCCCTGGCCTTTCCGACAGGGCGGCCTGGAGGTGGGCAGAGGCTGCGGCGCAAGTTACCGAGCCTCTTCACCATCGACTGCTGCTCGGCTTTTTGGGTTCTGTGTAGCTCAGTGGCTCTCTGCCCATATCTCAATGGTCAGCAGAGAAAGAGAGCAGAGCAGAACAATACTCTATTCATCCCCGTGGGAAAATTGTCTTTTCACTACGCCGCCTGGCTCTCCATGAAACACACAGATACATATACAGGTGAAAGCTTGGGGGTCACAGTGCAGCGTCAGCTAGCATGCAACACCCCTGGATCTGCGATAGAAGGGCCTTGCTTAGGGGCCCAATGGCAGCATCGGCCCCACCGTTGGGTGCTTGTGCAAGGCCCCTAACCCCCACTACTACATCTAGGGATTCTGGATGCTGGCTGGCCCTGTTCTCTGATCACAAGCTGTCCTCACTTGTATGTGACTTTGGCAAAGCATCTACTAAATAAATAGATGTACAAATGCACTTGTTAAGCTTGCAGTGCAGCCTTATAACAGCAAGAGGGCGTTGTTGCAGCATGCATCCTCTAAGCCTCATCTACCACCTATGAGAGTGTTTATTATTAAAAGATGTGAAATGAGTTAATAAGCTGTGCTGATGCAGGGGGCTTCTCTGCTGAGACAATCTGTTGAATACCGTCAATGTTTTCTTTGTTTCCAAAGGTCGTCTTTGTGGACGGAAATGGATTGTTTCATTACAGAGGTGAGTCTGTACAGCAGCCTGGAGGAACAAAGGGTCTCTGGTGCATGTTGTGCAGTGCCAGCTTTATCATTCTGCCTCCCTTCATGCTCTCCTGGTCCTGACTGTTTATTTCCCCTCTCTTTTATCTGTTCTGCTGTCAGTGTCTCCCAGTGGGAGGAGGGTATTTTTCTTAGATCGTTGTCGTATCGGAGAACACGGCAGTGGTATTAATAAAGAGCGGGAGAAGCAAGCTGCCTGAGCAATTTCGCATCGATCCCCGTTCGGAAATGAGCCCTGAAGGACTCTCACTGTCACATGATCAAAAAAGCATCTGTGCACTTTGTTCCCCTGTTAAGAAATTAAATGGCCATGTGAATTTAATTGTAACGGTTGATTGTTAGTGATTTGCATATGGTGGGCATTTCCTGTCGCGGGTGGGGTGGCCCACCAAGTGATGATGTAGTCTCCCTTGCAGAATTCGGATTGGCCTGTCACCTTGGAGTACTGGCCGATCTGCCCTGCGTGGGCGTGGCCAAGAATCTGCTGCATGTCCAGGGGGTGGTGAGGAGTCAGGAGCACCTGTGTCAGGTAAAAGCCGCCGTGGCTGGCCGCCGGCACGGGGATCGTTATGGGAAGCCGGGCCGAATTTCACAAAGAACATGAAATAACCCTTCGCTTACTCATTGATCTGGGCTGGACCAGGGAGCCCGTTCTGCTAATGAAACTATCGACTCAGATCAGGGGTGGGGAATCTCATGCCCCTCGAGAGCCTCAATCTATGGGTTTTAGAAAACATTTTAATTAGTGACCGATTTGCACCTGAATCTCCAGATGAGGTGAGTTACTATCCAAATTATTACTTCAACTGAGCAATAAAGTGTCGGACAGAGAAAAAAGGAGCGTTCCCTTGCAGCTTCGCTGTGTTCCAGCGGCCTGATTCAGTGCATGCTAATGATGAGCTTGAACGCAAAGCTGAAGAAGTGCCTCCACTTAGCCGTCGGGCCATTGACCATAGAGTGTCATCCTCTCTCTCTTTATGCTATTCAATCTTACTCATTTATTTGTAGCCCTGGCGAAGGTTTGTTATGTACCCTGTGACACACACTGCTGGCAGGTCCCTGACAGCCCTGAACACACGTAAATCACCCCTTTTCCACACAGCACGGCTTCTCTACCTCTCCCCACTTAATTACCGGGAGGTGTGAACCCTTAACGAGGAGACATGTGCACTGTAAATCCGTCCTGGTACGGGGTTGCTGTGGATTATATACAGACGTTTGGGCCTATAAATCTTGTCTGCCCGCAGTAGCTGTTTTTATAACGTTGGAAATTAAGCGGCCTGTGCAAGTAGGGGTTGTGTGCACAGAGCAATGAGAAGGAACTGTATTTGCATGGAATGTAATTTAATCAATCACTTCCTGCATTACGATTACAGATTCAGGTGTTGTAATCAAAGCTATTCCGCTCAGTCACAGTATTCTCCTGCCCTGCGGTAAACAGTGAGGCATACAGAGTCTTTTTTTTTTTTTTAGATGTTTCTGGAAAAGCATCACATCTCAGATACCCGTCATGTTGTTACTGTGATGAAATTCCCACTTTTTCAGTATACAGTATCCACGCACATATTTGTTGGCTGTCGTTTAGCCGCGCGATAAACGAGCGTTAAACTTGCTTTGCCGCTTGCTGCTTACCTGTACGCCAGCTGAATGGCTGTCAATCTTACCCACAGCAGTGTGTCTGCTTCGTATCTCTGTGTGATCTTGGCAAATGAAGCCGGTGGTGCCCGGTGCGGAAGAGACACAGGAACAGGCGAAGCGCGGGGGAGACGGCTCAGGTGGGCTGGGGCCAATGTAGCGGTTTGTGCGCGGTGCGCATCCAACCCCGCGTACCTGTCACTGCCTCTGCTTCACTGCTTCCATCATCCCTGGGACCCTCATCCTAACCGAATGGAGCTTGTCTTACTCTGAAATGGCTTGCATGGGCCTCTGGCAAACTGTTTAAAAACATAAATGTCACTAAACAGATTAACTGAGCTGAATGAGCCCTTGGCCGTCGTTTTATCTTTCAGCTTGCCGTTTCATCTGTACAGAACAGAGGTAACGTGGTCTTTGTATGATTAATTGAAACTTTACAGTTTTATTGTAACGTTTATTGGCTCCCCTGCATACACCAGCTTGGCTCGATTTCCCCATTCCAGGCAGGGCGAAACATTCTGTTTCATTCATTCAGAGCCTGTCTGACTCAGCTCTGCTTGAATGATCTTTCTGAAGCATATAGTTGTACCTTCTTGTTCTGCCTAAATAAAAATACAGATTGATTATCTGTGGAAGGATCACTTTTACCCACAACTTGCAAAATGCCAAAATTCCAAAAGCTCTGTTAAATAAAATACAAGTGAAATGCCACCCTACTGTTGAGCCCTGACCATGTAGAAAACTGCTTCACTGTCAAGTTATCCCAGTGTTAAATGAACGCACTAATCATTTAGTTCCTGAATACTGAATTCTGACGTGGTCTGGATTACAAAAACCTGGAGTGGCTTGCGATTAATGGCGCCTTTGAGGCGGATGTTGTGTAGGTGTTTTGCGATTCTTTAGCTGTGTACCTAAAATACCTTTGAAGGTCCATGGAGTCTAATCATTAAAAAAATGCATGAGTATAGTCTATCTGATGTGTCAGCTGGTCACTTTTCTGCCTGTTTTCTGTTTCAATGAGTCGCTTCGCAGAGGTCGTTCAGAGCCCAGATTTCAAAGGGGGCTGGTAGGCTTCAGAGCAGGCACGGAGCCAGAGAAGACCTGGGAGATCCTTTGTCCTTAATGATTACTTAGAAAGAGCCTAATTACGCAGCAATCAAGGCTCGCTGCGTCTGTGATGCATGTGTGCATATGCCTCAGTCAGACTGAGCATCGTCGGGTTCCCCCAAGCCCTCTCAGCTGCCAGCAGCCTCCTGACTGTTTAAATTAACACTCTGGCTAAACCCGTCTCCAAGGAGGGGCGTCTTCCTGCATCGTCCATCACGAAAGGCATAAACGGATGCCGGGGTGGTTAATTGTAGCTAATTGTGGCTGAGAACGCTGCTGTGCTCATCAGCTGCCGAGTGTCCGTCACAGGGACTGAGCTTTTCCTTCTCCAGGGCCGGAGGCTCCGGCCTTTATCGAGTTACGAGGGTCTCGAATTTCCCGACTGCAGAGGTTGCGCTGTGGAGAAGGGCTCCAGTGCGTTCCAGCGGCTCGTGAGGAGCCAAGTGCGGACGTCGCCGAAAATGGTGTCACCTTGGCTCATGTGTGACTGACCCATCTGTACCCTCAGCCCCTGGCTGGTTTTTGGGAGACGGTTCCAAACCTGTGAAAACATGTGGCCCTTCCGGAACCCGTATCTCTTCCTCTTTCTGGGAACTTGTTAAAGGACGTATTGAGTCACTGCGTAGGGCGGGATGCATACGGGTTTTAAGGTTCTGAAAGCTGTGAAAATGACAATATATACAAACATATGGTCTTGTATTTACACTAATGTCTAGATAAACCTCTTTATTTGAATACACATACTTGGCATATTGAAATAAATTTTGCATTTTATTTTTTAGTATACTGGTAGAATAAATGCTTCCTCGCCATGTCCCCCCATGAGCATCCCAGTGTGGTATTTACTGGGGGGGGGGTCCTTCAGCAGCTTGATTTAGGGCAGGCCTGAGGACACTCTAGGAGGCAGCCTATCCCTGAAGCAGGAGATGAAGCCGATAGCAGGCTATACATGTGCTGTTTGTAAACAGACCTGCCGCGAATAGCCTCATATGTCTGTGTGTGTGTGTGTGTGTGTGGGTGGGTGGGTGTGTGTGTGTGTGTGTGTGTGTGTGTGTGTGTGTGCGTGCATGTGACGGTGGGTGAGAAATGTCTGGCCAAAGCGCAGGTGCCTGATTCACAATGCGCGTGGTGTCAGGCCTCCTTGGCAGCAGGCTGGCGCTTGGTGATTTACGGCGTGCAGTGGGCGCCGGCATCCGTTTGGGGCCGGGGGGCATTTCGGCAGCTCAGCACACCTGCTTAGCAGCGTTTAACTGTGTAAATAAGTGGGTAGTCCCTGTCCATCCTCCCATCAATAATTACTGCCTGGAAACCAGACAGAGAGGCTTGTTATTGATGACTGCTTGTTTCACCCACGGCTCTGGGCCGCTTCACTCATCAAGTTTTCACCAAAAGCCCCCCTCCCCAATGCCAGGGCTGGGATCCTGCGGGGTCCTGCAAGGTCCCCGTCTGTCCTGATTCTTAAACAAGCACATCTTTGACCAAGTAAAATCTGTCATCAGGATGTCGTCGCACCGCCATTACCTTCGAAACGTATCCATCACCTCTTGTTACCCGTAGTGATGCAATTTGCTAAGCATACGGTGCTAATATTTGTTGTTTTTTTAAGTGCCTTTAGGTTTGAGTGTGTCAGGGGTGCAGCAGATGAATTATTTTGGTGACAAACCGTACCAAATATGCACAAAGGGCAGTTTTTTAAATGAAAGTAATCTGCAGATTGTCGCCTTGTTGCTGTGGTGTTAATTACTGCATTAAAGTCTCTAAGGCTGCGCTTACTGATTGATGTTGAGTGGGGCCTATTACTTCAAATGACTTTCAGAAATTGCGTTGTGTGCTTTGCCAACTCCCTGGTATTTCATTTTATAAAGGCACAGTTTGTCTTAATATATTTGTTGTAATCTATTCGAGATGCACTCAAGGATTAACTATTGCCCACATAAAGGCATGTTTATGTCAGACTGGGGTGGATTTTTGGGTTTGGAATAGGATCATGTGACCAGAGATAGGGGCCTGTGATGAATGGATGGAGTCATGTGACCAGAGGTAGAAGCCTGTAACGAATGGATGGGGTCACCGGAATAGGAGTCACAGCAGATGAGGGAGTGACTTGTCTCTGCCTCTCCGTTTACAGATCAGTAGTCTTCAGAAGGTCGGGGACACCTTCCCTCTGATGGCCGCCTCAGGGAGAATGCTGGGCAAGGTGAGGGGGCGCGGGGAGGTGCATTCCATCCTCTGGAGGGCTTGGTGGTGCTTCTCCTTTTCTGGGGTCTGGGCACTGGTCCCAGCCGTGTGCCTCGTGCATCTCCGCTGTGCTCAGGCTTTCTAACATCTTCTTTCCACAGGCCCTGCGCAGCTCAGATAAGAGCACTAAACCCGTGTACGTCTCCGTGGGCCACCGCATCAGCCTCGACACGGCCGTGTGGCTCACCAGCGCCTGCAGCCGGTACAGAGTCCCTGAGCCCATCAGGCAGGTAAGGGCTCCCATTCCTCACATGTACATCTGCGACTGCAAATCCTGGCCAGAGTATATCCATTGTCGTAGTTTGAAAAATGAAACTTACTTTTTCAATATGCCGAATGGTACATTCATTTGTTCTGCTGTAGAAGGCCAAGGAGGTAGGCTGAGAAAATTTAGGTCTGCCCTAGCTATGTCTGACTTGGGCAATTACTTTTTAACTCAGGGTGTTCCCTAGAGTAACCTGGAGATGAGTAGAGTGTCTTCTCACATTCCTGCCACTAGGCTGTGCTGTTCCACTGCAAAAGAGAAGCACCATTCTGACTCCACACCGCATTCATCCCAGGTCCAGAGGAATTGCAGCTGCACCACAAGCTGTATTTTGCTTCAGCTGTCATTAGCGTTGTGCCTTTTCCCATGATTCCCCAGCGGTGTGTGTTTATATATAACTGACACAGAGGGCATATGTCTACAGTGTCCAGAGGGCAAGCAATAAGATTTTATGTGGAGGTACCACGCTGTTGACTCTGAGGGTAACAGCAATGTTTTGCTTTCCAGACGGCCCTCAAGGTCGACCCTTTGGCAAGGATTTCGGCTGCTTGGGAACACGCCCACAGATAGCGGCTTCTACAGCCAGCACCGCTTTAGCTATGGTCTGTTGAGCGGGCACAAGGAGTCATAGCTTCCATGCTGTGCTGGATTTCTGGAAGCACTCTGGATGTGCTGATGGCCAGCGAGCGTTCTAAATGTTGCACTGGTGGGGGGAACAGAAGTATAAGCATGCAAAGTCCAGGAAGAGCAGGCTGTCCGCCAGTCGGCGTGTTTGGTTTCAGCTGGTCCTGAGTCGGTGTGGCGGCCTCTCAGAGGGCAGCTGGGGAGAGGTTCTCTCAGCGTACAGTTTGTTCTGCCTCATTTCACCGCACACATTAAAAACAGAAAGGGGGAGAGCGGGAGAGAGAGAGGGAGGAACAGCACGTGTTTCTCACACGGGTAGAGAGATTACATCACCGAAAGAGTCCGCAGCCATCGTTTGCTCGTGTAGTGAGAATGCATCTCTCCTGTCAGCCGTGCTGCTCGGACAGATGGTAATTCCTGCTTATCAAAAACTCATCACTAATTCCCTGCTTCAGATCAAATCCCGGCACCCTTGCTGAAGAACTCTAGAGTAAGCAGACCTTGCCATTTCTGCAACCCATCTCCTGTAACTGATCAGACCCTGTAGTTCCAGACTCTGATCAGTCTCTGGAGTTTCTGATCAAATGCGTAAGGTCCTGCTGCAGAGGTTCAGCTGGAGCTGTGGTGGCCGTAGAAATAACACAGATTTATAACTACATGATGCGTCAGGGTGAAGACATGCCAGCAACTCTCAAACTCCTGGGGTCTGTGTCTTCGTTGAGCATTGGCAACAGTGAGAGTCTGAGCAAGATCCTTAAGCTGACGATGACACAACATGAGAAGTGACGTGACCTCTCATCACCCCCCTTAACACTGGACAGTTTACACGGTCCCATCGGGCTGTCTGCCTCGAAGAGTGTGGACGTCTATGGGTTGGTATTAGGAAGTACTTGTTATCCGTGGCTTTGTCTGAGAATCCAGGACAGACATCCTTTAATGCAAGAGGTAGCAAGAGGAAGATAGCTGGCCCTGGAAAATCCAAAAGCCTCTATGACAGCACCCTTAGCTTAGCCCTAGCTAAGCTGTTGAATCGGAGAAGGTTTGGACTCCTGTAGAGAGGATAATAGTCCATGGCTGTTCCCATCTATCATCTCTTGTCTGACAACATGTTTCTCATATTCTAATAGAGCTCTGGGGCCGTGCCTTGAGCACATGTTGTGGTCACATGGTCCAGCTTTGCCATCTGGAGCGTGCTTCAAACTTTGCTGAAGACAAGATTCTTAAAAAATATTTGCCAGAAGTTACTTTGGTCAGATTATTACACTTTTTGAGTGGACAAGGTCAGGAGTGCTGATTGCTGGATGAAAAATCGCACTTGAGTGCCAGCTTTGAGAGGCACGGTCTGTAGTTGTTTGTCCAGTCAGGGAAAAGTGAACTGAACATTGCTGCTTTCCTCCAGACGGCTAAAATTTCCATCATTGGTCGGTGACTGCATTGAACACATGGCTATTAATTCAAATCAAATTTAATCAATTTAGTTATTTAAGAGTTTGACTTACTACTACAGCAGGAGTTCCGTACCATATGCAAAAGAACTGGACGTCTAGAAATCATGTGCGTACGCAGATGATCCAGAGAGCCTTTGCAAGATGCCCGAGGTGATTTGGAGCGGGAATTCAATCTTGGGGTTTGGGAAATGGCACAGAAGAATCATGTTGGGAAAACACTAGAAGCTCACGGACAACCCATCCATCCATTTTCCAGAACCGCTTATTCCATTTCGGGTCACGGGGGGTCTGGAGCCTATCCTGGAGACTGCGGGCGGAAGGCAGGGAACAACCCAGGATGGGGCACCAACCCATCGCTGGGCACACTCACACACACATTCACACCTACAGGCAATTTGGTAACCCCAATTAACCTCAGCATGTTTTTGGACCGTGGGGGGAAACCGGAGTACCCGGAGGAAACCCC
>JAAGVU020000092.1:12601392-12622831 GCA_011763525.2 Mormyrus iriodes | reverse complement strand
ACCCGGGCACAGACGCGAACCCTGATCCCAGAGGCGTGAGGCAACAGTGCTAACCACTGCACCACCGTGCCGCCCCTCACGGACAACCCTGCTTGGAAACAGAGCTTGACAGCTACCCCAGGGTACAGAGGCCCTCGCTCCTAGCCCAGTGCGCCTGTCATCCCTTCACCCGCCCTGGGATCCACTGGTTTCCTTCAGCTTCCAAAACAGTGTCATTAATGTAGGGCGGCCAACCGTGCACCAGCCAAGCTGAAACTGCGATCAGCAGTTTCAGATGCTGGGAGCGGAAGATGCTTCGGTACCCTTGAGAGACGGTTAACCCAAATCGCTATATCAGTATCATATCCAGCAGTATAAATAGGCCGAGTTAGAACTGTAAGCTGGGCACGTTCTGGTACTCTGGATATACCTTTATTATTACAGGTTGAATTCTGTAAGAGTGCTGGTGAAATCTTTGGACCTGACCCAAATTGGATTACGCTGAATTACCTCCTAGGCTTTGAGACATCAAACAAGGCCCTGCTGCTATCATCAGCTAGTATGCAGAACGGGGCTGGAAGGACTGCCAGTAACTGAAGTCTGACATTTGGGAGAACCCCCCTCCCATAACCAAGTAATCTGAGTGGTGGAAAATCCACAATTAAGCTATTGCAGTTACTTGCACAGCATTTGAATTACCTAGGTACATGACGGGTATGCTGCGAACTGTTACTAAGACCGGCTAGTGTTACATTTTGTTATGTCCTTGGTTGATTTCTGATAGCAGACTGTCGGCAAAGCAGCTACTGATAGGCTGTGCAGGCTTTTATCCAGCAACAGGCATGAAAGCTTTTCAGTTTATTTTGTTAAGTCCCATCCGCAGAAATCCATTAACGTCATTCGCATCCTTATCAATAAGTCACTAATTTCTCGAAGGCTATATAGACATTTCTGGGAAGCTGTTCCTGAATGCGGACGTTTCTTCTCTGTGAATCTTATGTACCACATGGTGCACCTTTTGCCGTCTCGCCCAGTTTCTGGCTCCTGCCCTTTTTGTCGTGACTGAGAGATCGATGTTTCAGTGGCCGGCTGTGAGATAGTCCTCAGGTGGATGGTAGGATGTGACATGAGCGGATGTACGGATGCCACGATTGCTTTGTTTCCCATCAGGTTGCACTTCCCCTGTGAGCACTCCACTGCGTCTCCTGATCTGGGCTCTGACAGAGGCTCATTTGTGTCAGAGTAACTCCGTAAGATTAAATGACCTTCATGTTGATTTTCTGTGTGCAGGTGGCAACGTGTCGGCCCCTCTCAATCCACCGGCTTATATAGTTAACGACCCCATATGTATGTTATTCGCCCATAACACACAAATCAGCTGAGCGGGCTTTGCTACAGTCGATTTAAGGTGAGAGTGTGCGATAACGAGACGTGAGTGTGAGGTGCAACGATGTGCATCCACATCAGTGAGCCCTTCTCCCAGACTCTTGGGGTCTTCGTGAAGGTCTCATCAGCCCACACTGTGGGGAGGGGGAATAGACAGGGGCTGCACAATTTGAAGGCTCTTGAGTTCTCCAGACTCTACTTCTTGATGACCACAGACAGTATAAATCATAACAATGATTAAAAAGTTAATTTCCAGTTGTCTGCCGAGAACAATGAGCGTTTCATGGGAAAGGCGGAAATCCTCATTACGCGGGCGGAATGTGAATTTCGCTTTGAGTTATTTCAAAGAGCCGTTGGAGAGGCCTTGCTGTGCAATTAATCTGCATGGGAAATGGGATTCTCCTGCTCCTTTCCATTCAGAAGGTCTCTCACTCGAGCCCCCTCTCTGTCCCCTTGTGGCATGACTTTGCCAAAAGCCAACTGGCAGCAGACACTCACTGTGGTCGTAATTGTTCTAGCTAAAGACGCGGCGCTCTTCCAGTTGTCAGCCTTGACATCTCAAAGGAGCTTAAGGGAATTCATGCCGGCGGCTTGTTGAGACCCAAAGGCCACCTGGTCCACAGGATCCACGTTCTTTCCTAGGGTTGGTAATCAGCTGTGACAGATTTCAATTACTACCATACTGTACTAGGCAAGCAAGAGGTTGTACACATTGGTCATACATGCTATAATTTTACCACCATTTGGTTGCTTTCTGGTTAAGTGTTGATCACCACGACTGCAAGGTGTACATTGGTAATGAGCTGTGTTCTTCATAACATTTTGTTTTGCAGCAGAGGCCAAACGCTCTGAATTCAGTTGGCAGGTGGTAGGTCTTATTTAATACCAGTACTGCTGGGTTACAATTGTTACAGGATCTTGTTAACCACACCGTAGTCCTTTGTGTGCATCATTTGCTGAGCTAGTCTTGTTCCAGGCACTTGTGACCGAAGTACTTATTTAGGCAAAGCCGCAGAATCAATCAGTTTAGCCGCAGTATCCAAGCGCTGGAATCATTAAGACTCTCTGCTGCGGAAACAGTTTTATCACCTGTCTGCAGAGCAGTAGAAACAAGGAGAGAGAAATACGTGAAGAAAGGAGCCAATGGACATGTGAAGGGTTCCTGTGGGAGAGCAGATCATCTTGTCGTAAGGCTAGGGAACCAGTCCAGGACTCCCATAATCCTCCCTGGCAGCCTGATGGAAATAGCATCAGACTTTGAGATTGGGGACTTGTAACACCAACCTGCATAGCAGGCTGGGTGTGCTTGTGTTCTGTTTGAAGTAGGGTAGGGTCACATGCAGTGCTGTAGAGATGTCAGGAGTGGTAGTGTGGGGCAGGACTGCAACCTACCAGCCCCCCCTGCAATCCAATACTGCGCCTCTTTCTCTTCCCCTCCTTTCTCGCCTTCCTCAGCTTCTGCTTTCTCCTCCTACTCAGACAGGCCGGCGCGCTCCGCTCCTGTAACGGGGGAGGAGGCTGAAGAGTAGAAACGCAGTGGAAATAAGTGCTGAGTTTGATGGCAAACACAGAGCCAGTGGATTTGAAAACGGCCCTCTGTCTTCCGATGTTTTTTCTAACTTTCGCGTTAACTTTTCCCACAGACAGTGGAGGACTTTTTGCTGTCCTTTGTTTGTTTTGCTTGTTGTTGTTGTTAAACTTCTCAGTGGACTATAATTATGGTGCCGTGTGAAGGAAACTCAGTTGTCTTGTGCTATAAAATAAGTCAGGAAATAAATTAGTCCCCACATAACCAAACATGACCAACCCCAAAGGAAAGTCTCCCAGCTGCCTCTTGGCATCAGGGGGGGCTGTCGGCCAGGCTGGGACTGCACTGTCAGGCTTAAAGCAGCTGATCGTCTCCTGTCTTTAAAAATGAGAATGTCTTTAAATAAATCCTCGCATTTAAGCAATTGACTGGCATCTCATCCAGCGTGTACCCCAGCCTTGTGCCCCGTGCTGTCTAAGATAGGCTCCGGGCCCCCCATGACCTAGATAAGTGCCTGGAAGATGGATGGGACCAGTTAATTTTTGGTCAGCTGGCTTCAATGGCTATGGAACAAGAGAATTGTGTGCTTCTTTTGTGGGTCAACTTTTATATATTTCGTTTTCCCTTTTTCTGTCAATGTTGACATCTAATATTGCGACTGGAGCCATTCCTTGACAAGCCTGTTTGCTGATCGGGCTGCTTGTGCGCTGGGACTAACAATGTGGCATGTGCTCTCACTCACAGGCTGACATGCGCTCCAGGGAGTACCTGCGCACACACTTCCCATCTTAGGGCACCTGAAGGCAGAACTACTTGGTAAGTGGGAGTGTTTGGCTGGGAGGGTTGGAAGGAAGTGGGCGGGGCTTCGATGGGATGTGGGTGGGATTAGGGCAGGGAGGTCAGCCACAGAAAGTACAAGAATAGGGGATGTGCATGTGGGTTGGCTGGAAGATGAACAACATAGCCGAAGGTGATGGAGAGGTATGGCGGGGGACAGACTGGTCATGTGTGTAAACGTCACAACCAGTCTATGTTCTAGGTGACAATGACTGACGTCACAGCTGTCTCCGTCTGGCCACATTGTGCCTGGTGTCTGTCTCTTGGGGGTGGTGCACGTCTAACCTGAGGTTCTGAGGCGGGGCCAGCTGATGCAGCCTTGGGAGAGGTCATGCCTCGCCTTTAATCTGTCTCTTGTCCTGAAAAGGATGTGTCTGTAAGAAGCCCCCACCCGTCCGACCCCCCCATCCCGCCATCAAAGCCTGTTCGTCATCATGAACAGGACAGAATCCCTCCCCCGATGGGCACTGGCTTGCAAAGAGATCCTTTGAAATGAATATTTTCCACACCTTTGCTGGCCTCGTTCTCCGCCACAGAAAAATCCTTTCTCTTCATCCCTCTCATTCCTTCAAATTATCTGTCATGAAAAAAAAACACACAAATTTGGATAGGTGGCTGAGTTGTCCTCATCTGAGGATTTTCTTTGAAAGAAATTAATTTAGCAAGCTGTTCGCTCTCACCACGCCTCGGCCGCCTCCTGCCAGGCACGACGGTTTCCTGGGCCCTCCCACACGGTGCCGTCACGTCGCGGACAGGAAGCCGCGATCCGGTCCGCACATCTCCGGCTTTCCTACATGACGAAGTTCGCGGAGCACATGGGGCCGGCCTGAGGGTGGGGATGAGGGCGCCGCTCTACGTGAGAAATGGCCCATGGCGTCAGCTATCCTTTTTGGGCCTTTATGCTGCCACGGGTCACCTGGCTGGTACGTGTTTTGTTTTCTGATGGCTTTAACAGAGCAGTCACCCTGAAGAGGGCCGCGTCTGTGCTCTATTAGCGATTCGGAAAAGGTTAAATACGTAGACCTGCTTTACACTACTGTTCTTATGCTGAGATGCAGCATCAGATAAATCCCATAAAACTAGCAGAAAAATAATTCATTTCTGGGGAGGGGGGGCTGGAGCTGGATTTCACCAGTTGAAAGTGTGCAGGAGCTGCTTTGGGCTGAGCGGTGTGGGTTTGGACTGGCAGTCCTGGGATAAGGAGGTGCAGAGCAGGATGGAGGGGGATGATGAAAGACAAAGCAGCAGGAGGGGAGACGGGGAGAGAGGCGGAGGATGCAGGGATGATGGAAGGGTTAAAGGGAAGCAAGGGAGGAGGAGTTTGAGGGGAATGAATGTGACTGGTGCTGGGGGGGGGTTTGGGGCAGGAGAGGGCACCAGCCTCCACTCCCCCCCACTCTGACAGTAGTAAGAATTCAAGACTCACCGTCGTCCTCTCTTACCACCCCAGGGACACCAGCACACCATTAATATACTCGCTGGCCACGCTCGCCTGACCCTGTGATGGACTCCTTCCTGAGTTGGCAACACAGCGGCAGGTGGAAGGCCTGCGTCTGCCTCCAGCCAGGCCCTCCTTCCTCTTATGGCCCCGGGGAGGCCTGGGGAGAGCAGGGGGTTACCGGGGCCATTAGTTCCGTAATGAGAGGAAGGGGGGCAGACGGAGGTGTTTCTAATTAAGACCATACCCATGTACATATTTTAACGCCCATTCCCAAACAAGCAAATGTCATGAAAATGTCAGGAGACGTGTTTAGCAGGGCCTCCCAGCGGCAGCTGCTGATTGGTTCAGCGGGGAGTTTGCGGGTCATTATCGGCATGCCCTGGATGTCGGAGACCCTCTGCATTAATGCTGATGTTTGGCTCTCTCTTTCCCCCCGTCCCCTGCATGCCTTGGCGTCACCCTGCCTTTCTAAGCTTTGGATCTGTGTGTCTCTCAGTGCCAGCACACCGTCTCTATCCCTGCGGGTGTAGGTCAGTCCCCATGCTCTTCCTGGTCATTCTATTCGCTGCTGCCTATGTGCATAGAGTGTGCCCAAGCTGAAGAAGGTCTTTTCCTGCTCAAATAAGATTTTTTTTAGCCTTTAATGCAACTAAAACGGATCATTTTTACCATATATTTGGTTCACAGTTACTAGCTTTTACATCTTTTTCATTTTAGTTAGTTTTGACAAAGTGCAAACATTGCTGGGAGCGCAGTCATCTAGGAGGTCATCGTCAGCTGTTTGTGTTAAAAGTGGGGGGAAAAAAACTCATTTGAGGAGGGAAAGGCCCTTCTTCTGCCTGGGCACCCTGTCTGCACGTAGCCACCGGCAGAGTGAGCAGCTGTGTTAAGCTTCCCTCGTTAAGGAGACTTACCTTGTAGAGTGCTCCAAAACTCCATCCTCTTAGTTACCACCATTTCAAAAGGCCAGGTTGTTGGCAGTCATGTGAGTCGGGAAGGCGTACTCGCTTCTATGCTGAATAATTCAGTAGCAACTCTTTGCTGTTCACTTTCACCAGATTTCAGGCCCACAGGCTTATCTGCCTTTTCTCTCCACCTCCTCCCTTGTTCTCATCAGACTTCACTGTTACATGTTGTTTAGTTTCCCTTTAATCCGGTCACCACGCATCATGGTACGCTGAATATTCTGCAGGACACTTTCCTCTGCTTTAATGAGGACAGCTTTGTCGAGCTTAAAACATGCCTTACCCTAAATTCAGAGGTGGATAGTTCTGGTCTAGAAAGTAAAAATCCAGACCAAGATTTTGTTCCAACCATCCAGTTGAGTACTCTGTGACTGTGACTCTTTATACTGAACTGGTTGGTTGAAACAAAATCCTGGTCTGGATTTTTACTTTCTGGACCTGAACTATCCACTTCTGCCTAAATTCTTGTTCTTCTGTCTCCACATAAAACACTGATGTTTGAGAACAGTCTGTGTGAAAATCCCGCCCCACCCTGAGCCTGAAGCCAGTGTGATATCTGGAAGCAGTCTGTTCCATGGCACGCATGGAAGCTGAAGCTGGGGAGCTCCACCAGCTGGATTGCAACGCAAGGCAAGGAGTCGGCCCATCAGACCAGAGAGGAGCTGCAGGCTTTAGTGAACACAAGCCCTCCTTATGCATTTTCCCATGTACTAGGTATTCTTTGGGTATTTTCTTGTATTTTTCACTCTTTCCTGTGGCCTGCCTGTACTTCGTCAAGAGCGGCCCGTCTGCAGAGGTTTGATAAATAAAGAGCACTGGCTTCATTTTTCACTCGGCTTGAAGTCTGCAGGACAGCGGTGTGCTGAACACCTCAGTGATAGCAGGAGCAATTGCCAAGACAGGAGGAAGGTGAATGGGAAATATCGGGGGGGGGGAGTGATGATTCAGAGTGAAAAAGTAAGAGGGTGGACAGAGAGGGATTCGAAAGATCACAAGGTCAGAAAGAAGAGATGGAGGACAGGACCACCAATGAGAAGCGGGAGGATGGGAGGATTGGGGTGTCTTTTTTAGTGGGGGGGGTCACCAAGGACATACTTACATTGGTCTTCATTGTGGTGAATGTAGTGCTCAGTGGTAAGAGATCTCAGAATGCAGTGCTTAATGGTAAGAGATCTCAGAATGCAGTGCTTCATGGTAAGAGATCTCAGAATGCAGTGCTTAATGGTAAGAGATCTCAGAATGCAGTGCTTCATGGTAAAAGATCTCAGAATGCAGTGCTTCATGGTAAGAGATCTCAGAATGCAGTGCTTCGTGGTAAGAGATCTCAGAATGCAGTGCTTCATGGTAAGAGATTATGCCATAATGTGGAAGGAGCTGAATTTGTAACCAAAAGAAGACATCTAGCATTAGAGTAAAAAACATGTTGCAGGCCTGAGGGAGTCTGTGACCAAAATGTTCTCCACTGTGGATTGATATATGCTTGATACCCACCTTTATAAATGGGTCACATATTACATGTTATATAAAATGATACCCCACAATTGCTTTGTGTCGAAGTGTAATGATACCTAATGTATTGCCACGGAGGCCTTTGAAGCCTGACACATGCACAGATGACACACACATCTTCGGGGCGTGAAGGTGAAGGCGGAATAAAAAGTATCACGCGGGGGAAGGAGGCCTCCAGGAACATGGTGCAGTGTACCGTGTTTTATATATCCCTGCTTTGTGGAGGAATTGAAACAGAGATCCCTGAAGAGGACACTGTACACAGTGTGCATTCATCGAGTGAGGCTCGGTGTCACCCGACCCAGACCGCTGTTAGCAGCTGCTCCTTATCCCGGCAATGACCCCCCGCTCATGCCCTAGCAGGGCCTCCCTGTGCCTGACAGGAGGGAACTGTCATATCACCCCCTCGGTGCACCTCAGAAGTCTGTCTGATACGTTTCCATCCCCGGAGGATGGACGCCGCACTCCGATACACCGTTTAATATCACTTACCGTGGTGAGGCTGCGTTGGTGACATCTGGATATGTTTTATTGCCTTGAATTGGTTACTGTACTATATCACTGTTGCTGGCAAGACTTATGCTTTACACTGGTATCCTTGCCTCTACTACAAACTCTGACGTAGGCTTGGAATTGAAAAATCAATGGTGCTTTTTTTTTTAATCACTTTCGTAGAAATCAATGTCTCGTTCACTTCAATTAAAACATTACAACTTTGGAAGGACAGTTGATTGAAACTTCATCTTGGGAGTTTGTAGTTAGTTTTTTGCGAATGCCCTTCTGAATTTCTTGCAGGTTAATTAGCCCACTTTGGGGTCAGCACTGTTCGAGAAGCAGTTTCTCTTCCCCTTTCCTGCTCAGGTCAGCCCCCGGCATCATCTGCTGGTAATCACTGTTGGGTGAGGTCTCCGTCAGAGCTGCCCCAGCCACGGTCCTCTCTGCTTCGTTGATCTCCGTTTGCCGTTCGCCGCTTTGCAAATCCCCTCCTGCTGGTCAGGGTCATCAGCATCTCCAACCTCCCAAAGTGGCATTACATTAATGCTCTGTGCTCAAAAAATGTCCAAAGCTGTCTCAAGATTTAAATCACTGGGCTGAGGACCAGCTTGCCTTTGTTTTATGCCCTGCTTTTGCTTGCTGTTAGGTAACTTCCTCTTATTAGTGCTGTTTCGAACATTAAGTAACAGAGACGTGTTGTCGGTCACTGGTATATGTGTCATATATACACGCAAATGCAGTGCTCTGAAAAGTATTTTCCCAAATAAAGGCATAATTAGGGACAGTACTTCATATAGTTTGGAGAACAGGCAGGCATGATTCAAGCCACCCCGACCCAAAATAAATCCAAGACCAAGTTTGGCTTTTAGCAACACAGTGAAGTTGTCAGTTTGCAAGTCTTAGAATTGCATCAGGCCACAATAAAAAGATATTCCAGAAGGAAACTGTTGATAGCTATGTCTAGAAAGCCTCCGAAGACTGCCTGGGCACCAGAAAACTGCAGTGTTCAAATGAAAAAAGTTGTAAGTTTTTGTAGAAGTGGCCATCCTGCCAACATCCGTATGAGTTTGTTAGTGTACAATCGTTGGAAGCTACAAAGAACCAAAGAACAATATCTATGGATCTACAGCACACCTCTCTCAGCCCCCGTGAGCTGCATGGATACATGGTAAGGTAACCCTCATGTTCAATAACCACATTCTATGAACAGGTGAGTCAGAAGTAGATCTTTTGGGCTGACGTAGGCCTAGTTACTGCCGCAAACCTAATCATGCATTCTAAGGTGAGAAGACATATTCAGCCTTGTGTGTGCTGTGACAGTTCAGGCATTGTTTTTTCACATGAGGAACTGGGTATTGCAGACTCTTTATGTATCAAAGCGGTGCGTTAATTGGTGACTTGCGTTCACTTATGTAACGTTCAGTCTTGCTTGGGTACAGTCTGCGCTAGTTGGCTTTCTCTGTTAGTTTGGGTGCTTCTCGTGTTTATCCATGTGAAGCATGAGAGACTTCCAAGCAGGTGGATGTGATGAGCCTACGCCTTCTGCACTGGCTCTGTGGGAGGAGGATGGCCAGCGGTACGGGACAGTAACGGCTGCTTATTTCCTGTGAGCAGGTTTCCGGGAGTCATCCGCCCCCGTGCTATACTGACACATCGCCCCGTACGCACTCCCCCAGAGCCTTTACCGTAGGCTTGTCTCTCATTCGACTACTGTCCTCTTATGTCTGGGTTTAGGAACAGGGGGAAGAAACACATCATGCAGCAGAGGTACCATGATGCATGGCACTTCCCATGGGGCAGTGGCTGTGCGTGCATATGGGGCCGGTCATGTGACCGATCCCGCCACTCGCGGGGTGCCTTCTCCAGCCCTAGATACCACTGCACGCTCACTGCTTGTTCGTCGGCAAACCTTTGCCGTTTGCTGTGAGTTAAAATAGCAGCAGGCTCACAGCATTCGAGTTGGATCGGTGGAAAGTGGAACAGTAGAGTTTATACTCTCTGGGGAACCTGTGGCCAGGCCTGCCTAGGCTTGGCCTGGGAATTATGCCCATTAATACGATGGTACAGTTAGCATCCTCTGTCCTTTCATTAATATGCCTATGCGGTTATGTGTCTGAAAGGCTTGTCCTGCACTATAAATGAGAGTGAAATTTTTTCTAATCAGCACAACAAGTGAGCTGTTAGGTCAGGGACACATCTGCGGTATTAAAGCCCCACGCCTCACGGTCACTGTGGGTGACCCTGACAGAGAGCCTCCATTCCATCCATGTTCTTCTCATGTTCTACTCACAGTTTCTGAGACTGCCTCTTCGTCCCCCTGTGGCTTCTCTTCTGCAGCCTTCTGAAAGTTATCTGACCCGCTGCACTGGGCCCCATGCTGTGGCATGATTGCCTTCATGGAGATGTGTTCTCCGATGGTAGGTGAAGATTAGCTGCAGTGCTGGGGGAGGGGGATTCAGAAAGGGGAGATGCATCTGTAGGTTTTTGGAGGCCCTGTTGCAGAGGGGCAGAGGAGAGGCACTTCAGCGCACGGTGTCTCTGAAGGTCAACGGTGTGGCACGCGGCTTTCGCCAGTCTGTTTACCCACTGTATCCATCTCCTTCCAGGCGCTCTTTGCCGTTTGAGTTAATGCATGAGAACGGTTCTGACAGCCTTGCTATCTCTGAGGGGGTCTCCGTGCAATGGCCTTGGTCCTGAAAAATGCCTCTGATGAATATTCCGCTCATTAGGTTGCTATTATTCATGATTTGGGCCTCATATGGCTCCTCTCTCTCTCTCTCTCTCTCTCTCTCGCTCTTTTTCTCTCTCACGCATTCTTTTGTCCAACCTTACATCACAGCCCTCATTATTTTGGATCTTAGCAAAGGAGATTGGTTTTTTCTGGTCTCCACTGGGAGCTTGGTCAGTGTGTTAGACGTAGAGTTGAAGGAGATTCCGGTCATGTGACACGGCTGGCTGGCTGGCTTTGCTTTGTGTATCTGGCCCTGCATAGGAAACATATCTCTCAATCGTGTGGCTGTTAGTTGCTGCTCCACTGATTCATCTGAACGTATACTACGAATTGGCAAGTTAGGCAGCACTTTGGGATGGGATTCATTTATTCATGAAGGGGAACTCATCTGTCATCGTAAAAAGGAGGGCTCTCCTGATTCATGGACGCAAATGTTGAGGAATGATATCAAAGAAAATATATTTTAAAAAAAAAACTTGGTATATAATTCATCCAAGGGCATACACTGTTATAAAACAAACAAAACCACAAAAATTGAAGTGAGCAGATTAAGCCTCCAGTAGCTTTTTTTTTTTATTTGTTTTTAGCCGGTAAGCTAACAACCAGATTGGAGTGTCATTATACATATTTACATGCAGGAAGTGACATAACATGATCCGGTTCGGTAATCTGACAGAGAGGCCCTGAGCTGGTCTCTTTTCCACTCCACTATACAAATACTTTCATTCTCTCAGTTGATTACTCTACAGACAATGAGGAACTACAAGAAAAATTCATTTTAGGTGAAATTGTGAAAATGTGAAAACTGGACATTGGTGAAGCAGGACAATAAGATCAATGATGTCTTTGAACTTTGGTGCTGGAAAAGACTTTTAAGAATGTGGTGGATTGCAAGGAATTAAATCAAGGCTTAAATAAAGACCTCCTCTCTGAGTTGCGTGTTCTCCCCATGTCACACATGTTTCCCCATGCAGCCCCAAGGCATGCTTATTGCCATATCAATCGTTCCTAATATGTGCATAACTTAAGCCCTGGGATAGGCTTCAGGTTCCCTTGTGACCCTGGCTAAGATAAGTGGTTAGAAGATGAATGCATGTGGAGCCCTAGTGCCTTGGAAAACAGCCCCAATGTTTAGAAAAGTTGAAGTTAGAAGAGGATGACTAGCGGTAAGAATGTTTGGGAATCCTGAAGACCCAGACAGAGGACAATCTGGAGGAGTGCTGTCTCCATGGGGTCTCCAAAGATTGACTTGACTCCACCTAAAAATAATCCTTAAGAGTCGTGTACCACGTCTCCCTGAGTGGGAGAAGATGTTCAGTACATGTCCATCCACCTGCCTGGATGTGAGCCTTGGAGCCTTGGATTGTGCCACTTGTTGTCACCAAAGCCAAACAGGGGGTGTCGAGCCTCTTCAAGCGATACCCCAGCCTGTGATTGGTGCCCGCAACAGAAGCAGCCTGTGATTGGTGCCCGCAACAGAAGCAGCCTGTGATTGGTGCCCGCAACAGAAGATTATTAATGTTAAAGTACAGCAGCTCTTCACCAGCACATACAAAGATATGTTTACTAAGGTCTGCCTGCAGAGAAAAAGTAAAAATATTGCAAATGTTTATGGGAATTTTTTTTCCCCAGAGTGAAATATTTTACACAGCCTCTGTGATGGTAATACCCTGACCTGCATTGGAAAGCAGCTGCAGGCTCATTTGGAGGGTGGAATCTGCTGACTCCAGCACATAGTGTTATTTGTGTGTGAGTCCGTGTGTGTGTGGGGGGGGGGGGGGGGGGGGGGTTGGGGGGGTTGCATAAAATCAGCCCGGGGCCACTCGTTGCAATGAATCGACAGCACAGAACAGAGAGACCTCAGTGGGCTGGATGACCTGCCCGCACCTCCCCCGAAGATCAATAGTTAATCGGAACACCACAGCCGTTGTCACCGGAGGACATGAGTACGTGTATTTCCATGACATCAGGGTGTTGCTATTTTTGACTGTGTGATGCGTATGATGGCATATTTACCCTCCCCTGGCTTTTTGGTGTGTGGGGCTTGTTGGGACAGTAAAGGTCATGTACCTAGCTCACCAGAAGATCTAGGCGCACTCATATTGAAATCAACATACAGGAGTTTCTCAGATTCCCATCCATTCTCCGAGATTCTTAATTAAGTGCACTCCTAATTTACCATATAAATGGCTGGTGCCCCCCACCCCGAGACAAGCAGTAATCAAAATCACCCCACAGGTCCCACACCACTCCTGTGACTCCACTGGGATATGCCCACCATTATACAACTGTGCACTCCCCTAAGTGCTCAGTGGGGGTGTTACGTTTGAGAAGGAGGGGCAGGGCTTGGGGGAACAAAAAATCCCACGTAGGAATGAAACATTACAGAGATTAAAATGCTTGAGAAGATTTGAGTGAGTATTTAGCCGGCGTGGGCCAGCGGTAACACAGTGACGGGCTTGTCTGTGTTGGGCGCTGTGTTGGGCGCTTGTCTGTGGTGGCTTAGCTGTGATTCCCAGAAATGCCTCCTATGTTGGGCCTGCGGGGGCTCCGGTGCCGCTAATGCTTTCAGCCGGAGCCTGAAAGCAACGAGGATGCCGGCACTGTATATATGAGATTCACCCTTTCAGAATGTATTACGCGGGATCTTCATTCAGAATTCAATTACTCTTTATATTTAATATACTCTAAGCTAGACAGAGTGGGAGGCTGAAGTAAAGGGATAACAGGGGGTGGATAGTGCATCATTGAGGGAATTTATTTGTAGTGTGACAGTAGAATTCTTGTCCTACAGAGGTGAAGGTTGACATATGGATGATAAAAGCATGCATCCTGACAGGAACAGCTGGATATACGGCTCTCATATCAGTAACCTTATCCGTAAAATGAGCCCAAAATAATTAATTCTAGGTGATGAATATAACTAAAACACATGCAAGTCATCTATTTATACCTGTTGCTACGTGTCCTGGACTTTTTATGTTATTGTAATTTAATTTGTTATTTGTTGCAGCTTATAAGTTGTACCCAGTGCTTGTGGTCTGGAGGCCGCTAGTTCATGACCACTGAAGGCCCGGGGGTTTTGCCTGTGATTATCTAAATTCCCCCATTATACAGAGGTGGAAAGGTCAGGCTCCGAAAGTATAAATCCAGACCGATATTTTGTTTCAACCAACCAGGTCAGTATAGAGAGTCACATTCACAGAGTAATCAACTGATGGATTGGAACGAAATCTTGATCTGGAGTTTCTGAACCTGAACTTTCCACCTCTACCGTTATATATCTTGCTTTAAAAATGTCCAAGATTGTAAGTTACTTATCTGATCTGCTCCCATTAGTAGCTGCTTTGGCGAGAAAGCCAAACAACATGGCAGTTTTACTCTGGTAAATATCCGTACATGGGAAAATGTAGCCACTACTGCTATTAAGCTTAAGTGTAATGTGCGTATAGAGTACCTTTGGTGTTCTCTAAATGCATAGAGAGACTGCTACAGCTCCCGGCATTTGTTTGTAGCTTAATAATAATTCGATGACATTGTTAGCCTAACTAAATAAAGTCAGTCCCTTGATGTCCTGGGTTCCGAAATCGGTTTATGCTATGAAACCATATCACGTTCTTGGCCACTGTCTACAGTTGTTTTTCTCAAGAGGAAAACACTAACAATGAAGGTGGTAAATGTCACGTGCTTTACTTGTGTTGAAGTAAGACGGCAAGGCAAGATTTCCCTCTATTTCACAGACAGTCAGCACTGAGTGTAAAACATCAGGGTAGTACAGCATAACAAAGTGTGGTTGGTCCAAAGATGTAACAGAAGGCCCGACAGCTTAGGAAATATGCAGAGGAACCTTTTGACTTAATATCTATGGTTTACAGCTATAGCTGAGTGTCCGCTTTGCCTTCTGATGGGCCCAAAGTTAATGAGGAAGTCAGCAATTTTCTCACAGTGACATCATGCTTCACGGGTGTCTGTCTCTGTACTCCTGGGTATTAACTTGACTTTCGTTTATATATCCATAGAGATAAACACGACGGGTAAAGTGTGACACAGTGTGTGACACCCCAGATTACAGGATGCAGTGACATGACTGAACATGTCAGCATAGAGTAACATGGAGAGAAGTCAAACTAAGGTTCCATTTGCTGTGAGACGACTCCAGAAGAATGACATGAGGTGGGGAGATGGGGGATGTGGTTCCAGTTTATTACAGGATCCAGGGAAGCACAGCCAAAAAGGTGGAGAATTGGACACAGTCATTGCAGGTAGAAGAGTATTGCTTCGGCAGGGAAGAAGCAAATCAAACAAAAACGGTTCGCGGCCATCGGGACTGTCAGTCTTCAGCAGGGTCTGGGCTTACTGGGGGTGTAAAAAACACAGACTCTTATATAACCAGGGAAAACAGCGATCGGTTGGAAGGAAATTTAATGCAAAGGCATGAGAAAAGGTCTGGCCGGTGGCCCCTTGAGATGAGCTGTGGATTTCGTACAGAGATCCAAGCGAGAGAGGGAAGGTATGGCGTGTGCAACAGGGCCGCTCGCTCAATCGGGTCGCTGCTACGTTTTAATAGCCCCTAGTAGCATTCAGTAACTGAAGACATCTGCTCTGCTGTGTTAGGCCATCAGCAAGATGGAGGAAAGGCACTGCCAGAGGATGTCACACGGACATTGGCGCTGTGGACTGCAGATGAGGGGGGTGGGTCATGAGAAGCGGGATTTTATAAGCAGCAGGACCAGGATAAATGGAGGCACTGGAGCAGCATCATGTGGCTTTTCTCTCACTAATGAGGGATTAGCGCTGCCGGTCAAGGGTTACACTTTCTACAAATGTACTATTAAGCTTGACCTCCTTTTTTGTTTATCCGTTTCTGTAGTACTTCCTCTGGCACTTATTAGCATACACCCACCTTCCTTCCCACTTGAAAATTGGTGCTGTGGGCAGCCTCAGACCCCTGTACTTGAAGCGGTAGGCGTACAATAGACACTGGTCATTAGGAGACTCTATGAAGCCATGGCAGCTCAGAGTGGCGCCTTGGTGGTCGTCAGGCAATATCCTCATGATTAAGAAGCTCTCACCAGTCTGCTATCAGTATCTGGGACCTGGAGTCACTCTGAGTCAAGCCAGCTGACACCTGATTTCCTGCTACACCAGTAGTGCATCTGCACAAAGTGATGGGAGCTCTGCTGGTCCATCGATCCATGATCACGACATCAGCCAGTAGACTCGCCTCCGGAGCCGTCTCGCTGTCTTCATACGTCACAGTGGAACATGACCAGGTCGATGCTCTGCATGAAATTTCTCAATTTTGGAAAGCGAAAATCGATGCCCCCGCCGTCCGGTTGTCGCTCCTCGCGTAATGGGAAGTTGACACACGCAACGCATTTGTTCCAGGCCGTGTGACATTGTGTTTTGAGAGGAAATACAAAGCGTGTTCCATCTCAGGGCCAAGGGCATGGTTAGTCTACCAGCCCCGGTTATACAATGTGGCGCAACCATCTGTAAACCTTTACTCTGTCCACAGATTTAGAGAACATCCGCCTGACCTGAGAATTAAGCATCGCAAGTCAATCCGGGATTCCCTGTATGTTTCCATTTCAGAAACAGAAGATTATAATAGTTTTACATAAAGAGTTTTAGACCGAAGGGAGAAGATTGAGAGTGACGTGGAACAGCCTGGAAATTGTTATGAAGTCATTGGAATGAGAGACCAGTAGGAGCGTGGGGTGGGGGGGGGACCGGGAGTTACCGCTTGTCCCGTGGCCCTGTGATGTAAGGCTAATCCAGTCAGCATCCTGGTGGAATGTGCTACATCAAAATGCACTGCCACATTTAAAACCGTATGCTAATCCTAAATTGCCCTTAAGCCCTTACCTGAAAAATTACTTGGGAGTTTTGTTTGGTGGACATAAATGACAGATGAGTCAAGGTCAATACATAAAAAAAAGTTTTAAATTGCAACATTTAGAACAGTCCCCAGTAGAATTTTTCCCTAATTATGTATTTTACCTCTAGCATTGCAAACAGGGTGTCCTCCTGCCTTCTGTCCTATGCTGCCTGGGATAAGCTCCCGGCTCTTCCTGATCCTGGGCTAAATAATCACTAGATAAGAGATTGGAAGTTGGATGAGCGGCTACATTTTGCCAGCCTTGCATTTATATGGAGATGTGAAAGCCTGCTGTTTTCTGGTGCTTAATGGAGTGCTGGAGTTAGACATGATCTCCCAGCTCCTTTCCCAAGCTTCCTTGAGTCACCAGTACATTTCAAATAGATATCTTTCCACTTCAGTTTCCAATGACTAACCACTGATTATTTCTCAGCCAGGAATTAATTATGCCATGTGTACATGCCGCTCATGGAGATCAAACATGTCCTTGGTCACATTTGATCTTCACAAAATGTTAACTAGGCTACTGACTTAATCAATCACTCATCTTGCAGAATTGTTATGTGGTCCACAGTCATAAACCAGTGGTTGATATGCAGTCTCCGAGCTGCTACCTGATTAAAAGCTTTATTTTGTTTTGTTTGGTGTGATTCAGCTTTGTTTTGTTTTTGTTTTCCCTGCCTGAATATATTAGGTTATAAGTCTGTTATCAAATGATCTGTGGCAGCAGGTCCTTGGCTTGGACACATACACCGCGCCTCTGTGGGTTGCAAGTTCCTGGTAATATTTTATTTGCCTAGAGGAGTGAAGGTTATGGACAGGATATGCTGCATAACAATGAAATGCAGTAGGCAGAGCAGCAGAAATGTAGTTTTATCCGAATGTGTACTGGGCAGGAGATCATTAGACAGGAAGGTGGTGAGAGTAGATGAGGCAGGAGCAGCTGTACTCCTGATGGGGCAAAGGGAATGGGGGCCTGTAAACAGGGGAAGTAAAAGCACAAGGAGGCCCGAGGCCCTGGCCTATACTGAACGCCCACGCAGGCTGCCAGCGAGCTGCGTGTATGAGCGCTAACATGGAGAACGGCCCTCGCTGGCCTCCTGGCCACCCCTCCTCCAACAATGAGGATACTGCCCCCCCCACTGATTCCAGTATGGCGAAGCCTGTGCAACTGCCCACAGGTGGCTGGCGCCAACCCTTCCTGGGTATAGGAGGGCCGCTGCCAAGACCTCGTTCAGGAAAACAGGCGGCAATTTTTTTTTAGGCCTCCTCCTGCTCCAGCCGTGGGAAATCAGAGTGCCTCTGCTGTTGTTGAGCAGCGGCCTGCTTTGCACTTACCCCCCCACCTCGGCTAAGAGGGTGCATCAGCTCCTCCCCACCCCTGTTATTGTGGCCCTCGCTGTCCTTCTTTATCTGGGGTTGCTCTGACTTCTGCTGGACCGTTTTAACTCTGCCCCCAAGTCGGGGCTTAGGAAGGAGCCGCTTAGAGCGTTACTCAGAAGGAAGAACATACCAGGCTGAAGGAGGAAGCTGGAAATCTCTCTTAATCTCCTAGTTTGATGGCTTTGCAGCTCGGGGTGTTTATGTTGCACTGGGTGGGGCTTTTCATCAGGAGGTGAAAGGTTAAAAGCCAGGGCGTCCTGAGGGGCGTAAACGAAAACGCCCGGCGGTATAAGCAGATTGTTTCTCGACGTAGCGAGCCTCGGAAAGCCGCTTTGGAGAAAAAGCCTTCTGCTTGGAAGCAGGACTCCGGCACGCTCTGTGAAGCCTGGGTTTCCGCGAGCAGAGAGATGGGAGCCGACGTGGATCGAATGGCAAGCAGGAGAAAGGATGAGCAGCCGGGGGGGGGGACAGAGTAGTGAGAGAGAGAGAGGAACCCGCTTTTTGCCGAGGGCGTCATGCGGCAGCGAATGCCCCCCTCCCTTCTGCGGGAATGAGGGTCTGGAGGAGGGGCTCAGAAAGCGCTGGCAGGGGGTTTCCCACCGTTTTTTCCATCAGGAGCCCCCTCCCTTCCCCTCCCCTCCCCTCCTCTCGTGTGCCACCTGTTCCGTCCCTCTCTGCTTCCTGCTGTTGGCTCTGCACCTGTTTTTCTTCTCCTTATTGCAGTCCGACCTGGCGCCGGCCCAGCAGATCTGAGCCTCCAGCGAGGCACTGGCACAACTCAGGCAGATGATGGCGGCATCTTGCTTCCATTTGATGTGGCAGATACATTGATTCTGAGCCAGGAATGGCCTCTGAGGTAAACCCTGATAAGGAGAATGAGCCCCAACTCACTCCTGATAAGGGGAGTGAGCCTCACCCCACTCTCAGGGGAAGCAGTGTTGGCACGTGTGACGTCATGACACATGTTGGGCAAGGCCAAGCACATCTGCGAGCTCCTCACTGCTTCCGTGAAGATGGGCCACAACGATGGCCAATCACTGTCTGCCATTGGCATCTCTGTGGCGCCCCTGGCTTGCATGAGAATGCCAGTAAGGGCGTCACATACAGCGCTAGCAGAGGGGGCTGGGCTTTCTCCCATGTGAGACCTATGTTCAGCACTCTGAGTAGCATTTACCTTCTCCAGTCTCTGGGGTGCCCAAGCGCGGCTCTGTCCTGGTGGGGGGGTATGGGGTGTCTGGTCATGGGAGCTGTCACATTCTGAGCCTGTACATAAGGCCTTACCAATCGCAGACCTCATTACACAGAGCCAGGAAGGATGTGCGATGGCCTTCGGCACGCCATACTCTGGATCGATCGCTCTCCCCGGTTCTGCCAGACGATGCCTGTGTGTGTGTGTGTGTGTGTGTGTGTCCTGCCCGCGTGTCTGGTGGCTTGTCCGCCACCCTGTCACTGCCTGGTCTGAATGAGTAGCGCTGAACACCTTAATCCCATAATCCGCCTCTTAAAGTCACTCAAAGCCGCTGCTTATTTTTTGAAAGCCCTGACAGGCCCTAAAGATCCCCACGCACTGCTGGTCCAGCACCCCCCCCCACTACCTCCACGGCCTGCTTTTCCCCATGACGGTCGCCCCGCAGTGTCGCACACCCAAAATCAGCCATGCTCTACAGCCACCTTTCTGAATGCCACCCAGAAAAATGAATTGCATTCGTTCAGTTAGTTGACAAAATGACCTGAGCAGTGGACTATAGGTGGATGGGTACAGCTCTTCATGGTGGCTGTCGCCACGCTTTAACATTAATGCTAACGTGGTGGTCGTGTTGAATGAGGTTCGCTAGTATAATTAAGCATTGGGGCTTCATATGAATTGGTGAACACGTTCATGTCTGCACTGCTAACGATGGCCATGTTACCGGTTCCCCTGTGATGTAATTAAGTTGAAACTGTAAAAGAACCCTTTTTCACTGCATGAAGCACTGATTTACCACTATTACTTGAGCTGGGATCTGTAATTGCTGTCTCATTGTCCATTTCCGCTTCCATTCTAGTCGCTGTTTCCTACTGGTTGAGGCCCATCTCCTTGCTTTGTTAACTTTGAATGAATGACCTGCTAAACGGATAAATGGTCCCCGAGATGCAGGCCTGGTCATGTATGGCTCCCTGTAAACGCTGTATTACCAGTCCACAGTGTTCTGCTTCATGCTAATGATTGGACTTTCCTTTGTATACACAGTATTACACCGCTTTTATGTAATCTATTGTACATGGTAGAGAAAAGTTTACACTGTTGATTCATCTAGCAATGCAGCGTTGGTATTGTGCCAGAAGTGCTGTTTTTTTGGGGGGGGGGGGGTGCGCATGCATACAGTGCATGTCTGGGGTGCTTTAGAAGATGATGGACTTTTAGATGGGGAGCAGTTCAGATAAGGCACCATGTCAAGCATGTCTGTGAGTCTGACTTGGGCTCCGTCTCACCGCTGAGCTTTTATTGGGACCCCCTGGCCCCCGGCTTCCTGGCACGTGCGGTGTCCCTCACAGCTCAGTGTGTCTAACTGATTGATCTCCCTCTCTCACAGCGGCGTCTGTGGAGTCCAGGGGCACGTGGAGCTGCAGCACATGGTGTCTGGAAGAGCCCCGAGCCGTGGAGAGGACTGACCCTCCCCATGCCTGTGTATATATGCACACGTGGGCGTGCACTCAGTGCTGAGATTCTTGGACTGAAACGACTCTCCGTTTTATATATTTAGTTTTGCAATATGCAGCAGTCACGTTTCTCTTTTTTTTTTCCTATGTTGTGGTTATAGCACACTGAAATTTACCTGTCGTGACAATGGTGTGGCAGCGCTGAACGGCTCTGTGGGTTGCAGGAGAGGGTGTTTACAGTCTGTCCTGCTCTGGCTCTGCTGGTGTGCTGTTTTGTAACCATCAGGAACTCGGAGCACACAGACCATGATCCTTCCTGCTCGAGTAGGTGGGGTCACCATTGATCCTCCTGGGGTCAGCCAGTGCCCCATGTGACCTTCGTTAGGCCTCACGATTGGATGGCAAGCCCTGAAATGGCCAAGCGGGACCTGTTTGTTCAGCATTCCCCCGCACCCCTCCTTCACTTTCCCCAGTACCTTTGCTTTTTACCTTTAATTAACTCATTATATTAGCTGTGGCAGATTGCAGCCATCTCTGGGATCTCCAAATGAGCCACATTTCAGGGGGGGACTAGTGCCAGAGGCGAGTGGAGGATCCTCCCCCCCCCCCCCCCCCCCCCCCCCCGCGCCTGTCTATGGCGCCAGCGTGTCAACGAAATATGAGG
>JAAGVU020000092.1:12566979-12601292 GCA_011763525.2 Mormyrus iriodes | reverse complement strand
GGGGCATGGGGGGCAAGGTAGGGCACAAATCCAAAGTCGGGGGTTTGAATCCTCCCTTTAAGGGAATCCTTTGGTGGAACGGCCCCATGGGGTGGGGGTTCCCCCCCCCCCCCCCCCCCCCCACCGTGCTTATGTAAGTGGCGCATCCTTTCAAAAATAGTTGAGTGATCCCTCTTTTTTCCTCTGCTCTCCGCCCGCCTCTCCCCCCTCTGTCTTGGTAATGCACCACAGGCTTGCTGCTGTGTTAGAGAATGAGAACCACGGGGCTCTCCTCTCCGTACACCATTAAAAGGCTGGGGGGGCGGGGGGGACTTCACGCGTGAAGTCACACCCCTCTCCCACCCCACAGGGAATTCTTTCAGGTTTTCAGCTGATGAAGCTGCCTTGGCTGTCGTTAACATTCAGGCAGCGTTATATCTATTTTGCACATTTCGGGAGGCTTAATCAGCCCCTCGCGGAAGGCATGCAGTATTTATAGATGTTTTGACTGCGGCGTCGTAGTTCGGATCGTTGCCGTGGCGCAGGCGGCAGAATCCGCGTAAGACGCTGCGAGACGCGTGTTTTCTGCCTGTGCATTGGAATTAATGCTCTCTTTGATATGTGTGCGCTTTGATGCATGAGCTCTGTCAGATCTCGAAACATTTCTCTTTTTGCATTGTTCGGGCTTCTAGCGGAAGTCCTGTTTCCATTGTTGAAAAGGCTTGCTTTTTGAGTGTTTTTTTTTTTATTGCGCTACCTGATTGAGGCTTTGATGTCCTTACTGCCTGATATCCTGAAGACTTTTGCCAGCACAGAAAACCACCCCTTTCTGATTAAGCTGAGCAGAAGCTACTGCTACCCTAAAGCAAAAATTAACTGTAAAACGCCTTTTGACAGCCAAATGATTGTGAAAACAGGGCGTTATCTAGGCCTGAGTTACGGGGTCAATGTATCAACCACAGCAGACACCCAGGAGAGGGATCTGTAACCAGGTGGGTCCCACACTTGCTGCTTGCCAGAATATGATGGTCTTAAGCAATATATGAAGGGAAAGTGAACCTGCAGAGGCCACAAGGACTGATGTTGATCCACCTCCTTTTGTTCTTCATCTAATCCAATGTTTCTCAACCTGGTTCTCAGGGACTCCCAAAGAGTCCATGTTTTTGCTCCTTCCCAGACAGTCCACATTTTTGTTCTCTCCCAGCTTCCAAAACATAGACATTCTTGGGGTCCCTGAGGACCGGGTTGAGAAAAACTGGTCGAACCGTTCATCCTGGTCGGGGAGGCAATCTGGGGATTACCCTCGATGGGATGCCAATGCACTTTTCCTTAGCAATAAAATATATGTTAATGTTTTTTTTCATGTGGTGCAGATGGTGCCCATTCAGAACCAAATATATTTGTTTTCCGGTGCCATTTAGAGGTTGCTTGGATATGTCACATGGTCCCTGTTCCAGTGGAGCTGAACGGCTGGGTGAGGAGCAGTCTGTAGTGGTGAGTAGTTTTAGTTCAGCTGAGCATTTATTAATCAGATGGATCTCTTACAAAAACCCACACGGGGGGATATGGGAAGAACATCAGACCAGGAAAAACGCTGTTTTACTGCATCTCAATACTGAATCATCTCTCTCAGTCTCACGCTCTTGATTCCATATTTGTTTTCCATATTTCCTTCATCTTCTCTTTCTTTCCCTCCGCCTCTGCTCCTGGGATTTAGGGATGTGCGGCCCTAACTGCCAGCATTTTGTCTGGATGGGGGGATCTCCAAGCGTGCTGGAAAAGAGATGGCAAGAGATAGCTAAAAGTGCCTTTTCTGGCATGGTATAAAATAATACCATGGCTCCAAACCAGCCCAAGGATTTGATCGGATGTGTTTGGTCCCCTATGCCTTCCGCCGCAATGACTAAAGAGGTGCCCTGCCAAACCAAGACGTCAGTGCTCACGTCCACAGGGCGTCCTCCTCCCCCTCCTGCACTCCCCCCAGCAGCCAGCCAATCCGCAGCCGCCCTGGGCTGTCATTCCCAGAGGGAGCTGTCCACCGGAGAGCTGCATGCCAGTCCAGGGATGCAGCTAAAGCTTCCGTTGGGACGTCAGTTGGGTTCGTGTCATGACTAATTCGCATGCTGACGTGAGGAAGCCCAGTAATCACCAAGCCAGGCTGCAGGCAGCCAGTTTTGCCCCAGGCATGAATAAATTTTAAATAATAATTTAAATTATTGCTGGTTAATGTTAGCTTTGTTTTCTCGGTGAGATTATTGGTTACCACAATCTGGCGTTTTTTTGGAACATTGGCTTAAAATCCACATTCCTGACCACTAGGCTTCCTGGTGCCCTGTTACTGAGGTTATAAACGAAGTGGTGCGCATGTTTCCGGACGCACCGGCTCTGATAGGCCCACTGGGGGAGGCCTGCTATCAGCCTTGATGTGGTCAGATCAGGCTTCCGGTCTCCTCCAAGCACAGGCATTAGCTGCTTATGCATCCAGTCTCTCTCACTCTGTTCGCTGTTGGTACAGATAGTCTTTGGTTTTCTCAAACATGTTCCAGAATCGTAACTGCAGCCCAAAAGGAGTCATCTTCTCTGTTTTTCTGAAGATAACTTGCTGAAAATCTCCTTACTCATTCCCCCCATACTTTACACTTGAATTCAGGATGTTCGTTTCTTCTGCGTTGGGTTGAGGTTCCCATTCTCCATCTTTTGATTATGCTTTTGTCTTATGAGTCCCAGATTTTGGTCTTCTCACGCCTCTTACATCAGGGAAGACGTTTGATCTGTCCTCCACGTGGCGAAAGTGGCCCATCCTCCGATCCCTCTCGACCCCCCTAGCCCACAGAAATATGGACCACTCTCTTTCAGAAGCACGGCCTACTCAGCACTCCCACGTGTATTGCGTTTTAATGTTGCCAGTTAATGTAGTTGTCTTAGTGGGCGCCATGTTAAAAAAATGCTAAAGCGACATTAAGTGTGTCACCTGCTACTATTACACTGCAGACTTTTAGGAAAGACTCCCATCAAGGCACCTGGCTGTAATTTGCAGAGGCTCCACCATTCCGCCCCATAAGCCATTTGTATGCAGTGTCACACCAGAGGCAGGCAGACCCATATGCCTTCCATTAGGGTGTGAGAGTGGGAGCACACATGCTGGGGGGGCTTGCTCCTGGCACCACTCACTCTTTTTTTATTTTTATTTTTTTAACTAACTGTGGAGCAGTTTTGCTGGTGTTTTTCCCAGAGGGGGGAGAGGAGGTGCAGATACTCTTTGGAGAACGACATGCTGTAACACGGATGTTGTCAGGCCACAAGGCGCCGGGCAGGGAAGTGGGGGGTGGCGGATGGGGGCTGCACGGGCAAAGCTGAGAGGCAGATTTGGACCAATTAGCGAAAGTGACAGGGATCCCCGCCCCGATGCTCCTTTGCTGGGGGGGGGCGGTTACACCACCCCCTGTCCCTCATAATTGAAGATGGCCATTGACCTTACTGGCCTCAATAGATATTACAAGGGACGACCTACAGCTATGCAATCTGAACTTCACCCTTGAGACCCACTGTTAGCTGGGGAAAACAGCATGTTCAAGTAGACAATACGCAATGTTTAGACACACGCCAAATGCGGAGGGGAGTCGGAGGGAGTAGCTGTATAGATGGGGTGTCAGATATAATAAGGCCAGCTTGGCTTTCTGTCTTTTGAATTATCTTTTATGATAAAATTACTATGTTGTTCCATTGCGACTCAGGCTGCCCCCCCTGCCATTTTCATTTATGAATGTTCCTCACATAGGATGTTTCATGTGTTTGCATGTTTCCACGTAGGGTGTTTGCTTGGCAGGATCAGAATTCCAAACTTTTCAGAATTCCGCAGAATTTTTTGGAATTCCACACACCTTTTCAGAATTCCAAAGAACTTTTCGGTTGCTCAGCTTATCCGATCTGAGCTGTTTTTTTGGGCTTCCCTTAGAAAACGTTCTCATGCGTTTCTGAAGATAGCGAAGGGCGGAGCCAGGATCTTTGCCTCCATGGTGTGACAGGTTGCAGTGGAGGCTTTGAAGTGGGACTTTTCTGTTCATACCCCCCCCCTTTATTGTATTTCACTCTGCCCCCAGCTTCCCTCCCCACCCTCAGTTCCCACTACTGTAGGTTTGACAATTACACCATTCCTTAAAAATGGGGCGGTGACATTTTAAAGGCCACTTCAGACATGGAGGGTGAGGTGGAGGGGGGGGGCAGGCTGCTCTTACTCATGTTCACACCTGGCTGAAGTCCAAAGAGAGCGAGGAGAAGGCAGATGTGGTACAACAGAGCAGCCGGCTATATTTTTCATACGCTCTAGTCATTGAAAATTTATAGCTTAAAGACAGAATTTTAATCAGGTAAAAATAGATCCAGTCAGAGAGAAAAAGCTTACATTAAATCTCATTAACAATCACTCTTTATAATTAATTTAAAAATGTAAATGTCAGTTCCAAAACTGACTATTAATCAGTGATTCCAAAGCAAAGCTTCTCATTTAAAAACCTGCTTCTTTATTCAGCTCACAAGCAAATGTGTAAACTGCAAACTGGGAGCAGGACTGAAACATACACGGGCCATTTTGTTCAAGGCTTGCTTCAATTCAGTTGCACAAAATCAGACAAGATAATTTTAATCTTAACTAAATTATAGGAATACACAGACAAGTGAATACTGGATGCTTAAGGTTAATTAAGATGATTAAATTGGCCATGTATTCTTAAATCCATCCATATTAATTGGTCTGTTCGAATGTACAGGGTACCTTCTACCAGCAATTCCTTAATTTCTTTTGTCTGGGTACCACTAAAAGTGTCAAGTGTCCCATCATTTAATTTCTGTAATTTAAAAAGAAGTTGAGTACCAGAATAAGAAAAATACCAATTCAGTACTTTTCCGGTCTTCTATAAATGCGAGAGATTTTTTTTCTTTCATGTTAACGTGTGTAATGTCAATGATGCCTGTGTGCCTGTCAGTACTGAGCAGTTTCCAAGTGCACAAAAGCACACTTCTGTACCTGACACGTCAGTAGAAGTGATTCTGGTTCTGATTAACACTAAACAAATAAGCATTGCACGGCCAAGCATGGTAGGATAAGTACGACAGGCTACCGTAGCATGATAAACTGCTTCACATAACAGTCAGTACTCAGGCTTAATAAGACGATACGTGGCAGTTTGTGGCTGTGATCAGCAGACAGCTAACAGGGCAAAACGAACCAGCATCTCTTTCCCAGGCCACGTTCACCTGTCATCTGTCCATCACCTGTCTGATGTCACCAGGGAACCGGCTGCACCGCAGCATTTCGCCAGCAGCGGGAAGGGCAGGGATTGGGGGTGTTGGGAGGGGGGCGGTCAGCCTGGCATGGATGGAGATGACTAATGTGAGGTAAAAATAATTTAAAAATACAAAATCCTGCAGCTGTCGATCTTATCTATATGGTTTTATGAATAAATGCATAACTATCCCACGCCTGCTGTGTGCTGCATATTACACCCCGTGCAGCCTCAGTCAGTGTTTCTATTCTTTCACCAAAGCTTCCTGCTAAAGACATTGCGTTTAACACTCCACTCATCCTTGTCCTCACCCCAAAGGAGGAAGGCTGGGGTATGACTCTCCCTCTGACATCTACAGCACGCAGCACCCAGACCAGCGCATGCTCCAGCTTTTGTTGTCATCCACAAACCTCCTTGACAGCCCCCCCCCCCCAAGTTGCCCTATACTCCCACCACGCTTATTTCCTGCCCCGCTTTGACTTCCTGTTTGGTTTTCAGGTCATGCATTTTTCAAGGGGTTCATTAAACATTCAGAGCAGAAGGCAGTCATAGGATGGGGTTTAGAACATCACTCTGCCTCCTTATCAAACACCCAACACCTGCTGGGAACGGCTCGGCCAGGCAGCCGGCCCACCTAGAGGCTCCATCTCCTCTGGGATGGCGGTACCACCAAGGCTCACGTCGGCCGAGCCCAGGACAGGCTTCAGGCTTGGACAGGCAAAGAGGTCAGCGGCCCATTCAGCATGCTGCTCAGGCCGATGCTAAAACCCGTGAGGAACGCGGGGGTGAGACGAGACTCTGTGAAGCTTCAGAGATGGTGTCATATGAGAGCATGGTGGTGGGAGAAAGCAGGAGGAGTCTCAGAGCATAGCGACTGACATATGGCGTCCGTGCGGCTCTCGTCCGGCGAGAGGGGCTGCAGTACCGCCCCCTGCTGGCAAACTGTAGCTGATCCAGCTGTGTGACTGTCAGCCGCTACAGTGTTTATGGGATCATTATCCTCTGTAGATCCAGATAGATGGAATAATGATTTAAGCCCCCTTTTTTCTTAGTAATTCCTAAACAAATGTGAAATAAGCAATGTAAGTAAATTCACGGTGTTTTGTAAGTTAATTTGTATTCTGCAGTATCCTAATAGCAGATATTTTCCTAGGGTTTTATGTCACTAAATCCTGCTGAAGGATCCTGGAAAGTTTGATTCATATCACTTTTCTTTAGATGAGTTCCTGTAGTAAAATGAAGATGAAATTCTTACTCTTTATTGTTTGAAATTCTAAAATTTCATGTCTGGTTACAAAAACACCATATTGAAGTATGACAAGCTACCCCTAGCTGTCATTTAATGGCATCATTGTTTCATTTCATGCAGATCATTGTTTAAATGAGCTAATTTTAGTCAAGTAAAATACTTAAAGAAGTTATGCAATGCATTTTGTGTTATATTTTAAATTAGCAATTGATAATATCCTAGCTTGTGCATGGCAATGGACTG
Source organism: Mormyrus iriodes (assembly GCA_011763525.2). Taxonomy (NCBI): domain Eukaryota; kingdom Metazoa; phylum Chordata; class Actinopteri; order Osteoglossiformes; family Mormyridae; genus Mormyrus; species Mormyrus iriodes. Next base: position 12,594,539 of record JAAGVU020000092.1, on the reverse strand, counting down.
GCATCCTGTTCAGGGTGTACCCCAACCTTCTGTCTTGTGCTACCTAGAATAGGCTCCAGGCCCCAGCCCCCCTCTCCACCCTGACCAGGATAAATGATTGGATGGTGGATTCATGGATTGATGGACAGGTGTATGGACATCATGGCAAGTGAAAAATACAATGGCCCCCAGCAATCGAATTATTAGTTTACTCTGGTCAACCCTGAATGTTCTTTGTTCTATAGTGTCTTCCAGCTTATGGCTTAATGCTTTCAGTGTGTCATGGAGCATGCACTGCGGATGGTACAGGAAAGTGTTTTGAAATAAAGCCAAGGTTTGTTTATCTTTAATTTTAATCTTTGTCCATGGCTCTTTAGGTTCTTCTCAGTTCTTCATTTGTCATGAGTGGACATTATTGCCCATATGTGTAATATTTTAAACTAAAAAATAACACCAATGATTATAAATAAAATCAATGACATTGATGCCTTTGCTGTGGAAGAAACATTCTATTTTTAGTGTACGTGTCCTTTGCCGTTTGGAATAAGTGTGTAACCCAACACGTTTTGTCCTATTGAGGATACAGTGATGACATCAGGATATGGCTAACAGGCCTATGTTTGGGCTAAGTATTGATGTATATATAACTCTTGCCTCAGGGCTGCTGGCACTGTGAAATATCCAGAATCTTTTTCCTCTGAGAATGTTAGTGTAAATGATCTGCCTGAAATACTGAGCTGGATACCCCCCTGCCCCCCATTTGATGTGGGGATGAAAATTTCACAAACAAGTAAGCCTGGAGACCTTGTACCATGTAATATAACATGCATTGTTGATCACTGTTCAGCCATTCAGTGTAGCTATGCAGTGTGCAGTGGTGGGCAGTTTCAGTATAATATTGTGGTCACGCGCCAGAATATGGCGTTTCACTCCTGCACTGTAGAGTGCATTGCTGATGTTTGGATAATGGATAATGGATCGTGGAAAATGGCTTGTCAGCTGTTTCTTGAGATCACAGACAGTCGCACACACAAAAGCACAGGCCAGTAAAGGAGCTAGGCACAAGGAAAGCCCTTTTAAGGATGCCTGAGGAATTTCTGGGTATGACTGAGAGCTCAAGGGTTACACTCAGTGTGTCCAGCTGGTAACTTGATAAATAAATCTTGTACCTGAGGAAAAAAAAAAACGGTGCTTGAATCATTGGGTAAGAAACAAAGAAAGAATGTTGGTGGCTGGTTTAATGAGTCAATTTGTATTACTCAGCAATAACAAGAAAGATAATTAAGGAGGCACATTTAATTAGATTGTCAGTGACACAACCATTAATACAAAGTCACACGGAAGCGGTGCAGTCGAGCTGTGCAGCATTATGCTAATAGAGAATTAGCTTGTATATACGAGGGTGGCTCACAGTGTCGTACAAGGTAGTCAGTCACATGCATCTTGTAGCCCTAAAGCTCTAGTGTCAAGGGGGGCTTGCCTTGCAGGGTACGGCTGATGTTCTGTGCTCAGCTGAAGAGCCACTATCGAAGGACTTAACCTCTGTGAGAAGCTGCCGGCCAAATGCAACTAAGGATGTGAGGGTCTCGCTGCATCACTGGCTCCCAATGCAGATCTGCTGCAGGCCTCATGTGCCGCTGAGAGATGCATGGACTCCATCAGTCGGGGGCGGGGGGTGGGGTCATCCATTTTTCATGAACACCAAAGGGGGAGGCCTATTCTCGGGGGCTTGCGTGAGACAGACTGTTTTACAGGAGTTTCTTGACCTTGGTGGAGAAAAAAGCACCTTGAGATGGCATCTGTGCCCAGAGCTACTGGTGATTTATTCAGAGCTAACAGGAGAAGCTTCCAGAGGTAGTGCTGAGACCTGCTTCCCTTCCAGGAGTTGCTGACTTCTGTTCTCCAGCATCGTAACAACAAACATTGCCGATGATCCCTTGACTGATATATTTTGCTTTAACTCAACCTCACCTTTCAAGTGTTTGGCGAAGGGCACAGACAGAATCCTATTAAAGGATAACCTGCCACATTTGGTGACATTACATTTCAAAAAGTACATGTAAGCTATGGCCTGATGATCCACTAGGTTTGAGTGAAAGTTTTCATGCAGCAATACCAACATTTATGTTAACATCTCTGCCACCACCTGTCACCACTGAACTGACATGGTAATCTAAATAGATTAATTAATGGAACCGCAGTCCTTAACTAACTACACTTCAACTGACTGTTGAAAGGATGTATAACTAAAATGACTGCAGAGCTTACAGTCAAATAAATGATGCAGTATGTTCCAATCATACACATAATTGCTCTCAGCACAATATTAAAGGATGTCATACCATTACACTCCTAATCACTCTTAGCCCTAACAGCCCAGGACATCATCCCCTCACACTCCTAATCAACCTCTTCACTAATAACACAGGACATCATCCCCTCACACTCCTAATCAACCTCTTCACTAACAGCCCAGGACATCATCCCCTCACACTCCTAATCAACCTCTTCACTAATAGCCCAGGACATCATCCCCTCACACTCATAATCACTCTCAGCATTAATAGCCCAGGACATCACCCCCTCACACTCCTAATAACCCTCTTCACTAATAACACAGGACATCATCCGCATACAATCTTACTCACTCTTAGCACTAATAACACAGGATATCATCCCCTCACATTCCTAATCACTCTTAGCACCAATAGTCCAGGACATCACCCCCTCACATCCCAAATCACTCTCAGCACCAATAGTCCTGGACATCATCCCCTCACACGCCCACTCCCTCTCAGTACTAATAGCCCAGGACATCATCCCCTCACACTCCTAATCACTCTCAGCACTAATAGTCCAGGACATCATCCCCTCACACGCCCACTCCCTCTCAGTACTAATAGCCCAGGACATCATCCCCTCACACTCCTAATCACTCTCAGCACTAATAGTACAGGACATCATCCCCTCACACCCCTAATCACTCTCAGCACCAATAGTCCAGGACATCATCCCCTCACACTCCTAATCACTCTCAGCACTAATAGTCCAGGACATCATCCCCTCACACGCCCACTCCCTCTCAGTACTAATAGCCCAGGACATCACCCCCTCACACTCCTAATCACTTTCAGCCACAATAATCGTTCAGTCTATCATCTTGTCACACTGTAACTGCACACCTTACTTACACTCTAACACACTGGCATAAAAGATTTCCAAAAAGTGCATGTGACATCTTTCAAAGGTACAGCTGAGCAACTTTTTCCAGATAATATTATTAAAATGTTCTAGATTTCTAACTTCAGTGAAACTGACTTCAAACTGACTTTCCTGAAAGTAATGTTTTTCATTCTGTATAAACTCTAAATCATGCCAGGGCTGTAGATCCTTATTGCACCACAATTCTTCTCAATATACGGTGTCTGGGCAGCTCTGTCTGGATATAGAAAGACAGGCAAGTGAATGAACATATAAGCTACAAAATAGACATAAATATAAATGATGTACAATTTTCGGGTCGACAGTATCGGTCAAAGCCCACATGTGATGCCCCCCATCCAAGACAAAGTGCAATCGTCTAGTTAAGTCAGCACCCCTTCAGAAGATGGTGCCCTAGGCAGCTGCCTACGTCACCTAAAGGGTTGACCAGCCTTGCATGTGGATGTTTGGTGGATTGCAGACCAGTTGAGTGCGTTCCTGCCCCCTTCAATCCCTTCCTGTGCACGTCATTCATTGAACACTGAACAGGAAATGGCCCTCTCCCCTCATCACTTCCTAAATCTATGAGAAACATGTCATGCATCCATATTTGTCTCACTCATCCAGCATACTGGCTCATCCCAAAGCACCAGGAATGAAATCTGGGAATTATATGTAGATATCACACTTTTATTACAAAAATTATATCTTTTTACTCTTTCAGTGCCATGCTTTGAGCATATAACAATACAGTAAAAAACCCCAACCCATAATGATAATAAAAGCAGATCTTGTCAATTTTGTTGCAGCATTTTGTCATCCATGCTGTCACTGTACATATAACATTCCTAATACAGAATACAAACACCTGCCAAAACAAGTCATGTCTTTTAACAAATTGCTTTTAAATACATTTATTCGATTTTTTTTTATCTTCCGAAATAAATACAAATAATTTGCAAACTATAACGAATGTGCGGAATTTCTGCACCAGCCCAAGGCACCCAGGCTTGTAACATGTTGGCAAATAACGACATTCTTACATAAACACTTGAAGCAAACAATGACAGTAACAGTAGATCCCAGTCTGTCCTTGTTTTTTTTACATATCGTTTGTTTTCTGATTCACGTTTCAGTCACAGTGCAACACAGTGCGCATGTGTGTAGTGTGTGTATGTCTATATGTGAGAAGGTCGATTTAATGTATAGTAATGTAATCTGCCATCTTAATAAAGGATCACTGCATCCTCATAGTTCGAGGTACACAGTATCCGTTCGGACTGTGCTGTGGGAGTACCTGCATCGCACGAGGAAAACACTGACCAGCTGCCGCTCCAGAGGAGAAATAAACAACGGAAAGCTGTGGTGGCCCTGATAAAACACTGCGCCCGCGAACAAAATTCCGTTGGAAAACAAAAAAAAATGGCAATACGAAACACCGTCCCACTGAAGTTTCCAAGACGAATGAAATAAAACTGATTTCTCAAGACCAAAAAAACAAAAACATATTTAGTGTTTGCACATATTTAAATATTTATATAAATCCCAGTTGTGCGCTTATTTTCAAAGAATATCTCTTTTTCTCCAAATTTTAAATGAAGACTAGAACGACATAATCTTGGAAATAACGCATTTCTTGGATTTTTTTTTCTTCTTTACGCATTTAGCTGAGCTGGCGGCAGGGTTCGAATGTCCACTTGGAGGCCCCACCGTATAATTCAATGCTGGTCTCCGACCAGGCAAAGACGTTGCCCACCAGCGCTTTGCTGCTGCACGTCGCCAGGTTGTAAATCTCTCCGGCAGAAAGCTTCTTATCCCATATATTAAAATTCGCCAGCTCGCCTACGAACGCTTGCGTTGCATCAAAACCTCCTCCGAGTGTGTCCTGTGGGAAAATATTTCAAAATATGTGTTTTAGGTTACAGTGTTAATGTTGGGCGCATAATTATTTCCAAGTTAATGATCCCTATACATACACACACACCCTTGCTCAACAAATGTGGGTTTTATCTCATGGGTTTAACACTACAGACGTCGCTCCAAAGACCTAAATTATGCGTCGTTAAACCCATAATTGTCTTGTTTGTCCGTCCCAGGATATACTGGGGAACAGATATCAATATGGACAATGACCACGTTGCCGTGTGTTATTTAACTTGATGACTTTAACTTAATATTCAATCGAGCCTATACATAAAATTCCTTTACTGTGTAAAATTCATAAAACCTTCAAGATTCGTTGCACTCGTTGACATTTCAAAAATATATGTTTGGTTATTCATCCAAATGTATGTTAGTTTTGAGAGTGTATACCTGCATGTCATTCAGATTAAGAAATACAGCATAATACATATGAATTTCCATGTAGGCCTACCTGTTCTTGTCCCAGTACCAGATCCCCTTGCGGTTTAATGGGGTGATAAGGAGCCAGGTTTTCCCCATTGCCTCTCATCACGCCGTCCTGGAAGGCCTCCCACACGCCATCGCGTGTTGTCCAGGTGACGCAGATATGATGCCATTTTCCATCGTTGATAAGAAACGGCAACTTGGCGACCTATGGCGAAAAACACGTCAAAATTAGCTGGTGTCATTTAAAATCCATATACTATTCTTGCACATGTTATACAACCATGGGGTGGAGTATGATCGGAGATCCTTACCTTATCATTTATGAGTATCTCCATGGGGTTGTTCCCCCATTCAATCAGCACCAGTTCGTTCGCTTGGCCGGGAACCGCGTAGGAGAACGGGGTGCCCACCCCCGGCGACGCGTTTGATTTGATCCACATGCACACGGTGAAAGCGTACATCTCTGGGAGACTTTTTTTTACTTTGGCATACATGTAATTAGTTCGCAGTGGAAATGTCAGCTGGAACTTATCGAGGGGTCTGTTGTCTTTCTGACCTGCAATAAGGAAAAGAGCGTCCCATGTAAAAGTGAGTGTCCTCTTCAATATTCGCACAGGGAGATTCATAGGAATGTATTAACCCAACACATAACAATTTTCTGGGAGAATCATAATGGCGAAACACACGATTTCATAATTGTATTAATCGTTCAGATAAACCAGAATTCTAATATATGCTGTCATAATAACGTGACATCGCTTTTACATATTGAGATGTGCTTTGGGAGTATGGTTGAACTTCATGGATTCTAGTCATGACCAAAGACTAGTTGATCTACTATTAACATTCCAAAAAAAATAGCGAATGCAAAACCGCGAATAACGGTCTCACCCATCTTCCATTATTCCTATTTGTCATACGTTGATAAACTTATAATGCTTATAGGGCACAGTAAAAAGGCATTGTAAGCTGACATAAATATCTCAAATCTGCCCACGTAAAAGACGGATAACGTGGGTATTATTTGTCACACGTGCAAAGTTTGTGAACTTAAAAGGCGAAAGAGAGCAAAACAAATGATAAACGTTTCACCGCGAATCGCGCAGCTTTCGGTTTAGTTTCGCGTGTCTGGCCAATTTGACCGAAGTAGCCGATTAGGCTGTAAACGTGATAATGTGGAAGAGGATATGCAAAGCAATGCAGCTATCTATTCTCCCGCCCTATCCGCAGCGTGCTCTCTGCGACACTGTTGGCTGAAGCTGACAAATGGCTAGAGATCCGGATGACTTATTCATGTTTTAGATGAACAAGCGAAACCTGGGTCGCCTAAAATGTTATTTATGTAATGAATCTTCTAAGAAATAATTTCTGCTCTCATACATTGAACGATTTAGAGCGAAATAAATATTTTGATTTATCTCAATCCTCAATATTGTTATTGTTGTTGATAATAATAATAATAATTATTATTATTATTATTATTATATGAAGGAGAGGCTGCGTATCGGCGTAACATAACTAACTAGACAGGCTTTCCTACGTTCTGTAGATAACTTACCTTTCTCCAGGTCGGTGATTCTATGGTGGAGCGAAGTGAGAGTCGACTCAACTCTGCCGCGCTGCTCCGTCTCATTCTTCTGACCGAGTTTGCTCTCCTCCAGAGTATTGACCCTAGACAGGACCTGTTTCTCCATATCATCGATTTTGTTTTGTAGTAAGTCTTTGAGACTGTTAGTCTGAGCTGAATTGTTGTTCCTGCTGAACTGCTGCAGAGGACAGAGGAAGGATGGGAAGCGTTACTCGATTTAGAAAGGCTGGTTTAGCCAAACACGTCTACACGTGTCGGGATGTTTCCAGGCTTTAGTCAGCTTAAATTATTAAAAGCGTTTATCCTCGCGGCCTTAGTTGCTATTTACATCAAGAGTTCATCCTCATTTATACTCTATTGCCTTCATTAGGATGAGAGTAATTACAGTCCTGTTGGGGAAAGCTTTGCTAAAAATAATTATATTTGTTGGAGCGGATTAGTGACGAAACTCCGGAGAACGGAAAGAATCCTACGGCTACAGAGGATGTAATGCGTGCATAAAATAACAAGCAACTCAAATGCATTTGGAAAATGCAAGCGTAATTCTATGGAAAGTGCATTATTCAGCAGCTCTGGGGCAAAGGCATACATACCTCGAGGTTTTCAAGCCTCTGTTTAAGGGTCTGTAACGTCTGCCCTAGTTGTGCGAGCGTATCCGTCGGACCCCTTGATACATCGCCCATGGTGTTTTTAGCACCAGGCTCCTTTCTCCTGCCTCCGGCTTTTGAGTCTCCCAAGTCAGGACCAACTTGGCTCTCACACCTAATTAACTTTGATGTTAGTTCTCTGATCGTCTCTTTCTGGTTCATGATGGTTTCTTTTTGCTGAAGCACAGTCTCCCTTAGCTGCATTACCGTAGTCTTCAAATCCTCGGCCGGTCCGTTGTTTTGCATGGTAGCCGTACACAAGTCCATATCCTTGGGCACAGACGTGCAGATGAATTGCGTTTGTCCAAAATCTTGAGTAGAACCCTCCAAAAACAAGAAGGAAATAAGAAAAAGTTTCACAGAAATCCTCTTCATGTTGCTCTGCCTGGTACTTGCACGTTGGCTGCCCTTGGTTAGCGGGGAGAAACCGCCGCAGTGTTGAAGTGGTTTCAGCACCTCGGCGCTGTCCAGTGAAGTTATGAGCAGTTGGTGGATCGTGCCTGCTTTATATAGCGCTCGGTCGCTGTAGTGCAGATCCGTCGCATCACAGCGGGATAGAATCCTGGTTTTGCAACCTAATCACCCCACCCTGTTCCCCCTCGCACACACCCCATCAATCCTATTAAGGTGGGTAAAGCAGGCAATTCAATCAGACCACATCAGAAGTTTGTGATAAGGAAAAAAATACAGTTATCTGTAGCTAAATCTGCTTTCTTCACCCCATCAATGAAATGCATAAAGCAATTCAGGTTTTAAGTTGTCGGTTTCCGTATGATCAGATTTATTTCCAAGGCAAAACACAAAGTGTCTGTCTGTCTTTAAAGTTTTTTTACTCGATATTATCTGTGTGTATGCTATATATATATATATATATATATATATATATATGAGAAGAAACATCCAAATCAGTTGAATCAAATATCAGGCTAATGAAAAATATCGAAAGATAGCTATGCAATGTTATATTATCCGCTAGTATTTCACTTGAGGCTGAATATTTCTCACACGTGGTTTCTTTCTGGTGTGTCTACCCATATCATGTCCGCTAGACTACCATAAAACGAATAGGAAATACTGTGTTTTTTTACAAAAAGTTGGAGACGGGAATGTAGAAAACATAAATAATGGTACAAATATTTTGAGGTATGCTTTATTACAGATATTGCATGTCTGCACATTTTTGTAAAAAAAAATCCCTGTCAGAATCATTCAGATTGATCGTTTCCCGCACTGTGTTGGTTTCACTAACACATAGACCTATATTAGAAATCGTAAATCACGTTGATCACTATTAAAACGAGGCAGAGTACTAAAAATGTCATTTAGCTTATGCATATGTTGCATTTTTTGCCATATGTTTTTCACAAACAGTACGTAGCTACGGGAAAATATGTACTTTGACACTTCAACGCTTCACATTACCTATTCTGTCTTGCTTAAGGCGATCGGTTTGCATCCGAACTATTAAAGTATGCTTTGTCTTTGCAGTAGCTCATTAATAAAAATGAGAAGTCAACATCTATCCAACCATCTCTCTTCCCTCCGCTTACTCTAGTCATGGAGTCATGACTGCATTTTAGGGATTTTTAAGACGTTAGGCTCATGTTTAAACTCTTAATATTACTACCAACAATGCCATTTCGGTTTCTCTTTACTTATATGTCAAGCTGTTAGTAATGCGACGCTGAGATGTAATTATGTGATTGATGTAACTTTATGAAATTGATGGAATTTTTCTGCGGTGCGACGTATATCTTTCTGCAGTCCACCTTAACGCAGGCTCCGCCCCCTGGCTAAGGCAGGCGGGGTCTTGGCGCCGTGCCTGCCAAACGGAGTACCAGCCCGGGCTCTCAACTCACATTGCTTGCTCCGTTTATCCGCCGAGCGGGCAGCGCACCGCAACCGCGTGTTCCGCTCACTTAATTTTCTCGGGAATTGATTCAGCAGCCGACGCAGTTTCAGTCAGCTAGGGAACGTTTCTATGTTGAGGGAAAGGCTGAGGCATTCACATGGTGCCTTACATATCCAGATTGTGTCTTTACCAGTTCAAATGCGTATCACATTCATTATGACTACCGTAACATACTTTTATTAAACAATCATTATCTGTCGATGTTAAACCTTTCGGAATTCTCTGTATTGTATTATCTTAATAAATGACTTGGGGTACTCTAACTTTTAACTGCCACCGATTTTTGTCTATTTTGACAAATAATTACAGGTGGTATGACGAAAGCCTGTTATTTGCAGGTTGGATATGTATAACGTGATATACACCAACAATTAGAGATCGTGACTGTTATAACTTTAGCTTGTGTAATAAACAGTTAAATCTCAGAAGGCCCGAATTACGTATCGTTACACAATATGCGGTATGCCAAAAAACGGGGACTTTGTATGTGTGGGTGTGTGTACGAGAGAGAACTATATCCCTCAGTCATGACTCTTCAGGGGAGCATATCTTTTTGGGCATGTTCATGGCGATGTAGCTGCGTTGCGGCTTATAGCATAGCAAAAGGGTAGAGATTCCTAATATTTAGTTGCAATTCACCTTCAACTTACTCCTTATACACATTCTGTGTCTTTTTTCGGGTGGCAATTTAGAAAGACTCGGGATTAGTGTGAGTTGAAAAACGGAATATTGTTTCTTGCATAAAACTTTACAAAAGTGCCTCTATAGGGATATGAACTCACTCGTTTCAAGTAGTATATTTGTAACGTGTTAATATCTATAACATAGAAATGAACGACAGTGCATTTATTTCCTATTTGCAATACAGCAATGCTTTGTCAAGGTGTATTATGTATGTATCCCATATCATTTGGTGAGAGATATTTCCTTTGGCACCCCGGAAAGTCTGATCAGACTCTCGTTTGCAAGATTTCTGAGAGTGAGTCCCATCATCTTTCAGACCACGTGCGGCGCTAATTTAAACAGTTTGATCTCTGCTTGAACTGTACCTGTTATAGCACAGCTTTCATTGTGAATCGCGAAGATGTCGAACTTGGCCATTTTTATCACGATAGTTCAACATTGACTGGATAAGTTGGGACTACAAACAATTATGACAATTGCAGAACGCCATCAAAAATACTGTGTGTGCGTCTCCGCATAATATACAACAAATACGCATACTTATATGACGTTTGCAGAATAACTACACCGTCGTGCGCGCTAAATTTGTTTAATTTCTTAATTTAGGCATTCTAATCAGAAAGATGACATGCATTATTCTAGAAGCACTCTTCAAGAGCAAAATATATGGCTTAAGTTCAATACAACGATTGCATCTACAATGTAACGGCCATACTGTGCCCCTTTAAAGCATTAGCAGAAACGAAATGTGGCTCTCAATTTGTGCATTCATTTGTCAACGTAAATCTACATCCTCATTCGTTATTCCGGCATTGACAGACGCTTACTTCTGACGTTTGAAACTGTTGAGATTATATCCCATTCATTAAATGTAAGATAAGAAAGTATGTTTGTTTAGCTTGTTTTTTATTATCAAACATGAGGTCGGTACTATTGTGCTCCCATAAAATCCAAACATTTGGCTGATTTGTTCCATGCAGACTGCACAGTAATTCATGCAAATAATGTGAGTCTTACGTTTCTGACTGGTGATCTTTATCTAGCAGTCTGCTTTCTGTGCCCTGAGATATACGGTGTGTTTCACGCCAAGACCTACGCTAACCCACACGACTCATGGCTGTAATGTAGCACACGAATTAGTGCAAAGGTTTTTTAAAGCTTGTGGACTGGGCGCAGCTGATTTTGTGCTGTTACTTTGTTTCCAGGCTGCCGGTACTATCACAAGGTCAGCACCAGCAACTCCCCCCCCCCAGCAGTATAAAGTAGAAAGGCTACAGCAGAGAAGGGCTGCTGGAAAACGGTTTCCGTAATAATCAGTGTCCCGCATCTTCTGAATAATGCATTCCCTTATAACAGAACGCACTCCCTAATGACAGAGATAGATCAGTATCATTTCACACGTGGGCACCGACTTGCCGCACTCCCCTGTTTCCGGTAACAGCGCTGGTTAATTTCATAAAATGATTTTTAAAAAGGCAAGGATTTTATTATTATTGCTACTCAGGAACATTAGTGAAAAGTCCATTGGAGGAGGGAAGACTATTGGTGCTCATATAGGTGTTCGAGGCTCTCTGGTGTTAATCACTCAGCCTAATTTACAAGTCTTATTTCTGACTGGTCTGTAGCTGCTATGTTTCACACCTGCCTTCTGACACACAGGTGTGACACAATTAACACAGTTGTTATAAATATAATTGATAATTTGGTAGCAAGTACAAATTGTGGTATCATGCTAATCTGTCGAACAATTAAATCGGTGAAAGCATTTGCACACTCGAGCGATTGGAAAGCTCTGTTCAGAGCACCTCGTTAAGTAGGAGCCCAGCTGTGGACATGGCGCAGGTAAACATTACGACTGTAGTTCTGTTCAACACTTTAGTTGCATCCATCACTTTGCATCAACGACAGAAAGCGAAGAACGTCCTTACGTATCCGTTGTGTTTGCACCACTGACGCTGTCTGCTCCGGGTGTTGGGCTGTCACAGAGCTTCAGGGAGTCTGTGGGAAATTACCCAGGACTGAGGCGATATGGTAATCATATAAATAATTGTGTGGCAATGTATTGTCCTCATCAATATGTGATTAGTGTGTATATTCAGTGATATGCATTTAAACTGACTGAAATCAAACTATACAACAAAGCCTTGGAAGATTACTTATGCAACCTAAAGAGAGTAATCATATTTACAGATAACCGGGAATGCATTTTCAATAGGTATAGCGGTAATGATGACGTCACACCTTCCAGGTTCTTGGTTCGATTTCTGGCCAGTAGTTTGTTTTCCGGTGGCGGTTTCTTGTGTTGATTTTGCATATGTTCGTCTAATTTTTACCCCAGTTTTCTCCCTCAGTCCAAAAGGATAGGTGAATCACAGAAAGGTAAATTCGTGACTCTGAATTGCCTGTGTGACTTACTATATGCTTACGGTGAGACTGTGCGCGCGCCCTTTGAAGCAGGGCAGTGCACAGGCTCAACCTAGGTACATTTTTATTTGGCCGTCGGTTATCGGTAAACTTAGGCAACCGGGGGGGGTAGCTCTTGGTAAATTTTGCACTGAGGGGCACTCAGAACCTCAAAAATGGGGCACTTTCAATCATCCGGCTGTAAGTGGCAGGTGCAACCCCCTGCCCCCATCAGCTCGTGCCTGCTGTGAAGGACGAGTATGCTGTCCGTAATGTTTCCCCGCCTGGTTCTCTTTGCTCTCTAGGACAGGCTCTAATGGTGACGTAATAACCCACTTTGCCGCGCCTACTGCAATTGCACCTGCAATATTTTTCGAAGCACTTTCACTGTTATGCTGCAACGAAGAGTTAATCTAGGAAAAAGGCACGATGTCACTTATTTAAAGGGTAAAGCATTTACTAAAGTTTTTCAGTGACTTGGAAAGAAAACGGTGCTGTTCGGAGATCTTGACATTATAATAATAAGGGAGTATACGACTGAAAACGGGAGGCAAATGTAACGCTCCGACCCCGATTTTCACAAAGGCACGCTGTTCTCTATGCGCATCTGTCTTCCCAGAAATTAGTCTAATTCATCAAGCAAAATCCACAACAAAAAGATGACTAAATAAATAAATAATACTAAACAACGAGCGCGGACTAAAATTGTACGCTCCTCACAACTACAAAGAATGACGTGTGAGTCACAGCCGCTGACCGTAGGAATACTGGTGGGATGAGCTGAATCTCTTTCAGAAATCCAATTAAAGCATCCCGGCTGTGTCCTGTGACTCCATGGTTTGGCTCCCCCGTACTGGCCCTCACCAGATGGAGGACCGCTTTAGCCGTTTTTTGGGGTTACTATAGGACAGCGAAGCGCCACCTTTTACAGCGAGAGGGATGCATAGCCGCGTGACGTGCGCCACACGTGGAGTTAATTAAATCTCAAAGTCACGGCGTAAGGTTTACCTTCAGCTCTGTTCTTATGGTCAGTAGAATAAATCGCAGAAACTCTTGCGATGTTTTACTTAAAAGCATAAGGTATCTCCTATCATGTACTGTAGGGCCGTGGTACTTGACTGATATAATACATTATTTGATAGGCCTATATAGCACTTTGCGCTGAAATCGTGTTATGATTCATTAATTTACTGTAGGAGGTGGCGAAGGAAGAAATAATGCAAATGATGGCTGAAGACATGATGGAGAACAAAGGAAATAAGTATATTGAGAGGTATAATCGTTAATATCTGCAGTTTTTAAAGTTCAGTCACCCTGTAATGTTGACAGCATTATGTTGTACAAAAAAATTGCGGCCGGCGACCTCTGAATGAAAGGAGAACTTTATACGCGGGCAGCGCTGGAAAAAATACCAGTCTATAATATTTTATTATTGATATGAATGTCTAATTTCCTTGTTACAAAACGTTTCCATTTCCTGCACTTAGCTTAGCCGCTCCATCGCTTCTGAAATGTAAATGCGGATAATTTCATTGAGTAAAATCCCTTCCCTTCTATGTGCCCTGCTTTTCCAGCAGACACAACTGGCACATTTTCTTTGTGCACGTGTCCACCTGTTCATGCTGGGGTATTAGAATAAAGCCTGTATTTGCCCATCTGAGAGCTACATATGAATTTCAAAAGAACCCACTTGTATCTGAAATACAACTTATAATTATGACAAATGACCTTTGATGCAATACTACTCGGCCTTCCACCCTGCTTTGTAGAGTTTCTCTAAGAATCTCAGTGCCGGACAGACAGCAAAATTTCTTCTACGACAAGAGGCTTGACAAGCGGATGCTGAGGGTCAAATGGGAAGGGAATCTGTATTTCATGGATCAGTCAGTCACGTGTAGGATTATATGTCGGAGCTAATGGTTTCTTAGATATGATCCTCATAGGAAACCATCTGTTATACTATGGGATGCCCCCCTTGTCCCTCCTTCAGCAAAGGCTGATAACATCCAGTGATGTAACAGGGCCCAGGTTGTATAAATTTCAGCCGAAGGCTTGTTTATTATACAAAGCGAATATTTTATTTTCTAATTCAGTGCTGCATGGAATCTCCCCCCTTAACCGCTCGAGCAGTGCAGAGGCGCACGTCAGCAAGTGTGGAGGCAGTGAGCGCCGATGAACAGTTTCTCAGGGCATTCATAGGGCTTAAATTCCGAAAGGTACCGGACAGCTGCCCAACTTTGAAATGTTATTTGTCTAACCTTTACTGGATGTTCTATCTTGAGCTTTTCTGACTGTGTTTAGCTTTGGTTAATTATTTCTTCTGTCTTCATATCGAGGTCCGAGCGGTTAGTGACAAAAAGGCGGGTTTCAATAAATACGATTATACATTTGCAGCTGAATACATTTCAGCAGACCCTAGTGTTTGTGCAAATAAAAAAATAACACTAAAGAGGACAATTTACGGCTCTCATACCCTTAGCTTACATCAATGGAATTACATCATACAGACCCTCTGCATATAGCCATGTCAACTAACAATCTGCTTTCTGTTTTTTTTTCCACAACCATATATAAGACTCTGTTAGGTTTCTTGAGTGGACCAAACGTATGGGTGTCCTTCTGAATGCATGTAATGGGAGCATAGCCCTTTCCCAAAGATGGGATGTGTGTGATAGGGGAGGGGCGTTGAATGCAATAGTTAATAATAACCCTTTTCTTACTGAAGAAGAATATAGATTTTCAGTCAATCCACATACTATATCCATTCTATGAAAGCAACAAGCATGATTCCCAAGTGCAAAACTCGTCAAAGTAAAATGGGGGCATCAAAAGGCCAGTGTATGGCCTCGTGCTTGCAGCCCCTGGCCAGTCAAGGTCGTTTTGTATCCCATTTGCCCTCTGGAATTGTTGGAGTCCGTGTACACTTCAGCGACTGCTAAACTAATGTGTCTCGTCGTATGAAGCGATAGTGAGGAGTGATGGTGGGGGACGCACGGGCGTTTCTGTCGTTGCGAAACAGGTTCTGGTAAAACATCGCACTGTACAAATCGCACAATATAAATTATGAGCCTTACAGAAACAAATCTATGGATTTAGAGGCAGACCCCTGAAAAGGTAACCAAGCCATTACATTCAAAATGCTTTTTCTTCATGTGCCTTCTTTTACATTCAATGCCTGAAGATTCACCACCACATTTCTTATATAACTTTGTTCACTCATATTTACTGGGATGGAGTAGAAGATGAATGGATGATGTGTCCTACTTTTCAAATAGAAACATCAAGCAAGTGGTGTATAGCTTCTCAGATACGAAAAAATCAAACAATTTGATACTATTCGATTCAGCTCTGATTAGATATGACTTTGCTTGATTTCCCATATATTGACATGTTACCGTGGCAGTGATGCTCCTGGGCACTATGGTTTCCTCCCACAGTTCAAAGACATGCTGGACCGGTGTTGTTTTTCTCTGAAACTCCCATAGAGAATGGCTGTGTGTGTATTTACCCTGTGGTGAACCAATATCCCATTCAGGGTGTACCCCAGCCGTGTGCGCTGTGTTGCTTGAAATAAGCTCTAGATGTCCCTGACCAGGATAAGCAATTATAAAAAGGATGCATGGGTGAAATGACCTACTTTCAAATGTTTTTCCCAAAACAATTTACTATGTCAGAATCGGGACTCACTTTTTGGCAAATATGTACAAACATACCACAATTCCTTCTGATCCAGTGTCAAACATGAAGTACATAATTTTCACGTGGGGGCACAGGGTCAGAGTGATGACCCAGACGGCTTACTGACAACGGGGCTTTATTTAGAAAATAAAATCCAGCTAAAACCAAAGGACCATGTGGGGTCAGGAACAAAGGCAGGTAGGGCAGGACAAACACTCAGGGAAACACTGGAGAGATGGTAACAAAGAACACTGGGGTCTAAAACGCATGTAACACAAACAATTAACAGGCACACCACTAACAGATCTACATCCACAATGACGGATGAAGGAATAGGGCAAAGGTAAGCCCACATATATACCAATAAAGAAGGCTACATGAGGGGCAGGTGCAGGACATAATTAACTAAACACTGGGGCTGGGAACAACAAGACACAGATGATGGTCCTTACCACTTAACACTCAGGGTTCATATGCTAGGGATGAGATGACAGACTAGTCTGGGCAGTGATTGGTCCTGACAACAATATTATAAGATATACTGGAGAAACACTTCACAGATTACTATGTGTAAAAATAGGAATACAATAACAAAATTTACAGAAGGCGATTCTACAGAGAACACAGTGCAAGACATTTCAAAAAAATAAATTAACATGGTGCAAAAACTAAAACTAATGCTGAAACCAAAAAATGGTTGCTCATTGTAATGCAACTTGAAATGATATTGCAGGTATACCATATCAGACAAGGGGAAGAGGGGAATTGCCCCTGGGTAAGTGGATTGCACCTGGGTGACGGATTACTGAGGTACTAGGTGAGTTTATTTAGGAGCTGGATGGCTATGGGGAAGAAGCCGTGGAGATGGTGTGGGGTCTGGGCTGTGATACACTTGAATCTCCTCTGTGATGGGTTTGATGAAGAGGTGTTTATGTGGGTGGATGGAAGCAGCAGAAATATTCCCAACTCTCTTCTTTGCCCTGGTGAACAGTTCTTCTAGTGTTGGCAAGCCTGTCCTTTTCTCAGCTGAGTGGACCACACGTTGTTACCTGGTCTTGGAGAGGATGGAGGCAGCAGGAAAATCGATGGTGATGGAGGACGTCATGACACTGTCAATTTTGGTAGAGTAGAAATCCAGTAAGATTCCTTGTGGAGATTTTGAGCTTCTTGAGTTGGTGAAGGAAGAACATTTCCATGTTAGTGCCAGCTCTTGTGGTCAACGAATCAGGAAGCTATCGCTGTAAGTACCTCCCTAGTAGTTCGTGTTCGAGTGAAAAGTACCAAGTCTGGTGTAGGTACTAAAAAATGGCTCTGGCCCTGCCTCAGAGGAGCTACAATCGGGCCGAGTTCCTGCGGTGTGAACACAATAAAAGTCCCTGGTTCTGGAAAAAGGTTCTGGTTCCAGAAAAATATTCTGGTGGTGTGAAAGCGCCTTATGTAAACTGCAGAGGGTCAAGGAGGGGGTCCATTATCTATAGGCTAGCATTAGGCTTTTAAAGTTTTTCATATCCCCTGAGACCAGAGCAACTGGGCTAAACTTGTTCAATATATATTTTTCATTGCAAAAACAATTTGAGACTTCAGGAAACTGAAAGCGATCACAAGATCTTAACATAAAAGAAATGACAGTAATATGTAATATTAGTTGCATGACGGAGTATCGATTTTATGATGGCTTTTTAGGTTTCTGGATGTTTTCCATCTAAATTTGAGCCAGATTGGTTGAATCGCAGACGTAGAAAAGTTGGACCACATTTCCCTTTCAAAATGGTTTTTAGTTACATTACTCAAAATTAGCACTTCCAAACCAAAGCATGTGGCTAACTGAGGTAACTGGATATCAAGTGTTTTCCTTCATGGACAGGTGCATTCAGCCGTGTTATTCTGCTATGTGAAATGTAAACAAGTTGGGGGGTGAAATCGTGTATTTGCTAACAGAGATTTGTGTTATACAGGCATCCTTCTCCTCTTTGCCTTTTACTTGTCAGCCAAATTGCATTTTGGAAACACGCCCAATAGCAGAACTGCAAGTATTGCTATTCATCTATGAGAAGAGGGCAGATATGACTGAAGAGCCTGCTTATATTAATAACGTCAATGGGTGATCATTGAACATATGGCAGACGCCTACTGTTTCTTGATTTATGTCTTCTTCATTTTTGGAAAATTGAAGGTTAAAAGGTGCAGTTGGGTGTACAAGCTTATTTGTTTTGTTCTAGCAGCTCACTGCAAATAGCGTTTGATTTCCTGTGCAACTTGTGGGCTAAGGTGGGCCGCAACAGCAGCTGAATGTTGTTAATCTAATTCCAATGCACTGTTAGGTTCAATAACCGTGTCCTTGGAGTGATGCAGCAGAGCAGAAGGGGTGGTACTCTGGGAGTTAATCACAGACATTTTACATTCTACTGATTGACATGATTTCTTCATTCTGTCACCGGTGTGATTGCCTGGAGTGTTGCTGGTCCAGCCTAGCAGATGCCTAGCTGTGCTCATGTATCCTTCTGTTCTTCGTACCCAGTGGATCATACACCACCGCCTTCACCAACTGACAGCCGCACTTGCAACAAACCTTCCTCCATATTTTCATAAATAATACAACTGAAGGTCTTACCCACTCTAAAAATAAATACCTTAAAAAATTATATAATAATTTTATATATATTTCATTTTACTGTCTTTCACTCTCTATATTTATAGAATACAACAAACTGTGTCTGTGTTGGTGTAAATGTACAAATTGGGGTGCACAAAGACAAGAATTGTACTTTTTCAATGGTCCTCCCATCTGCTGCCAATTGATTTTATACTGTTACCTCTTCAGGTGAGGTTTTTTTTTTTATAATTTTAAAGCAAAAAAAAAATCAATAAAGAATATAATAAATTGCTGGTAGAGTTTTCAAAGAATGTCTGATATTTCTTTTAAGGATTTATTAGCTTATCAGCCATGTATTGCCAGAGTGTCGTTAAATGACATATGACTGATATATTTTCAAAATAAAAGTAACAAAATAAAATGCTACAAATATTAATCTTTGGGATTCATTTTTTCTGCAGAATATGGCAGAAAAATATACACAATATAAAATGGGGAAACAAAAATACCTTAAAAAATAAAAAAATGAAAGGATATAATACACTATATGCTTGCATTCTTGTTCCATATGTAGTTCAAATAAATAGAAAATCAATTACTTTTCGGGTTGGGTCAGCGGGATTTGTGCTTTGATGTTGATTTGTAGGCAGTGGGAAGGAGCAGGATAACCAAAATGCCAGATGAATCATTCTCCTTAAAAATGTTCTCCCAGTGGTTTTTAAACATTATAAAAGAGTAACATTACCTTTAGTTAAAGGTCCATCGAGCATATTCTTATTGATGAATTCAATAGCTAATATCCCTCATAAGGAATCTTTCCCAGCTAGTCTCTGTTGTCTTGAGGGTCCTGTTACGATCAGATTAGAATTCTATCACCCCCTTTATCATTCAGTCCTGGGTTTCTAAGCCCTGTTACTCACAAGTTGCACATTCGGTAGAAACAGGAGTTGTTCCCCTGTGCAGCAGACACAGGAACTAAAGCAAGGCCTTTCTCCAAGAATCCCAAGCTTCATTGTTTCAGTGTTGTTTGTGAGGGAAGACATAGGACTGCTGTGTGAGAAATGCCCACGGAATAAGAGGCACACTGTCAATCACCTGTGGTATTTCCATGTTTTCTGATGAGCTGAAATCCCAGCACATGCAGTGAGACCTGGACTTTGCAAATTATTATGTATTTTCTATCTCTGTAGCGGGAGGTGGAGAGGTGCTCCTTTTTGCCAGATTAAATGGAGAAATGAGTGAGACAGAGGGGAGACTCATGGCCTGCCTTAACGATTAATCTCCTCCCCTGGTTTCCCTCCCTGCCTTTGAATTGGGTGTCTAGGTCCCTGCCATCCTCTGAATTCTTCTTCATTTTTACATTGCAGAACATTCTCTATTGATATTTCTCTGCACTATTGTCTACCAGTGGCTTCCACTGCTGCCCTGCTATTGTTCTCCGATGCCCTCTTGGATTGTTCATCTCGCACCACATCACAGACCCAGATGGCAAGCGTGGCCATTGCATATATAACTGACACTATCACACAGTGATGGGACCTTTGAAATGGTAGCTGAATCACCCCACATTCAGTTGCTAGGAGCACAAATGGTGAAATACAGTAACTGTTGAACATGGGATCTGAATGTGGTAGTGTAATGTGCGCTTATGCATGAGGTGGCCAACAACGGCTTAATTTTCCAACCGATTACTTGTTGATCAGTGGAAATCTTCAAAACAGTAATCCACATATGCATGCATGCACAGACACGTGCGTGCATGCAACCGGGCACATAGTGCTAAAAAGTGCGTGGACGGCATTAGTCAAACTTCTGTCAGTCAAGGAGTGGGAGTGTGTGTAGGTGTTTGTGTGGAAGTAATGGACATTTGATGATGAATTATGGGGATCTTTGGTTCCAGAAAACACAGTAACGATGTGCTGAAGTTGAGCAGGACCATTTTGTAACCAAGATACAGCATCTGTTGATCTCTAGTTTGAGTTGGAGAAGTCAACAAATCAGTGTGTCTCCTTTAGTCACAGGGACAGATGGGAATATTTTTTGGCAGTTTTCTCGCCCGAGATTAAACACCAAACTCCTGGTGCTTGAGAAATCAGTACAAAAACAAAATGTAACGGAGCTTTGAAAAGGAGCATTCTTTTCCGGGGGAACTTCATTTGTTCAATCTAAGTAAAACTTTACCAGCCAGATTGTATTGAACAGAGTTCAGACAATAAGACTGTCAGGACCAATACACAATAAACCATTTTGCTGGTACAAATAAAATGAACCGCAGATTTTGATGAATGAATATTAGTTGCAGTACTGTTTTGCAATTTATAATTTAATGATGCCTTGCACCGGTAGCCGCCGGGATTCGAGTCAATCTAAGCTTAATTCAAACAGTTCAGCACAATTCCTGAACAACTAACTCCACGGTCATGTATATAAATAATGGAAAAAAAGAATGTTCACTCAGAACGCCACAATCCGACTGCGGTGCTTTGACTAACATGCAATTGCATTTTGCAAAGCCACCGTCCTTATCGCGTACGCGAAAACCCGAATGAACGAGGATCAAGCTGAATAACCTGCAATCGCACCCGCAAGCCGCCCCGCGGTGCATTCTGGGTCTGTCTCAACATGGCGGCGCCCTTGTGCAAATGCTGAGAACGTGTCTTCGTGAGCGAAACCGACTCCATCAGCATTACGTTTAACTGCTGTCACTGCAAGGGATCGTCGGCTACCTATCTACGGAAGCGCTGGCCGAGAGGTCCGAGTCAGTAATCCGCTAACGGAGCCCCCGGGGCATCCAGGTGTGGCTTAGGCGTGAGAGTCCGTGTAGAGATGGGCCTCTTTTGCAGCCCGCAGCGGAGAGAAGTGCCGTAGATCCCCCATATTCCTGTAAACGTGCACGGGGTGGATTTGGACATTTGGACTGAACCCCGGATTTCTGTTCATCTTCAAGTGGTCTTTCGGCGCTCGTCTCTCTTTTCGGGAAGAAAGAGAGAGAGAGAGGGAGGGAGGGAGACGCGGGAGTGACCCAGCCGGCGTGAAGGATTCGGCCGTGCCAAGGTCTGTGAGTGGTGGGCGAGAAATCTCCATTTATACTCATCCGACTGGCATGCCCTGCGGACGGACAGACTGACCCGTCAAACTGAAACTGCATTGCGGTTGCGGTTTATTGGGAATGTCGCCGCTTGGCTTGCGGGCTCTCCTATAGTACATACATTCGGGATACTTACTAGCCGGCTGCAGTTGCTCGTTGCTAAACGTGTTAGCCAGCTAACCAGCTAGCTTTTATTTGACATGTCCTCGTTACTGGCTGCGGTGGTTAGCCGCATTTTCCTTCAGACTAACTTAACTCCTGCTTCTGTTCGTTATCTGGGGTAATGTGCATGCTCCTCCTTAATGTGAGATTGGGACACCTCTGAAATGATTACCTGTGCAGTTATGTAGTGCCCGTGTGTTTGTCACCGTTACCTGCGGCAATTTGTGTGACGTAGCGTGTCCAGTGTACTGCTTTGCCCACTGTAACCGACAAGCCTCACTTTCATGCTCATTGACGACAGGGATCGCGGGTGTGACGTGATAAAAAGCATGATGTCAGGCTCAAATAAACCAATGGGCTGCTGCTGTTTAGCAGCTTGATCTCCCTTTTATAGTTTTATGCTGAAAGCTTCATTTCCCTTTGCATTTATGTCCTGCTTTCGCCTTTACCAATTGCTGGTCACCATTGAACTGTTAGCTGACCCATTGATAGGATGTGTAAAATTATTTTGAGACCTTCACCCCTCAGGTCACAGTTAGCTTGATATATAACAAGTATATCCATGGACTCTTACAAAAAACTACCCTCTGGCAAGAGACACAGGACTACCAAGACCAGAACTCCACGCCACAAAAACAGCTTCTACACTTATCAATCAATTTTATTCTTATATAGCGCTTTTCACGACAGTCGCCCCAAAGCGACTCTTTACACTTAAGCAGTTGAACTCATCAACAAGCCCCCTGACCCCTGCTGACACACTCTCTGCATCTCCCATTCCCCCACTCACTCTGCGCTCCCCCTTGTACATCGTTTGTCATCTACAGGTTGTAATATATTTTTAAATTCTATATTCAATACCTCTGTTCGCTTACTGTCCTTATAATTATTGTTAGCATGTTGTACAGCTTGCACTGTCCACTATTTAATTCCTTTATTCCTAATTTTATTTCTACTTATGTTTTGCTTATTTTATGCTCCTTGTTCTTATACGTTATCTGTGAATGTATATTCCAATACTAGCAAAACAAATTTTTAGTACATGCAATTGTACCTAGCCAATAAAGTGAATTCTTATTCTGACTGCTTTTAGCACTTGTCAAATTTGCATATTACTACTTTTTAGTGTATATAGTATGGTAGGGTGTCAAGGCAAAAGCAATAGTATTATGCAAGTGGAAGGGTATTGGGAGGCATTTAGAAGTTTTCCAGATAGTTTGTTTTGATGAGTGTTTACTGTGTTTTCCACATTTTGTGAAGGATAACGCTGAAAATATATATGCAGCTTTGTTGAAAATGCAGTAAGTAAAAAGTACAATAATTTACAGCAGTGTTTCCCAACCCGGTCCTCAAGGACCTCAGGACAGTCCGCGTTTTTGCTCCATCCCAGCTCCCTGCCAGTCAGGGAGTCCCTGAGGCCCGTTTTGGAAAACACTGATTTACAGCATGGATGTATACTCTGCATGATTCATTTGTGTGACTATTCTAATATCATGCACCCCAACTCTGCCCATGCATGAACTTTTTATACTTTCTCTGCTGCACTTTGCTCAGACTTGCTGTCCAACCTGTTTGCGTCTCTGAAAATCTGCAGTTCCAAACTTTCACTTTTGCGGCTTTTCTGAAAGCCGTGGTGCATTGTGCTCTGGGCCATGCCCCTGGCTCTCTCTAGCTGTGTATGTCAGTGCTGTCCTTCTCGTTTCTCCAGTGGTTTACGATGCAAATTGTTTTTGGTGCTTGATTTAAGGTGGCTAATTTGCGAACAGTAAGGAATTTGCTCTGATTTTTTTTTTTGTTGAGGATTTAAGGCGTTTGTTAGTAGATTATAGCTGAAGACCAGGTTATGTAGTGAATCCCTGGGCTTCCTTAACCTGGGACTGGTTTCACCTTCAGCAGGGACCCGATGACAATGGACGTGGAGCTGCTCCACTCGCCTGTGGTGGGCCTTAGCGAGGAGGAGGAGGCCGACATGAGCGACTGGAACCTGCCGTTGGCTTTCATGAAGAAGCGCCATTCGGAGAAGATCGAGGGCTCCAAAGCGCTGGCGCAGAGCTGGAGGATGAAGGACAGGGTGAGGGGCACTCCAAGACCCTGTTCTTTCCTATGCCTCCCCCCCCCTTTTCCCGTGTCATTTCACCTGTCTGTCAGTCAGCGTCGGCGAATGGGAATCGGTGTATTGCGGCTGGCGTCGACACCGTGCTTAACCCTCTTTACTGCCCTCACACTCTCTGCGCTTTCGCAGTGTCGCCAGGGTGTTTACCCGATTAAGGCATCCCATGTGAAACCATGTTCTGGCAGCTCCCTTTTGGAAGCAGCTCAGTTTCGGTGGCAAACAGTCCCGGGCAGGTGTGAAGCTCCTGTTTCCCAATGGTTAAGCCTCATTGCCGATGTTGCATCTGGTCAAATGCTCTCTGATGTTATTGACTTTCTGAATGTTTTGCTGGTGGCTGGCATGTGGCATAAATTAGTTTTGCAGCTGTAATAAAAAAAATCAGCATGTTAAATAAAAAAGCGCTGATTTTGGGAAAGAGTCTTAAAGGGGAGAGGATATGTTTCATCTCAGCACACCCTGTACAGGTATCCCCCCTTTAAAGTCCGCATTACATTCTGTAAAATGGGATGTTAAGTGCTTTGGATGTTGATTGAATGTTGCATAGTAGCCTAAACTTTATAAGTGACTCTGCCCTGTCGTAGTGTAAAATGCCTTTAATTACTACACTAAGTAGTTTTGCAGATAGTGCTGTAATTTATACTTTATTATGGATTATTAAAGCACAATATGAAAACATTTAGTATGGTACAGTGTCTTTTTTGGCTGACAGTGCTACCTACAGCCTGCCCGCGTGTTTTAAAAAACAGTGGCCGCTATGTCTGGCATTAAAACACAGAGTTTATTTTTAATTGTAATTTTTTTGGCCATGGCCATTAACGTGAATGGATGTTAAATGGGGGAATACTTGTAGGCCCATTTCCTGCAGAAATGTAGCAGTTTTTAATACAGCGAATGTACAGTGAGAAAAATGTTCATTCTGGTCAGTGGTATGGTGGAGTTGCACCAGTTGAAGGGTAAACTTATGTTTACCATGGGGTTAAAGTGCTGAACTGTGGCAAATAACATCTGGTCTACAGAGAAATAAGAAGTGTGTGTGTGTGTGTGTGTGTGTGTGTGTGTGTGTGTGTGTGTGTGTGTGTGTATTATATATATATATATAGTTCATAATTGTTGATGCTAGGAAGGCACTTAATTGTTACAGTTCTCCGGAAGTAAATTGTTTTAGCCTCTGTGCGATTTGGAGGTGAAAATTGTGCCATTTTTGCCGATTGTAAATGGGAATGTAGAACACGGGTCTCAGTCTCCTCTGTCCTGATGTCTGCTTGCTGTCTAGGGCCCCCAGTATCTGCAGATCTGCTCAGATTGGACAGGTGGAGACAGATTCTGACAGGATGTGTTTTTAAGTTTAGGGGGTGGGGTCTGGGTGTGGCTTTTAAATAAGCCCTTTCTCCTACTGTTTCTTAGCCAGGTAACATGTCTCATAAAGAGTGACCCCGAGCTGAGCTCGATCTCGTCAGGCCTCTGAGCTCTGTGGGGCTCCTGTGTGTTGCGTTCCGCCACCTATTTAACCCCCCAATCCACCTCATCTTCCCTGTACAGCCTGGCTGGCTCCCCTCTTTTGTGCAGTCTCTGTGTCGCTGTGGACAGTTGTAGTAGTATTTATGTGTGAATTTTAATTTTTGTTTTTTTTTACATTCACAGCATTCAGACCAATTGCTGTTTATGAATGTCAGAAAGTTTGCAGCCTGGGAGTCGTGGTTCATCCCGTGCCATTGGCTTGGCAGTGCTGTACTGTCATGCTTTCAGTCGAAACCCCCAAAAATTCTGTATGTGTAGCATTTAACAAAACCAACATGTGAATTAATAAGCAGATGTGGTCTGTAATGTTTTTACCTGCTCCTAATGAAACTTTCCCCTTTATTTTGGGGAAGTAGACAAATGGTGTGTTGAATTCCAGTTTGAGAATTTCTCACCTATCTGAGGATTCTCTTGCTACGTTTTTGTGGCTCAAGCTGGGCTACTTCACTTTAGGTTGTTGTGTAAGAGGTTTCATCAACTCCACAGATACAGATGCTTGTTTCAGGTGTCAAAAAGTATTTATCAGAAGTTGCCTTTGTTTGTCCAGTGTTATAGCCGGAGCCCAGTGGTATTCTTAGGTGAGACTTCTGAGCCATTCGAAATGGAGACAGTTCCTCAGCACAAGTCACTTTGTGTTTAGTCCACAGGAAATCAGGTCTGTGTGACTGGGAGGAGGCCCTGATGTGTCATCAGTGAAGGAGCTCTGTAGCTCTGGGAAAAGAAAATGCTTCTATGTTCACAGATACTGCTTTTAAAAAGTTTGGGGAATGCATCAGGTTAGCTTTTCACTGTTTTTATATTCCTTTGATCATTAACACGGTTATGGGTTTTCCACGGCAGCAGAGGTAGATGAGAATATTTTAAAGAAGCGTGCGGTTTGCCGTGTGATCTTGTGCCTGTGATCGTGATGAATCTGAGCGCTTGTTCTGTCCTCCTGCGCTTCGCCACGTGGCTCGGAAGCCGTCTTCTTAAAAGGGTCCAGTTCCTGTGGGTTTGTGGGTAGATGCACCAGTTGCGTTTGATGCTAACTGGTGGGGGGATGGGGGCATGGAAAACCGCTAACTCGCTGACGGGCCGCCGTGGTGGGGGGGGGGTGTGCGTGTTTGGCACCAGAGCGGGGTGATGGAGCGTGTCTCTGACGTGGCTGCCCTGGACGTGGAAGGAAGGCACTGGGCTGTGATAGTGCCACCCGCCGGGCCGAGTCCAGCTGGCAGCGGGCACAGCCATGCCCCTTCATGCTTGAAAATAGCAGCAGGGTAGGCCGAGGCCCGGACAAGTGGTCTTCAGGGAATGCCCTGCAAGGCCGTGGTTTATTGTAACATTTTTATTATTATTATTCTTATTAGCTTAATGGACACTGATCAGAAACTGTCTTTGCAGTTCTTTTGCTGACCCGCCCCCTTCCCCGGTTTAAATGGTCCTGTGGTTCATTTTGCAGAAGTTCAGGGTGACGTTCCACTGTCAAGGGGATAGCAGCGGAGTCCCTGTGGGATTAGCATCCCCTCCACCGACGTCCTGTTGTGTGCTCCCTGTGTAGATGCGAAGATTAGCCTTGCTTCAGCATACCACCCCCCCCCGCCCCCCCCCCCCCCCCCGCCCGGAGGGCGCCCCCCGCCCCCCCCCCCCCCCCCCCCCCCCCCCCCCC
>JAAGVU020000092.1:12540593-12555629 GCA_011763525.2 Mormyrus iriodes | reverse complement strand
GGGGGGGGGGTCACATTAGATGTAATGGCAGGATTCGTTAGTCAGTGTCTGCTCCTCTTTCTCCATGAAGGCCCTACTGGACAGGTGCCATTCCTCCTCTTCCACCCCCCTGCCCGGGATCACCCCTTTGTCCTGACTAGGAAGCTTCCTATTTGTGCTCCATGGGGTAGAGGAGGAGTTGCTCACGGTGCTTCTGGAACAACTTGGTCATCCGTTCATTTGATCTTTGGTACCTTCAAGAGGCTTACTGATTGGCTTTGTAAAATGCGGGTAGGCCTTCTCACCAAACTGTCACGACTACCTTCTCGTGGCATTCAATCATCCAGGGACCTGAACAAGCAACTTTCTGACCCGGTGATACTGCAGATTCCAAGGCACCCTGAAGTAATTTAGCAGATGATTCTTCTGTGGGATGAGATGACCCATGTTCCAGGGCCTCACCAGCTAGGTATTCTTAAGGAATAATGTGTTAAAATCCCCCATAATGCATTTCACCCTCTGATGTTAAACACACCTCTGCCTCAGTTGTAACGGAGACTTGCATTGCAAGGGAAGCTGGTGCATTAGACGCTCTCTGGCTGCCTGCAACGAGAGGCTTTAATAATTGAAAGCCACCTGTGTCATGGCCGTTTACACGGTCCGTTTGAGTCTTTGTGTCAGCACACAGCAGCATGCGGTTAGTGGGTAGCTTGGCGCTTCACCCATATGGAGCTTACTGTATGGAGGCTATGGGCTGCGATGCGGGTGAATGACGTAGCATTTTGCAGGCTTCTGTGAGGATGGCTGATTGCTGTGTCCGAGGAATATAGTGAAATTCTTGTGCCACAGGTGCATGGAAGCACAGTAGGACAAAAAATGGTGCAATAAGAGTTGAGATGGTGCTGATCTAAAGTCCTGCAGCAGTCATGTGACCCAGGACCCCCACACTGCCCTCTTGCTCTAAAGGCCGTGCTGATTAGCAACCAATCGTTGTTCGCTTTATTTAATCCGTTGCCCCCCCGGGTACTTCCGCCTTTCCGTTTAGCCAGCCTGTTGCTGGGTAAGCCATCACAGCCCGGGGGGGGCGGGGGGTTGTGTCTTAATTGGGGATCGGTAAGGCAGGATTCGTCCACTTCACCTGGGGGCTGCTTTCTGACTGCCCACTTGGTCTCCTGCGTGTGTCCTGCCTGCTCTTCCCCCACTCCCTGAGGCTTCCCCTGGGGTGGGGATCGATGCCAGCTCTGTCTGCCCTTGCTCAGGTGGGCCGGTGTGTCTATCTGGTGCCGGCCTTGACATCTCCACGGCGACGTGACACATTGGCCACGTCACAGACGGGACTAAATGCAGGATGTCAGAGTGACACAGCATAGTGGGGTGGCAGCCCACTCCCTCTCGTGCTAATCCCCCGCCCCCTTGGCGCTCCCAGCGCGTTCGGCAGCATTTCAGAGGGGACCTGGGTATGTACCCGAGCCGTAATATTTTGCCCTGCTGGGACGAGGACGAGTCTACCACTCTCCTGAGCTCCGGCACGTCTCTGGCCTCCCCGGGGGAATCACCAGCCCCCCTGGCATCATTAAGGCGTCGTGTAGGGGCTGGACTTGCTCGGCATTAGAGATGTAGCATGAGTGGGACCCCCCCTGCTTCCTGCCCCTGGTCTCTTGGCTTGCTGCTGTATCTACAGGTGGCTCCAACTATAGGCAGAATAGCCAGCCCCTCTGACCCTGTCCGTTCAGCCTCTCCATGGTCCTTCTACTGAACGCTCAGCCTGAAAGATTTCCTTTAGGGTCACTTTACATTTAGCTATGTGAAGGGCAGGTTTATTGTGGTTTAAAAAGATGGCCACCCCCTGTTACAGCATGTGAGTGTGTGCTATGGTCCGGTCATATTCGGAGCCAGCCAGAAGGTTCCTCACGCGCCTGAATGCCTGTCCGTGTATGTGCATGTGTGTCACACGCCTAGCTTTGTCACGGTGGCCTGGCTGGTGCGTGGTTGGCCGCCGGGGGCGTTTATGCAACGAGTCGGTGTGTTACGGGGGCGTTAGGTGCGAGGAGAGTGTGAGTGTGTGCATGTGGGCTTTGGGTGTGACTCCAAAACAATGAAATGCCTTTCGTTGCAGATGAAGACCGTGAGCGTTGCCTTGGTGCTGTGCCTCAACGTGGGGGTGGACCCCCCCGACGTAGTCAAGACATCCCCCTGCGCCCGGCTGGAGTGCTGGATTGGTGAGAGAACCCTCCCTCCCCATGCCTGTCAGTCATCCCATGTTCGTTCTGACCATAATGCCTCAGTAGGGGATGAGCAAGACTGCACCAAGGCCCCAAATCAGCGTCCTCTAATCGCTTTGTGTTGATCGCCATCTCATGCCTTCTGCAGTCAAGATGAATTAGGATGAGGCCAAACGGTGGTGGGGGGTCATGTTAGTGTGACGTTAGTGTAATGTTCTGTGTCCTGGTTCTTTTGTGCCCCCCCAGACCCGCTGTCTATGAGCCCACAGAAGGCCCTGGAGACCATCGGGGCAAACCTGCAGAAGCAGTATGAAAACTGGCAACCCAGGGTGAGTGGGGCCGGGGGGGGGGGGGGGGGGTTACCACGGCAACCCAAATGACCTTCAGCAGGGGCTCCCAGTGCTCCTCTCCACCGTCCTCTGCTGAGCGCAGCCCCCCCTCCCCCCTGGTGGACTCAGTACACGGCTGGAGCGCGGTCACCTAAGGGATACCCATCTTTCACCTCTCTCTCTCTCCAGCTCTCTCTCCCCCCCACCCCCATCAGCAAATCGGAAATGGTCACACCTGGCAGCTGGGCTGGGGATGGGAGGGGGTCCCTGTTCATGGTTCTCATTCACAGTTACTGTTTGTGGTCACTGTCCGCAGTCCCCATTTGTAGACACTGTTTGCAGTCCCCATTCGCCGTCCCGCTCCCCATTTCGCTAGACAGCTGCCACTGTTCCTGTTACCTGTGTGTTCGTGCATCCCGGTTCCTGGGAGGTGCTGGCTGGTGTCCTGGTAGAGTCTTTGTTGTTTGACACTGGTGTTTAAACTTTCAGGTGGTTCATCCTAGAAGTTAGTGGCCTGCCCGTTCGATACCCCAGCGGGGTCGCTGTGGGGTCAGCATGGGGGCGCTTCTGTACGGTGACCCAGCATGCCATTTACTGAAGCCCAGCTGGGCTATTCTGCCCTGACCGGGCCTGAGCTCACTGGGTGGAGTGTTGTTTCACCATTGCCCACGGAGCCCAGCAGAGTGTAGCTGTCAGAGGCAGCACTGGTACAACCGCTTGGACCCCCTCGCACCCCACGCCTCCCTGTCATTTATGCGCACCCCCCCACCCCAGCACCGCGCCCCGCCTGTTCTCTCGGCCTCGCTGCTGTCGGACTTATTTCTGAATTATTTATCAGTTTGCCTCTGCTGAAATATCTCTCCTGATTAAATCTGAGACTTAGTTTTATTGCTGGGCTGACGTTTAAATCCCGGTCGGGGGGGTGGCCACTCGGTGATGGTGCCGATGAGACAGCGTCCGCTCGACTGCTCTGTCCGTTAGGGTTATGGTACAGAATGGTACCCGGCGGTCGGGCAGCCATTTTTACTTGTTTGTCGCGTCGGTGTCTGATGGCTTTGTCCTGTTATGGACAAAGGGGGGGGGGTGGGTGACTTTTCCTCAGCAGATTAAGTGTGCTCTGTGGCCTGTTAAAGGTCATCGGGCTGCTGTTTGTTGGGCTAAATGGCACAGGGGAACGGGCACGTGGGATAGGGCGTGTGCTCAAAGCCATGCCGGCAGGCCTACCCTGCGTGTGTAAAGATGGTGACACAAATGCGACCTGCCTGTATCGGCGAGTGCTGACTGCTCCACAGGTGCCTAGATCGCATGGGCACCCTTGGACTAAGAGTCAGAGAGGGGCAGGGAGGTGTGTAGAACGGGAGCTGAAGGTCGCCCCCTCCTGGATATCAGTGCTGGTTTCTAGGATTTGACCTGAGTGAACTTGGTGCTCCTGGTTCCTATCCCATCAGTGTTTGTCAGTGCGGATGTGGGTGGGATTTGTGCAGCAAGGCCAGGATTGGCCCACAGCTGACTGCCCGTCACTCTCATTGGGAAGCCGGAACTGAAATAAAATTATGATCCGTTGTATGTTTGTGTATCTCCCCCCCCATGACCCTGAGCTGAATGGGCGGTTAGACGAACGGGACACTTTGAACGGCATTGCCTTAAGAGTGGGAGATTTGTGGGACAGGATTGTGCCTGTGTGTGAGTGCTGTGGAGGGGTGTGCCTGTGGGTGCACAGTTACGAGGGCGTCGCTGTGCCACGTGCTCCGTATCCCGCAGGCACGGCAGAGCCGGAGAACATGCTTGGGAGGGGGCATAGGCTCCCGCTGGCTGATTCATCCGGGGTGTTTGTTTTTTTTCTTGCCATGTGGGGGTGCGGCAGTGTGCTTGGCTCGACGTCTCGCGGCCAGCGCGCTGACGGGCTCCCGGGCCAGATGGCTGTGACTGTTACCGTCCCCGTGGCCAGGTTGCCGGATCCGGGGGCTGTGTTCCTGCGCGGCGCCAAGAAGCAACACCGTGTTACAGTTCAACTTTTTAAGACGCAGAAAAGTTTGTCCAAAGCGCAGTTCGCCACGGCCTGACCGCCAGTCAGATCCACCCCCCTACTGGGTGATGCCCCCGCCCCCACCCCCCCGTGAGCTTGCTAATTGCCGTACAAGCTTGTACGAAGCCCCGTTTGTCAGTGTCTGCCTTTGACCTGGATGCCGTTAACGCGGCGATGGCAGGGTGGGTGGGGAGGAGGGATGAAATATGCTCTGAATGTGCCGGGGGGGGGCGCGGCATGCAGCATGCGGCACTGGTGCCGGGTGTGTAATGGTTTGTTTGTGCTTAAGCGGCAACAGATGCCAGCGCTCTCTGTAAACATTTGATTTGCTTTGCGGGCGAAATGCATTGCCGCGCCGATCTCATTTGCTGACATTTGCTAATTGCCTGGCCATGATAGACTTTGCGGGCTGTTTACTGGTTTTCTCTTTAGTTTTTTTTGCTCTTCTCACATTAATGGTGCTTCATACACCTGTGCCCTCCGCAAGAAGCGCGTTAACGCGTTTCTGGGTGTTGTTTTCGTGTCCCTGCAGCTTCACCCCCGACGCGCTCCCAGGGATGGAGGGAATCTTGTGAAATTCTCGCAAGTCCAGTTCAGCTCGGCCTTTTTTTAGTGCCCGGGGTTTTGTTGCTGCCAGGAAGTCCCTTGAAGGACTTCCAGATGGCACCGAGAGGAAGGAGCTGGGAGGGGCAGAAGCTCCCCCAGGAGAGGGCGAGCACGGGCCAGTGGGGAAGCCTCCTTCCGCAGGTTCAGGTGGCACCTCCTTAAAGCTCTGTGTGGGCGGAGGTCCATATGGGACGCTCAAGGCGTCAGCGTGTCAGAGTCATCTTGAAGTTCTCTTGTGTGGCAGCTCCGGCTTTCCCTTACCTTCCCCCTGCCTTCCCTTCTCTTACCCTTCCTTTTCCTTTCTTTTCCTTTCCTTTCTCCCCTTTTCCCCTTTCCCCCTTTCCCTTTACCTTTTTTTCCTTCCCCTTTTCTTTTCCCTTCTTTTCCCCTTTACCTTCCTTTTCCCTCCCTCCTCCCCCTTCCCCCTTCCTTTTCCTTTCCCTTTCCTTTCCCCTTTCTCCCTTTCCCCTTTCTCCCCTTTACCCCCTTTCCCTTTACCTTTTTTCCCTTCCCCATTTCTTTTCCCTTCCTTTCCCCTTTACCTTCCTTTTCCCTTTCCTTTCCTTTCTCTTCTGCCATCTCCATTAATCACCCCGGGAAAGTTCAGCAGATCCTGTCACTGCTGTCCTGTGTGATCAGTCATCCTTAACTAGAGCACCTCTGCTTACGTTCCGGCTTTGCCCTTGACCCAGAAGGGGGGGATTGGTTGTAATCCGGTTAACTTACTGTAGTTACCTGTTAGGTGACCTGTTGTCTGGCTACAGCTGCCTATTTGCCAGGTTCCTTTAATAGGATATTGAGGTGATTCCCGGGATGCCCATGGTGTCCGGCCTGATCTGCTTTTCCCCCTTTTTTTATGGGCCTTTCCTTGATCTTGACTTTGTGATCGCTTGCAGGTCTGTATGTATAAACCTGCTTCATTATCTTAGCAAATTTTATGTGTAGATAACAAAGAAAACAGAT
This sequence comes from Mormyrus iriodes, assembly GCA_011763525.2. Lineage (NCBI taxonomy): Eukaryota > Metazoa > Chordata > Actinopteri > Osteoglossiformes > Mormyridae > Mormyrus > Mormyrus iriodes. Next base: position 12,549,504 of record JAAGVU020000092.1, on the reverse strand, counting down.
GGATTTTGCTATTAAATGAGATAATCAATGACCCGAGCTTATGGTTCATGGCATATTTATGCCATTAATATCGCGGCCAAAGTTTCAGCCTCGTTCCAGAGGAGCGATTTCAGCAAGAGCGTTTCTGCACGGTTGCAGATCCGGGCACTGGGCTTTCGAGAACCTTCAATATGATTGTGTGCAATGTGGTATTAACAGTAATGAAATGACTGTCATTTGGAAAAGCCTTCCTGTCGTGTGGAGCGGTGTGTGGGCTCTCTTTCGAAATGCTCAGACTTCCCAGAATGCTCAGCAGGTCATTAGAGAACACCAGGGTTTTAGACAGACGTGTTTATGACCTGCTTAGTATTTGTCCTTATAAAAATTCTTCTTGATAAATATTTAGTTTTCCCCCTGTTGCCTTTCTTCTTAGTCATTGTCTGCAGATCTCTCTCTCTCTCTCTCTCTCTCTCTCTCTCTCTCTCTCTCTCTCTCTCTCCTTCTGCCTCCCCTGTTTATTTCTGTTCTCTGGTTTTCTGACAGCTGTCACCAGACATCGGCTGGAGTCGAAAGTGCAAGTGTCCTATGAAAGGGATTTAAAGTGCAGATCTGAGCCCCCCTGGGGAAGAACTGAGTTCAGATCCCAGCAACCCTGGGGCAAAGGCGGGGGCGTGGTCGGGTGGGGCCAGGTGGGGTGGAGGGGGCTAGTGTTAGTCACACGCGGGCCTTCATTCCTGCAGGAACTGTTCACCGTGAGCCATAAGAGTTTGTGCCGTTGAAGGCTCCGACCCTCACGGTGCTGTCTGATTTATTAAGGACACGAGCCGCTGTAAGCGATTGCCCCCCACCCCCCAGCCGTAAGATGCTCGTTAATTTTCAGAGGGCTGCAGACTGTGGCAGGTCGGAGAGCAGCTTCTCCAAAGCTGAAGTACAGTAATGGCTAATGGAGAGCTTAATCGGCTTTCCTCCCTGCCGCTCCTCAGCTCCGCCCCCCGGAAGCCTTCCCGCCACTGACATTATTGGCGGCGGAAGTTTCCGGAGACAGATGTTTGTCCTTTAAGAGCCACAGGTGGAGCTGCGGCTGAGTTCCTCGGGAAGCCGGCCAGGGGGACGGTTAGTCGTTTGATATGCGCTTAGATCCGGATGGGAGCGGTCAGGTTGGTTTAATCCACGGACGGCGCCCTCCCCATCACTGAAGGCAAGTTTAATTATAAGTGCTTCCCCAGGTGCCTGGAGAATGCAAAGTGGGGGAGATTTTATTGGGCTACGGGAGCAATGGGGGCCCGTGTACCACTGGCTATGGCCCCCCAGGCACACTGCAAGGACTGCTGGGTAGAGTTTAGGATGCCAATTTTGCTAGATGCCACTGTGGGAGGTGTGGGTCCATCGTCACTTGGCAGCTGTACATACCCGTGTGGTCCATACGGGAGTCTGAGTGCTGGTGAGCTTTTTACTGATTGGCCGGTGCACAAATGTGATATAACTGATTTTGATTGCGGTTTTTGGGTGGATGGAGCAGGCTTGCTGACACCCTGTCTCTCAAAGTGTCAGGAAAAAAAGAGTGCCAGTTTGTACCTTTGCTTGTCACGGGGGCTGTATCCTCAAGGGTCTGCCAGTTGTACCCTAGCTGTAGATAAATGTACGTTTTAAGGTTCAGAAATGGACTCTGAGGAACATTTTTAGTTTTACTTTTAGTATTGGGGTGTCCTATAATGTTGTTTGTGCATTAGGGATGCACCTCAGAGTTCATTTCTGTACCTTAAAAGGTACATTTACCTACAGCTATAGGGTAGAGTTGGCAGACAGGCAAAGGTACAAACTGGTATTCTTTTTCCTGACAATTCACAAGCCTGCAGGTTCTGTCATTGCTGTGCTCAGGACAGATTTGTTCCCATGTTTTCTGGGGGTGGTGACAGTCTGCCTCTCGTACTGACATTTTCGTTTAAGCCTGTGGTCTAATAGGTCAATCTCATGTTCGGGGGGGGGGCTCTGTCCTCACTCGTGTAACCCTTTAAAGTCTGGATACTTTCTGCTGTTTTTCATTTTGCTGTGGGCAGGTTGTTGGTTCAAGGCCCATCCTCCTGTGTGTGGAGTTGGTTTGGTCGCCTCCAATCTCCCGAGGCCTGTGATTTAGGTGGGGTGCTGTTACTGCCCTGCACATGTGTGATGGACTGCCATCCTGCGGAGTACCCCTGCCTGTCACCTTCAGGTAGCTGGGTGGCTGCGTGGATGGATGGATGGATGGGTGTTCATTGTTCTTTTTTACTGTAATTGTGGTAATTGTGGCTTCAGGGAATGTCTCCCAAATGCTGGTACCCAAAGTTCCTCAGAGGACTAACTGAAGCGTCCTTCACCTTCTGGGTGGGTCACAGAAAGACCTGCAGTAAGCCTGCCTGAGGCTCAGGCTCGCCGCAGGTTTACGTTGCCTTCTGCAGCTGTCCGGCCCTCTTTCGGCGTGGTTTTTAGAAGCCTGGGAGATCACGTTTGCTGCCGCTCCCTTACAACACGCCTCTCATGACAGCCTGGTCAATTTGAGTGTATTTGTATAATTTTACTCTGCTCAGTCCAGCTCATCCCTCAATCTCTGCCCACTCATTCCTTCATTTCTGAGTTCACTTGACTACTTTGCAGAGGTCAGAGCAGGTAACTAACTGGGTGAAGGATAATCCATCGGATGCCCAGTCAGTAACGGGACTCCTACTGTCTGCTCTGTGTTACACCACAGCTACACTGTTACCTGACGGTAACCCATACATGATCTGTAGGTAACCCTTATCCTGTTTACCTTCCCAAACCGGGTTTGTGAAGATTTAGATCGTCCGTAAAGTCAGTCTTAACTGAGAGAGTTTAGATGCATCGGCTGTTTGAAGCTGCCCCCAGCAGTGTTGACGGGCCGTGCTGACTGAGCGAGTGTACTGCAGTCTGCACATTCGGAACACTTATGCGGCGTGTGTGTGTGTGTGTGTGTGTGTGTGTGTGTGTGCACGTGAGTGTACTCATGTTTTACCGCCCGTCTGACGGTGCGCGTGTGTAGGTGTCTGTACCCGTGGGTGGGTGTCGTGGATTAGTGTGGGTGCGTGCTTGCGTGCACGCGCACACATCGGCGGCTGTGTGTGACACGCTGCAGCGCTCGCTCCTCCACTTAGTCCTGCTTCTTGCCCACAATCTCCCGTGACTCACACTATTCTAGTTTTCTGAACTTGCGGCTCGAAAGAGTGTCTCCCGGACACAGGTTTTTAAAAAAAAAAACAAGAAAAAAAAGTGCCGTTTCCATGGCGACAGAAGGGAGGGGCACCCCATCTTGCCGCTCTGCGTCGTGAAAGCAGGCATCCACCACGGCGCGGTCCTCTCTCGCTGCTCCAGGAGTTGCCTCGCCCCAGCACCGTAATGGCACCCTTGTGGTTTGCTAATGCCATACGGCGCAAGAGGCCGATCGCGGTGTGGAGGGTGGGGCCTCAGCCACGGGGCGGCAGGAGCAGTCTGTCCCGTGCCGTTCCGATAGCCAACTTGCTATTTTTAAGTCTGCTTTTTCTGTTTTGCCCAAGTCAGCTAATTTACCGAGATAACGTTATCCGAAATAGAGATGACGTGCTTGGTGTTTCCTTACGTTACCCATTAAAGTTCTTTCCTCGCAAAAATTATTCATTTTCATAGCCGAAGGCAGATATCTGGTGGCCGGGGTGGGATTGCTGGCTGAATGGCTGAAGAGCGGAGTGTGTTCCGTCAGGGGTTGGTTTGTTATTCGTTATTCCTCAGGCTTCCCCCATGCCTTCCCCTCAGATTTTAAGAAACAAAATAAATAGCTAGTAAGCAGAGTCTGATGATCGTAGCTAGCAAGCTGCACAGAACATGCTGCTTTCCTATCTCCTAAGTAAGGAAGGTGTTTTTTTTTATATTTTGAATGTGAAAGCGGGTGGATTCTGTACCAGTCTTATACAGTGAGGGCGCTGATTTGAATTCCGAGGCCGCAGATGGAAGCCATACAAGCTTGGTGGAAGCTCGTAATGGAGCCCAGAGCCCCGGTTACAGGGCAGAGCAATGCGAGGGTTGGCATGAGTCAGGCTGAATGTGTTAGCTTCGGTCCTTCCCAGAAGCACGTCGATTATCGTGCTTTTTTTAAAGAGTAATTCTAAAGGTACAATGCTGTCAAGTGGGCCCGAGACCTTGGCAACACGAGACCTCGTGGGGGGCCCTGATATTGAGCATATCGTGTTGGGGGGGCATCTTTGGTGGGTTATTTTGAGTTTTATAGTAGGTGGTCGATGTGTGTTAGACAGCTTCACGTGTTACGCATGCTGGAGGCGGCCCCAGGACACTGACCTGGCTCACACGTGCCCATCAGACGCAGGGAGATGCGTCAGGGCAGCGTGGAAACCTGTGTGAAGGTGCACGCCGGTTAACAGGTCGATATCCCTGCCCTGTGGATGCTGAGGCTTCCTTTATTTAATTTTCTCTTACTAGGGAATGTTATCATGCTGGAATAACACTGCATCTTTTTCCCTTTGTTAAGATGAGGAATTCAACTTTTTTGAAAGAGGGAGATACTTTCAGGCTGTAAACATGTGGCCGGATGAATTCTGCCCTGATCCCTGCAGTGCCTCCTGCCTGTGCACTTTATAATTGGCACCCTATTTTCCTTTTATTTAGTCGCCCATTAATTGTCTGGGTCTGAGTCTGTGCAGCTATGCCTCAAACCCCCCACCCCATCAATGTGTCACACGCCTGCCATCTTTCGGCCATGGGCCAGCCCCCCCCATGTACCTTTGCCCTTCCTAATTTCCGCTCCCACCCACTGGTCTGTGAACGTGCTAACAAGCCGCACCCCCCCCCGCATGCTCAAAGACCAGCTGGCTTCCGCATGTGACTAATCAAAGCCGCTCTTTTGAGGTCATGCCCTCCCTTCTTTTTAAGCGTATAGATAGTTTGGGTTTTTTTTATTTGAGGGGGGCTGCTTCTTAATCTGGCCCGTTTTAGCTGGTTAAGGTGCACTGGAGACTGGACCCCTTGACACTAGCAGACCTCAATACAGGAAGTGAGTTCTCTGGCAGGATGTGGCTTCAGACTCTATTATCCTCGGCCGCTCGCCGCTCTGCCTCTCCAAAGGGCGTGGGCATTCAGAAACATGCTGATAATGGCCCAGCTTCACCGTTGCGCTGAGGAGAGTGCATCTGTCAGCTGGCCAAAGCAAAAGCCAGCGTGTCTCCCATCCGGTCAGACCAGCTAAAGAGCATTCTTGCTTTTGTGCGGCTAATCTGCCTGTGAACCAGGCATGTGCGGTGGGGGGGCTTCCTATGCCCCTTTTTGATAAAGGGGGACCCTTATAGGGCTGTGTAAGCTGGGTAACTGTGGGGCTGCTGTGGACGTTGCTGCAATGCGACCCGTGAGAGGCACCTTTCGGTATGTCTGACGTGATGCGGTGCCATTGGCCCTGGGGCCCCTTTGCGGGCCCTTTGCCTGTTGTTTGCTAGTAGTGACATTGCAGATCTGGTTCAGCCGCGTCGAGTCCGTGGCCTGTGTGGCGTCCCGTCACACCTTCCTAGCCCTAGCACAGCAGTGGTCTGGGCCTCGTCTCAAGCCTTGTGTAGCTCCATCAGCATCTTCTTATGAGTATCTGTCCAGATTTGGGTGCTTTTTTCATTGCCATTTGGAGGTTTTTGAAGTTTGGTGCATCTCCTTAAAAGGTTGGAGCTCTAGGTTGAAGAATTGATGGATGGATGATGTACTTGTGATCAATGTGGTCAGACACATCTGAATATTCCCCTGCCACGTAATAATGTGCAGTGTTTATATGACAGGAGACAGATGCTTTTACTGCTGCCAAGTATGCAGCGGCGTAAGTTTGCTTTTCAGCATTCGTAGGGACCCTAAACACGCTTAATACTCCCACAGTATTGATAGGGACATGTCCCTGCTGTCCTTACCCTAATCTATGCCCTTACCAGTATGACATTTTGCCCCTTTTTGTGGGGGGGAAACCCTGAAGGTGAAAGAGGTCCAAAGGGAGGTTCAGATTCACCTTTTAGCTGGATCATCTCAGGTGGGACTGAGGGATCACGTGTGTTTGTGACCAGCGCTCATGGTGTTCTCTTTCCCCAGTCTGTATGGCGGACGTGTCCCTCAGAAGCCGTGGCCTTTTTAACTCATGAAATCAGACCGCGACCCTGCGGTCAGCTCCCATCTCCCACTTTGCTACCTGTTGTCACCTGATGTGATCACATGATGCTGGAGCAGACCTGCGGCTAACCCCGGGGCTTTGAGAGAGGCCGGCCTGTCGCTTGTGAAGCTCTCGCATGATTGATTGTGGGAGCAATCTTAGGATGGGACCCAGCTCCAGTGCGGAGGCTCCCGTGCGGGTGTGTGTGCTGAGTGCGTGCGCGCGAGCAGGCATGCGCTCAGGGTCCTTCCTCTTGCTGGGTCCTTTTTTGTGTTTTCATGGGGGCCTCATGGGGACTACTGAAGGTACCAGGGGGTTTGTGGGGGGGGGGGGGCAGGGGAGGAAGACAGATGAGCGGGAGAAGCAGGTCAGGCTCTGCATGCATTAAATAAGGCAAGCTGTGGCTGGTCTCCAGGGGGCGACGTTGTCACAGCTCAGCTCTCAGTGCAACGAATAAGGTGTAGGAACTGTGCCGTTACCCCTGGACCCTCCTGAGGTTTGGGGTCTGTGATGGTGCCCCTGAGCTTGCAGGGAATGTGCCTCTCCATCAGTACATGGGGCTGGGTGCGGCGCCATCTACAGGGCATCCGGCGTCATCCAGCGACTGGTGATGACGAGTGCTGCGTTATGCATGTGTGTGCCGAGCACAGCCCCTCTCAGGCCGGCAGCTGCTCCCCAAGCCATCAGCTCTGTGTAAATTACTCCCATGGACTTCCTGCAGCCCCCCCCCACACTATGCTTTCACCATGCCCAAGGAATTAGAATGGGAATGTTGATTTATTTTAAGTGTCATTGCCCTTCATTATCTTTGAGCTGAGTGGAACTGAAACAGAAAGAGTGTCTGTCTATTTTCCTGTGCCATTAGCCCTGGGGACCGGTGGGGGGGTGGTGTAAGGCCAGGACCGCAGGCCAGGGTGGTTATTCTGCAGCCTTGCTCTGCTGTTTTACTCCCTCCTTAAAGGCAGTTGCCTGCAGGCAGGGCCCCCGACATAATAACACTCGCATTAAATGCATTAATCACCAGCCTGGTGCTGCGCGCCACAATTAGATGCATTATTTAAACATCCAGTGACACGCCATTTTATCTGGGAGCCAGTGCAGGGGAACAGTGGAGTACGAGCGGGGGGGGAGGGGGTGTGGTTCTCTCACGTACTCCTCCATATCTGGTTAAATGGACGGTTGGGGGATAGGGGGCAGCAGGAGAAAGAGAGAGGGTGAGAGGGAAACATGCCTGGCTGAGGGGCGAGGGGTGGGCTGCCATCCAGCCGAACATGCCATGCTGCGTGGAGCGTAAAGGTGCCAGCCGTGCCACTCGCTAATCAGGCCGGGGGGCAGAGCCTCAGTCCCCATACACACACACACATGCACACACACATACACACACAAACCAGTCACAGGCTCCAAACGTCTGTCGTATTGGATGAGCGGCCACATGGAGCCGTGTGTGACATCGCCCATCTGCAAGACTGGTGGGGGGAGTCGGGGTGAGCGGGAGAGGGGGGGTTGAAATATTAATGTGAGCAAGAAAGGAACTTTCCGGCAGGCTTGCTCATATTTTTATTGAGCAGGTAGAGGGAGTCGCTGCGTCTCACATGTGCGGGGTTAATGGCGTCATTTTGGAGAGTCCTCTGACTGATAGTGTCCCCCCCCTCACCGAGACACACCAGCAGCATCTCTGCCGGAGAGTCTTGTTGTTCCAGAAGCAGCAAGATTCTTGGGAAACCACAAACTTAATACATCCAAGGTGGCCTTTGACATGCCCTCCCCTCTGCCCCCCCAACTAAATAGAAAAGTTAGTTGGTAATTTAATTACATTAACACCCCCCCCCCCCATGAGCAGGTGGGGGAGAGTTTCACTGAAGACGTGATGCCGGGAAGCATGTGATTTACCATCTGAGACAAATGGGAAGTCGTTACTGTAAGAGACGTGCGGCTCGAAATAGCAGCCTGGGGCAGAGAGCAGCGTGCGTGTGAGATCCGCTCAGTGTGTGTGAGTGTGTGAGTGTGAGTGTGAGTGTGTGAGTGTGAGTGTGTGAGTTAGTGAGTGTGTGAGTTAGTGAGTGAGTGAGTGAGTTAGTGAGTGAGTGAGTTAGTGAGTGAGTGAGTGTGTGAGAGAGAATCACTGTGAAACGATTCCCCGTCTGAAAGCAGCTGCCTGACCATTTGATGTTTGTCAATAAGGAGGTTCTATATCATAAATGTGACTCTGCTGCGCCACCATCAGGCTGTGCCAGGGATGACGAAGGCTCTTGCCACAGCACTGGTGGAGTAGGTCTCCCCCAGTTGAGAGGACCCATTCTGTGTGTCTCCTGTTTCTGCCCCAGTGTAACACCCGCTGTGATCTTCAGGATGCATCAAAGGGGAATAAAGGTGTTTTAGGGACCCAGTAATCCACTGCAGCCCTTGGCCTTAACCGCAGCAGTGTAGAAGCACCCTGTGCCACTGCCCCTAGTGGCTTGCTAAGGGAACTCTTCTTGGGTTGTGTGCTCTTGGACGGAGTAGTTTTCAGTTGTCTTTCCGTGTTCCCCCTAGGTTAATGTCACCCTTCATAAACATGTTCATATTCTCTGAGGATCTTCTTCCAGAAGTGCTGTCCAGCCACATTCACACAGTTACTCAGCAGGTAATCTCAGGTATCCATCTGCTGACTGGTTAATGATGTCCCCCCCCCCCCCCCCCCCCCCCCCCCCCCCCCACCAAAAACACGAAGCGCGTCCAAGAGTAAACTAGAGATAGAGGTACGTCGCTCCCCGCACCCTTCCCCCCCTCCGTATCTCT
>JAAGVU020000092.1:12499983-12513083 GCA_011763525.2 Mormyrus iriodes | reverse complement strand
TGCCGATACTTCTATAGGCTAGTGTGGATACTCCTGTAGGCTAGCACTGATACTCCTGTAAGTTGTAAGCTAGTGCCGATACTTCTATAGGCTAGTGTGGATACTCCTGTAGGCTAGCACTGATACTCCTGTAAGTTGTAAGCTAGTGCCAATACTGCTATAGACTAGTGCAGATACTTCTGTAGGCTAGCACTGATACTTCTGACAGCTATCACCAATACTCCTGTTTGCTTGCACCGATACCCCATGACACCAAAAGCTCCCAGCCTCCCTGGCACCACCCCACCCCCCCGTCCTGGGGTACCAGGCCAGGGATGGGTGCTGTCTCTGGTCACCGGTGAGCTGGCTGGCAGCTGTCCTGCAGCTGAGTAAGTGCAATAGATGGCTGAATCCGCACTCCTTTATGGTCGCATTAAGGTCATTCCGAATCAAACGCCCAGTCGATATTGAAATCAATGGCAAAGATTTAGGAAGGCGTCTCGTTCTCTGCCGCTGTGGGAAGTTCCAGCAAACAGTGCGGCATTTTATCGCTCACTCAAGAATTTCTACACCACGGCGCACTCAGAAGTCCATAGCACCCCACATCCTATTCACCCTGACCAGCCAACAGAAAGTTAAGGCTCTTCAGAGGCCTGTGGGTATCGTGTTTTTTTTCCCCCCCGAGACATCTGGGTGGGGGTTAATTGTTTTATAAAGGTGCAATTCTGCCACTCACTTGAACCTCCTGGGTCAGTAAAGAACAGGCAGCACATTTTACCTGGTTAATGAAACCGTAGTGAAATGAGTTTTAGATGTGGTGAAATGTAACCCACTTTTGACATTTCAAAGACTAGAAAATGATCACGCTTCAGTCCTCTGTTATAAATGTGCGGTCGCTCTCGCCAAATCTTCATAAATAAATGATTCGCTCAGAGACTTTGCTTGCGCCCCAATAATGGGATTTGCGGGGGCAATGTTAATAGCGACACGTGGCGAATGGCTGCAGTCCGGCCAGATGGCTGGGAAGCCGGGGTCGCTTTGGAGCACTGAAACACCCCCCACCCCAAACCCCTCCCTTCCTCTCTTCTGAGCTGTGTGCTTAAGTTTAACGAACTTGCTGTCCTCACTGTGAAATGCTGGTTTTCTCATTGTTAAACAAAACTGCATTTGGCATTGTTAAAAAGCCTCCATTTGCCAAAAAAGAGAACAAAATACTATTTTTACTGATGTCCATAAAGATGCCCCCCCACCCTAACACACTTCCTGCATTACACTTGAGTTTGCCTCCCCCGAGTTGTCAGTGTGGTGCTAAAAGTGACCCCCCACCCCCTTGGTGTACCAGTAAACTGCCCTCTGCTGGTGTATGGATGGTGGCTCAGTGTATCGTGGGCGGAGGCCCTGCCGGGGGTTTTGGGGGCGAGTCAGCTTTTGACGGTGCTGTTGTTTTTCCGCCCATTAATATTCTCCTTTAATATCCCCCTTTACCACCTCCGCCACTCTCAATCCTCTTTCCCCTCTTAACCCGGCTCCCAGTTGATTCTGGCTCTGAAATATCGTCATTCCCTGTGGTTGTCCCTGCCCTGAGTTTGGGGCAGGGTGCTCATGCTGGGTGACGTCAGTGGATTAACCGGCCGGCTGGATGGTGGAGCTCTCTGGGAGCGAAGGCATTTCATCCCCCGCTTCACAGCTTGAGGTGGCTTTTCCCTCAGGCGCTCATCCTGCTGCTGTCGGGCACAGTTATACATCCAGAAAACCCAGTTCCTTCACCCTTGCGAGCATTTCTGCAAGACTCTCCTTCTCCTTTCCGGATGCTGGCACCCGCTGCGTATCTGTTGCGGTCTTGTGGCTTTGGTGGTCATCTTGACCGCAGGGTGTTGCGTGGGCTGTCCCAGTATGGGTGCTCCTCTCTGCATTCCCTCTATCGCACCTCCCTGCCAATCATAAGAATCACCTTGGACTCCTGGCCAGTATAACTTATTGTTTTAAACAACTTATAGTGGCCTGTCTTGTCATCATGCCGCATGTACAAGTACCTGTCACTTCAGGTGACCACAGAGTACTGTCGTTTTGGGAGGATCACTCACTTCTGTATCTCGCCACTGGGGGGCGACCTCACTGACTACGTCACCCCGAGCCGCAGCCCTTATTAAATGCACAGATCTGAGCCATCAGTGGTGGTGATTTCTTAAGCTTCTCCTTATTGATCGAAGCCTTGCATTGTCTGCTGTAGTGCACCCCACCCCCATGCTCCTGTACCGACATCAGTATAGCAAACAGAATCCCTATCGCCCTTTTTAATCTGGGCCATTTGGTGCTGCCCGTGCAGCCTCGGCTCAGAGGCGCAGGTGCGTCTTTGTTTTTTCCTCATTCATGTGAGGCTTCAGCTCGCTCTGCACGTGCTCAGACTGACCCGAGTGGTGCGTTTGGGGGATCTCTCATTAACTTCCAGCACTGGAACAGGCCCACCCCCCGGCCCCACCCCAAACCCCCCAGCCAAGGGCGGAAGCCGAGACAGGCTGCTGGCTTATGCACAGAACAGACATTCTGGAATAATGATTCTAAAATAAATTATTCAGTATTTTGATAGTCTACTTCCATTTCTTTCATGAAACTCCTAGCTCTGGTTAATAAAATGAAAAGAAACGCACGTACATGACTGTCACAGAGCTTTCTGTTTAGTTAGGATCCATTACATTGGCAGTCATTGTGTAGTTTTACTCATTTTTTGATGGGGAAGTCGAAGAAGGTCTAGAGGATTTTGGGAAGGGAGAATCTGGGCTGCCATGAAGCTTGGTATTCCCTGAGGGTAACAGGGATGTCACGGGGGAGAGCAGGGGCACAGGCAGGGATACAGCAGTCATTTGACTGTTGGCCTTGGTCTCCGTCCGTCGTGATGTCCTCGAGCAAACCCTGTCTTGAGATGGGGGCGATAGGAGAAATAGCTAAATATGTAATTATTGAAGGTGCATGCAATGCATGCTTTGCTGTTATTTATTGTTGAGAATTCTCCGTCTCTCTCTGTCTCTCTCTGTCTGTGTCTGTCTCTTGACAAACAGGATCCCAGGGCGCCTGAACGACAGACGCACCCCCCTGGGGGAGCTCAACTGGATCTTCACAGCCATCACAGACACCATAGCCTGGAATGTGCTTCCCAGAGGTCAGCGGAGCCAGTCTGCTCCCACGCACTCATCCCTCTCTTTGGTGCCTGTTGCCCCATGTCTTCTGAGCTTAGCGGGTCAGATCTGAGTATGCTAGTCCAATCGCGGGACCTTTCGAAGCTCGTAGCTTTCCCATTGGCTAGGCCAAGTGAGCATCTGTGCTGAGATAGGTGGGCTTTGGTCCCAAGAGTAATTTAAAGCTGTGTATGGTGACGGGGCTGTTGGGTTGCCATTTGGAGCTCTTGGTTGGGGGGCTTTTTCTTAGCAAACTTGGATTTTCTTTCACATCAAGCTTTACCTGGATATGATGATAATTAATCAGGAGGAACTGATTAAAGAGGAGTTACCCAGTCAAAGGGTGTGGGACGTAGTCTACCTCACAGCGAGGCTGAGGCGGTCCTGACATGTGCAGAGACCCCCGCCCTGGTAAAGCGAGCCTATGAGATGTCTGTAAGCGCTGACCGAGCCTGTCCTCGTTTCCTCCTCCTCTCGCCATGTCTTTGCAGACCTCTTCCAGAAGCTGTTTCGCCAGGATCTGCTGGTGGCCAGTCTGTTCCGCAACTTCCTGCTGGCCGAGAGGATCATGAGGTCGTACAACTGCACCCCTGTCAGCAGCCCTCGCCTGCCCCCCACCTATATGCACGCCATGTGGTAAGGCCCCCGGCCGTTGCCCTGGGATACGCCATGGCTGTCTCATCCAAGAAATGTATCTCAGACACAGGCAGACAGTGCTGAAATATAGCCATGTAAATTCCGCCCCACCCCAAATTAATGAACACAGCGTATGAAATTACATGCTGCAGTTTAGCTGAGACTGAAATGCACGTCAGTTCAAGCTCTACCATCCCTCAGCTCTGTTTGACAAGGGTTTAAGGAGAATCGGAGCGTAACTCTGATGTCAGGCTGATCTTACAGGGTGACAAATAGCTGGAGTGGAAACAGAACCCAGAGAGGGCAAAAGCTCTAATGGTGCTTAAAGGAGAAGAGCCTGTGGGGCCCAGCCAGCCCCCCATGCACGTTAACCTTTTACTGTACCTTAAAGGCGTTATCCGGCTAAGTGCAGGAACATAATGCACGGCCCCACCCTGGACCCAGTCGTGTGTTTTACCAAGACTTCTGTAGCATCCCTGTTCACAGCAGGGCTGAATTTGGACTTAGTGAGCTTTCGCGTTGAAATACGCCGTTTTAGACGCTTTAGTGGTGCGTTCAAGTGGTGTGCGTTCAAGTGGTGTGCGTTATAGGTGTGTGCGTTATAGGTGTGTGCGTTATAGGTGTGTGCGTTAGAGGTGTGTGCGTTAGAGGCCTTAGCGCTGTGTGCGTTAGAAGCCTTAGCGCTGTGTGCGTTAGAAGCCTTAGCGCTGTGTGCGTTAGAAGCCTTAGCGCTGTGCATTATAGGTGTGTGCGTTATAGGTGTGTGCGTTAGAGGCCTTAGCGCTGTGTGCGTTAGAGGTCTTAGTGCTGTGTGCATTATAGCACTGTACATTTGAGGCCTTAGCGCTGTGTGCGTTATAGGCCTTAGCGCTGTGTGCATTATAGCACTGTACGTTAGAGGCCTTAGCGCTGTCTGTGTTGTCGCGCTGTGTGTGTTATAGCGCTGTATTAGAGGCCTTAGTGCTGTACGCGTTATAGCGCTGTGTTAGAGGCCTTAGCGCTGTGTGTGTTATAACGCTGTGTTAGAGGCCTTAGCGCTGTCTGTGTTGTCGCGCTGTGTGTGTTATAGCACTGTGTTAGAGGCCTTAGCGCTGTCTGTGTTGTCGCGCTGTGTGTGTTATACCGCTGTGTTAGAGGCCTTAGTGCTGTATGCGTTATACCGCTGTGTTAGAGGCCTTAGCGCTGTATGCGTTATAGCGCTGTATTAGAGGCCTTAGCGCTGTGTGCATTATAGCGCTGTGTTAGAGGCCTTAGCGCTGTGTTAGAGGCCTTAGCGCTGTGTGTGTTGTCGCGCTGTGCGTTCGAGCCCTTAGCGCCGTGCTCTAGAGGCTTTACCCTTGTCACCACTGCCTGTACACATGTCTGTGAGGACAACCCCCACAGGGGAAAATGACACTGTTTTCATTCTATCCCATACTTCCACTCTCTGTATTATGACCCAGCGACCATCCTGCAGAACTACCAGGAGTGTGTGAAGCAGGGGATCCACCGGAATGTCCCTCTTATGCTTCTCACGCAGGTCACCAAGCCCCACCCAATGTGTCCTGGCTGTGTAGGACTTGGAAGCGGAGGATACCTGCACACTGCCCCGCACACCACCATTGTTATTCTCTTAATGTTAGCATTTGCTGGTCAGCGGAGCTCTTTAATAGCCCCACAGACGACCAGCAGCAGCCAGGCAGCGTTTTCCTGTGCAAAGGTTTAATTGCTGTTTGCTGCCTTTGCTTTGCCTTTCAGTCACACAGGAAACCTTGTGTGTCTTTCGGACATGTGAGTATGAAGATATGGGGATGGATATGACTGTGGAGTCCTGGAACTCCACCCATTTCTCCATTTTGGAATTTGCCCATTTGGTGATCCGGGAAATTCCGCGGTATCGCCGGGTCTGACTGAAATGCTTGGCACGTAGCCAGCGAATGTATCGCTGATACTGACCCAGTCCATCTTCCCGCAGGCAGGCGTGGGACCTTGCCGTGGATATCTGCTTGTCCCAGCTACCCACCATCATCGAGGAGGGCACCGCCTTCAGGGTGAGTCTCAGCCTCTCCACCAGCGCTGGCGGTTGCGGGGGTTCCGCAAGGCTCCAGTTAGGGCGCTGCTCAGCTACGAGGAGAGACGCCGTGGGCGGTCTTTCCCGTCTCACTTTTCACCACAGATGACTGATAAGTGTGTGCTGGTTTAAAAAGGGGGGCCGGGGGCGGAGGCACGCTGCCATCTTCGTTCCGGAATCCTGTTCCGTTTCACTGGGCTCCGTTCACTGCCAGTCCATTTCACCGCCTGCGCTGATCTATCCCAGGACTGCCTCTGTGTTCCCACCCCATTTATTAGTACCGCCGGGCCTTCTGGGAAACCGCCTCATCATTATTGTTATGTTTTGTAACGGGAAATACGGCACGGTGTGTTTTGTTGGCATTTGTGCGGCGGCGGATTATGCCGGGCAGAATCGATATATTCATAATGCGGGGGCCTCGCCGCAGGCGTACGGGCAGCCTATTAAATCAGGAGCAGGTCGGATTATTCCGGAACCTGCGGCGGGAGATCGAGCAGAGCCCTGATAGCGCACCTGAAGTAGGCTTATTTTTTTCCCACCTGCTCGAGGGATGACTGGGGGGGGGCAGGTGTTACAGATCATAGCCAACTAGGAATGAATATTGGTGCAAGTTTGAACATACAGTGATAGTGATTTAATGTTAGGGACACAAGCATGAATTTTGAGGGAGGGGGGCAGCTGACCAGGAGCGTCTTTCTTCTCATCAAGGTTTCGAATCTTCCAAAGGTTCAGGTCTTTAATGAGGAGGCCCTACACTTAAGTGGTTGTAGAAGGCACGTTCACTCCAGGGTTGTCACAGGCAATGACGTGTCTAAAGCGTCATTCACTCTGTCCTGTACAGCTGGCCATCTCAGTTGGCCAAGAGTCATCGGGGAAACAGTATAATGCATTTCAGCACAGTTATTCAGTTATAGCCCCAAAGTTCTTGGCATTGCATCATCGGTAGCATCTGACAGTGGTACCAGGAATAGCTTTGACCTTAATCCCTCATCTCCATCCAAAGGGTCTGTTCCTCCACCCTTATGACCAGGCAGTAGATGATTTCTGGAACAAATGGAGGTACAGTTACTAGAAGTTGGCATCATCTGGAAAGTTAATTAGCTGCAAACGGTTTGATTATTAGCAGGCCATACCTTCCGCCTTAGGTGATTTTAGTGTGTTTATGAGTAACTCTGCTAATTAACTGAAGATCCCGGAATCTCTGGAGCTCAGTATGGAATATCTGGGAAAAAACAGGGCAAATAACAGTGCCATTGTGAAGCATTGCTCTTCCATCAGATGTTCCACATTTCTGAAAAATTTTATTTTATTTGGTGTTTTCAGTAGAGAGAGTGTGCAATTGTGGGGGGGTGGGCGCAGGCAGGCTTTCACTTTTTAACATTCAAAAGTCAGCATCAGATCTCGGTTCCCAGATCAATGCTCCACCTCACTCTGTGATCAAAAGACATTCCTTAAGGTTCTCTGAAGAAATTGTTGATGCCTCCGATTTGGTAGAAATCCAGCCCTGCGTTGCACAGTGAGAGCAATCCCGGTGCCCATGGTCCCTACTGGGTATGTGCTGTAGCTGTGTGCACTTCACAGATTGTTAGTTCAGTTGAATAACTTTTTTAATAACTATTTTGCACTTAATTTGAAATTAGTATGGCATGTGATTGTGTGCCTATAAGTTAAGTGAGAAACGATGATGATAAAATGTGTTGGCACCCGAGGCCGGTGGTGATGCAGGTGCCATCACCTACCTTCCATGACCGTGCGACTTGGGTCTTGTGTCTTGCGCACTTGACTGGACGGCGCTGCTTCTGGCGAAACTGGGACTTAAAGAATACTGGATTTGTGTACGTTTTGTTTGCTTAAAAAGATATTTGAATAGTTTATCTCCTGCAACGCACGAGTCAGATAAACACGCAGCAGGATTTCCCAAATGGCAAAACAAAAGAGGAAACAAGAGCAGGTTATAGGAAAAACTTAATTTCTTCAGTGTCACCTTGCATGTCAGGTCACGCGACCATGCAGACACAGGGTAATACTTTCCACAGCACTGTGAATCCTGCTCTTTACACACCACAGATTTAAAGAGGGGGGCTGCTTAAACTCCAGTGTCCCCACCACACCTTGGCTTAGGTCAGTCCTCAGGTGATCATGGACTGCGGTGGGGGCTGCTGGGGAATCGGGATCCACATCTGACTGTTGCTGTATGTGTGGAGCTGAGAGATCATTTGGGTGTAATTGGGCCAGCGAGACGCAGTTAAATTCAACTTCAAGGTTTGAAAATGCATACACCCCCGTCAGAGACTGACAATGAAAAGCCGGTGACATTCCAGCTGGCTGCAGGCAGTCTGCCCGTCTCTGAACGGGGGAATCTGGCATTTTTTAAGGACTCCTTTTCCGTAGCCGACACTGATGATATGAGAGTGAGGGATGATGGGTAGGGGCGGAACATTTCATTTGGCCCCCCGTATTAATAGAGCGTGCTGTCTGTACGGAAGATGAGTGGGAAAGGTGCTGTGTGTGCGCGTGCAGCCTGAGCGTGGCGGCGGATGTGGTCCGATTATGTAAGGCGTTATATAAGATTCCAGCATACTAATCGATACTCTTTCATTATTTACAGCTGTGTGCTTCTCTCTCTGCCTGTGGGTAACTGTATTTTCAGTTTGCCTGTCTGTCTGTCTGTCTGTCTGTCTTTGCGAATTTAAGGTTTGTGCCAGAGTGCGGTGTGTGTTTGTGTGTGTTAGTGTGCCCCTCCCCCCATTACTAATCTGCCGCTGTTTCATGATATTCAGTTAATGTGTCCCCCCTCTCCCACCCCCCAGCATAGCCCCTTCTTCGCAGAGCAGCTGACAGCCTTCCAGGTCTGGCTGACCATGGGGGTGGAAAACAGGAACCCGCCCGAGCAGCTGCCCATTGTCCTGCAGGTAACCGGCACCCCCACGTCGCACCGGCTGGGGAGTCAGTACCTCCTCACTGTATCTCACTCTGTAGGGGTGCGACATTTCGCCCTTAGTCAGCAGCCACTGACCGCGGGGAACGATAAGGTGGCGGGGGAAGCAAGGCATGCTGGGATATCATCCTGTCTGAAACCCCACAGCCGTCCACGTGGATTGGTGGAGTGTGAGATGCGTCTATGGGTGTCGGACGGGCATGTATACCCAGGCCTTTTCGGGGGGCCCAGCACTTGACATTTTATCATGGGGCCCAGAATTTCTCAATTAATAAAGGCTCGTTGGCCTGGCCCTGTGTATTCCTGCCCCTCCCCCCCTCCTCCTCCTCCTCTTTGCCACTTTCCAGAAAAGTCTCAAAAACAAACAAAAAAATGGCAGAATAAGAACTCAGGAGCCGAGTCGCAGCCGGAGGGGATCAGCAAGGAGCGTATCGCCGTCTTGGGCTCTGTGCTCGTTCTGGCCATCGCTCATTAACATGCTGCTGGCACACACA
Source organism: Mormyrus iriodes (assembly GCA_011763525.2). Lineage (NCBI taxonomy): Eukaryota > Metazoa > Chordata > Actinopteri > Osteoglossiformes > Mormyridae > Mormyrus > Mormyrus iriodes. The sequence goes on along the minus strand of JAAGVU020000092.1, from coordinate 12,503,813 downwards.
CAAGTCCCCAGCCCCTCCATGCTGGTCGAGGTGCCTCCGCCCGTTTAGCGGTGGCATTTGGAGCCCCCCGCCCCCTGGTGCTGGCCGGCCCAGCTCTCGTTTGGGCCCCATGCCGCATTTCCCAGTTTCTGTAACCTTTTTTAAAATGCGCTCACAGGGCACAGCGATAAATCTCCTCTGTCTCCTCCTTCACATGCACCTTAATCTTTAACAGTTGGTGCCCCCCCGCCCTCCAGTTTAAAAAATAAATCTGTTATGTAAGACATGCTTGCAGAAAGCTGTGAGCCATCTGAGAAGGAGGCCCCTGTGTTTACAGTGAGGCCCCTCTCCTACCCGCGCACCCACACGTCTTCAAAGCCTTATGCTAATCCTAGGAGAAGGGGGGGTGAAGGGGCTCCGGGGTTGTCAGGGGGTTTTCTGGCAGCCGGGAAGAATAATACAGAGGGAGCCTGGCTAAGCTGATGCCATCAGCGTGTCCTGTTGGTCTCCAGCGTCACGATCTAGGTGGACGCCCCCCCCATCCACAGCAGTAAAGTGGTGCATGAATATCAGACACATACAAGCTGGACGCAAGGGCTTTTCTGAGCACCCGAGCTGACGAGCGTTGCCACGCCCCCCGTTCCCGCCAATTGCAGCCCAGCCATAGCCAGGCCAAGCACACATATGGCGGCACGAGTGTATCCTCTCTTAACGAATCGCCTTACTGACCTCGCCATCCATGGCTATGCAGATCGGACATCTGCACTGTCTGATTCCCCCTTGGCTAGCCCGCCACTCTGCCTTCTTTTTGCTACCATCTGCCAGGTGAGGGCGCCAGCTGCGACACCTGCGGCCGCTTGCCCTGTTACCAGCTGGGCTTCATGTCACCTTCTTGGAGCACGTTTGCTCCAGTCACGTTGCTGTGACTGGATGGGCCCACCTTTTCAGGGACCCTGCCATTCTGATATGCTATGGTAATCTCCCAGCAGGCCGTGCTCTGCTTCTTCACATACCCCCCCACCCCTACCACCAGCAGCCCTCTCTCTGCCCCATGACCTGAGTTCTCAGGCTATCCTTTTGGTAGGCGGGGCCTAGTGCTGGCGCCCGTTCGGCTGCCCCCTCCCAGTTCTTCCCCTCCCCCGCCGGTGACACCGCTCTGTGGGTAGGCTAAGTATAGCCCAGGACGAGGGGGTCTATCCGCTCCTGTGTTGGCGGTGCTGAGTCTGCTTCCTTCTGTACCGGTCCAGGGGAGCAGCAGGCCGGTGCCGCGTGGGAGTGCCGTCATCTGGCCCCCGCTCTGCTGCCACGCTGGCCCGTGCCAAGCGTGTGCGCATGGACACACACACGGATGGACACACACACACACGGACATGGACACTTGCACCGAGACACTTGGATAGGTTACAGAGACCTTCCTTCTGGCATTCCAACACACACACACACACACACACACACACACACACACACACACACACACACACACACACACGTACATAGCTATCCACATTAGGTCTCAGTGTGTCAGCCTTCCTCACAGATCGATCGCCCCCCTTGCTCTCTCACAGGTCCTCCTCAGTCAGGTGCATCGATTACGAGCCTTAGACCTGTTGGGTCGCTTCCTGGACCTTGGGCCCTGGGCCGTCAGCCTGGTGAGTGAGTGGATCAGGCCGGATCGTAAGGGCATGAGGCCCCTGGCGCACCTCTGACGCTGGCTTCTCAGACTTTTAGCGTACTTCCAGATCTGTCTTTTTACTTTGAAGCTCCTGTTTGTTTGTTTATTTGTTTTTATCCGTCATTCGGAAGTTTGTACCTCATCAGCCACATGGCTGTCCTCCCATACCCCCCCTCCCCCCCGTGACACAGGTGGGTGATGTGCTGCCCAGCCGAAAGCTTATCTACATAATGAATCAGTGAAGCGCTTGCAGATATCAGTAGTTAATGCTAAATTATTTAAACCCTTGCATTGTCTGCCTCCTTTTATCTCAAGGCGACCTACAGAGCTTAATATTAATTATTTGTATAGCTGGAAGTTTAGTAGTTTGAACGGTTAAAGATGCCTGGTAAGAAGGCCGTGGGTTGAAGGTCCAGCTTGGGGGCAGTGTGCTTGCGTGCGCTAAGCTGACCCTGTGTGTCTGACCCCAGGCTCTCTCCGTCGGCATCTTCCCCTACGTGCTCAAGCTGCTGCAAAGCTCGGCCCGTGAGCTACGACCTCTCCTCGTTTTCATCTGGGCCAAGATCCTGGCCGTGGACAGTGTGAGTAATCCTCAAAACTGCCGGCGTTTTGTCCTAAGTGCAGGCGATATCTTCCTCGGTTGGCCAGCAAGGGGGGCTGACATGGGCCGTTGAATCAGTGCTTTGCCTTATTACCAGGGGTGTTACTCAGTATGCGTACTTGACTGTACTTGTGTTTTCGTGTACCCGTTTTATGACATCTTCCATTGTCAAAGACCAGTTCAAATACTCAAAAACAGAAGTACAGAGGATGGTAAAAATCCCCAAATGTCGTTCTTGCCCCACCCCAAATATCAAGGATACATCAGTTGCAGTCTCACTGAATGAGAACAATCCCATGATTCATTGTGTGCCAAGTTCATTCTTGGAAGTCAAGTTGGCAAGACCACAAGTACGGTCTATGCATTCTCGGTATTGAGATTCACCCCAGATCTGGCAGGGTCCCTTCTCTGATCTATGGGTTTATGCTCAATGCATTTGCAGTGGGAAGTAGGTATATGATAAATATATGAAACATGGTGTGTGATTAAACTGATAGATTTAATGACAAAAGAAGCTCTTTCTAGTGTTCCTCGTTGAGTGAATGGGGGTATGTAGGACCCAGGGGAGTCAGGCCTGTTGAGCTGGGAGGGAGGGGCTCAGAATGCCTCATCCCTTTCCTGGATGTAATGGCGCTCTCGACCGCACTTGTGTGCTGAAGAGGCGGGCGGTCAGTAATTGGAAAGGCAAAAATAGCTTGAGTAGGGTCTGTTGAGAGGCCGGGGCCCTCTCATTCTCCTTTGAGTGGCAAAGAGGTCAGCACGAGCCCTTTCACTCTCAAGTGCCTGTGGTATCGCGGCCCCTCCCTCCCCAAGGACACGTTTGGCACGCTGTCCCCCAGCACCTCTCCTCCAGGCCCTGTAGCAGCCTTCCTCTCCGGCAGCCAGCCAAACCGCGGCCCCTCTCCGCCTTACCTGCGCTACTCTCTGGTGATGCACAGCTCAAGTTTTAATGATTTTGACATTTAAAGTTGCTAAGTCATCCAGACTGAGATATTAACATTAAGGACTGTTATTATTGACTTGATTTGGTTTCTTATAAATATTTAAATTTCCCACATCCTTGGTTTTTTTTGTGTCTGTGCCCATATTCCTAAAAGAATAATGACAAAACGTAATGTCAACCGTTCCTTTACAAACAAAATGTCCTTGCGGAGCGGGCAATTAGCAAGCCGCTAGCTAGTTTCAGTTATGTCTGGGGAATCGACACAACTTAAGGGTCATTTCTGGTGCCATAAAACTAGTTTGAGGGGTGCCGAGCGGCCGCAGATTAAACCGGGGCTGGCTGCTGCTAGCTGCCTCACTGGATCCCTCAGATTCGTCGCCTGTCAATTTGTCTCCGAGGAAGACGGGGTGCAGCTAGCTAACGGGATGCCATCAGAAGTGTCAGACCGTTAGGATTCGGAATGGTGCCTCTATCAGGATGCTAACAGGACTTCACCTTGGGCCTCGTTGGACACAGGGAATGCCCCGTCGTAGCTGGGAGCTTTGAGCGGGATACGGAGCTCCTGATATGTTCTGCTGTAAATGTTGCTCTCGCCAGCTCAGTTTCCATATGCTGCCCATTTCCTCAGCCCCCCA
>JAAGVU020000092.1:12474286-12499883 GCA_011763525.2 Mormyrus iriodes | reverse complement strand
CTTTCCCCCTCCTCCCCCTCTCCTCTCCCCCCCCCCCCCCCCCCCCCCCCACCCCCACACAGCCCCTGGTGCAGTAACCCCCCCCCCCCCTTGCTTTAGCCGTATCACCTTGCAATCGGCACATCCTGTACCGTGCATGCTGTTCTCCCCGAGAGAGGATACTCCATTTTGACTTGGCCCCACCCTCACAGAGGTTGCCTAGCAACACCACGCCATTCTTGAATAATTAAGCTTGATTCGATGAAGATGCCATCCTCCTTTACAAACACACACACACATATACACACACACACACACACGTAGTGACAGTGAGGGTCACTGTGGTGGAACAGCAACTCCTGGCTTGTTAGTCTTGCTCCCCATCCCCCCCTCCGGTTTGCCTCCTTTTGGAAATAGTGCCCCCCCCTGTTGTCAACCCTCTTTCCCCAAGCATGCAATAGTATGGATGAAATTAAGGACATGCGTCATCTGGGTTTCCGGCCGAATCGCTTTCTCTCTGTGTGTGGGGGGGGGTGGTAATTGTTCCATGCAGGCACTTAGTTGTTCAGGAAGAAAGATTATAAGAAGATGAGAAATACACACGGGGTCATCACCGGCCCTGAGTCATTCATGCACCCAGGGGTAGTACGCATAAAGCTGTTTGGGGGGGATACAGCCTAACAGAGTCATGAAGAGCCACCTGTGACACTGCTGTTGGTCCCCCCCCCACCCCCCAAAAACTTGACAAGGCTTCTGCTCTTTCCCAACAGTCTTGTCAGGCCGACCTGGTGAAGGACAACGGCCACAAGTACTTCTTGTCCGTGCTGGCCGACCCCTACATGCCCGTGAGTTCACTGTCCGCTCTGTCCCTGATGGGGAGGCTGTCCTTGCAGGCCTGTTTTTATTCCCACCGGGGCAGTACCCGTTCTTCCCATGATTCTGTGCTGGATGCTACACTGTCTTTCTGGTAGTCCATGTGCGGTCTTTATTGCTTTAAGGGTCTCTCCTGGTTCTGGTCCACAGGCTGAGCACCGGACTATGGCAGTGTTCATCCTGGCTGTGATCGTGAACAGCTACAACATCGGGCAGGTGGGTCCTGCAACAAAACCAGCAAACATAAACTGGTAATAATTCTTCCAGCCTCCTACAGGGGCCCGATGTGGTGGTGGTGGGTATTTGGAGCCCCCTCTCTGTGGCTCCTCTTTCCCAGACAGACGTGCCCCCCACCCCGCACATTTAATTTGCGTGCTATGTTATAGATGAGCACATTTCTCCCTGCCGTCATTCGATTAGGTATCGTATCTGTGGCCCACTCCTTCTGGCATGCTGCTGAATCCTGGATCGATTCTCCGGCAGTTCACGGCTCACATCCCCATGTTACTCCTGCCCCTTGTGCAGCCATGGCGCCATTACGGTTTCCAGTGCCCCTCCAGCAGTTGATGCCTTAACCCCCCCCCCCACACTGTGCTTTCCACAGGAGGCCTGCCTGCAGGGGAACCTCATCGCCATCTGCCTGGAACAGCTGAACGACCCACACCCTCTGCTGCGGCAGTGGGTGGCCATCTGCCTGGGCCGCATCTGGCAGAACTTTGACTCGGCGCGTTGGTGCGGCGTACGAGACAGCGCCCATGAGAAGCTCTACAGCCTCCTGTCCGACCCCATCCCTGAGGTGGGAGCGCCGTCCTTATGCCCATGCCCCCCCCCCCACCCCAGGTCTGGATCTGACGGGCTGGGGTCCTGCAGATTTCCACAGCAGACTCGTTCATTAGTGGCTGACTGACAACTGCAACAGCAGGCGGGGTGTCTGACAGCCAGATAACTGAAGCAATTAGGAGCTGAGGTCTAGTAAGGAGCAGAGGAGACTGTCTCCACCTCCTACAGACCGTGCACCATCAGGTGGACGGGTGGGGTTTTCACACATCTGAGCTCTGAGCATCATGGAAGCAAAGCATTGAGACTTGTCTTGGGAGAAATCCCACTGTGAAAAAAACATATTGACCTTGAAATCTTATAGAAGAGAGATTACCACGATAATGCAGGGGTTAGGAAATCCCCAAGCGTGGTAGCTGCTGGTGATGGACAGTGCGAGGGCGTGTCCTGGTCCCTTGGGGTTTGAGCAGGTGGTGTCAGTGGGGCAGACCCATTTCGGGGCTCTTAGCCTTCTCTGCCTAAAAAAGTACTCCTGTCTCTCAGCTGCTGGTGGTAATGCTTTGCCAGTGGGTGCAGCTCATCGAAAGCAGAGTGGAATGCCACTGGTGATGACTGGAGAGCCAATGATGCTGTGTGTTGCATGCTGGGCAATTGTGCTTCTGTCTTCCTCAAGCGAGTCCTTGATAATTTCCTGTAGGGCTGAAAGATGTTGGAAAAAGTTCACACATTTTTCCAATAAATATTGCAATATTTATAAAACAAAAAATGAGTTGAAAATTTACCCAAAATAAGCTATAGCCAAATAGACTCCATCGGTAGATAATTTGTGTCAAATAAGTTGGTGGTGTTGTCATGAGTTGTGCCGACAGACATAAAGCAGTGCCGACAAATCAGTTTCGCTCAATATCGTCTCTATGGAATACAAAATATTTCCATACAGTGGAAGGCAATTGTCTTACAGTGACGAGTTCTTGTTTGCTTTTCTCCATCTCACTCATTTTTACAAAATTTCTCACAAGCACACTTTACTCAGCATGGATGAAAATTATTATGATTGGCTCGGAGAGCACATGCAGAGCTCGTGCAAAAGCAGTGGTGGGAAATTAACTAATTTTGCAAACCTGTACTAGATGATCTTGAAAGGGAACCATAATTAAAGTTCCAAAGCTTGCTAAGTTTTGTTTCCTATGACTGAATAAAAATGAATCAATGTAACATTGATGGTTGGAAGCCAGCTGACTATTGCAGTCCCTGCAATGTGACAATTGCATGTGCATAATATGCGATGGCGATACTAGCGTCACACACAAGGCAGGCCGAGTTTTCAGGTAAATTCAGGCCCGTAGAGCCTTGTCCTGGGACCATTGCACCCCGGGGCCTGCTTTCCGTGCCTGGCTTGTGTTTTCATTGGCGCTAATGGGGTTCTTTTGGAAAACGGGCACGTGACACTCCGCAGAGGCCCCTGGTCCCGTAATGCAGATTGTGTCAGGGACAATAATAGAAAGAAAATTACATTAAATTTTAATTTGCCACTCTGCTCCGCAGTCCAACTTTCCATTTGAATATAATATTCCACCTCCCTCCTTTTTCACCTCTTCTCCACTTGGATCCATTGATTGTCTCCCATCTAATCTGATCCGCTGGGTGTTATGTCACGTTTTCCTGAGTTTCTCCCTCTTTATTGTCCATTTTATCGAATTAGGAACTTTTTGAGGTGTCCGCGCGTGAACTTCGGATTAAAGTTCGTCAGTGTGTGGCGAGGGGAAGTGGCTATCTTTCTCCACCTCTGCGCCCCATCGTATATAAGCGAACGCCCTGATCACATGACCCCCATTGACCCCCCCAAGGTGCATGTGGTTCGCACGCAGGTACGCTGTGCAGCTGTGTTCGCCCTGGGCACCTTCGTGGGTAACTCGGCAGAGCGGACGGACCACTCCACTACCATTGATCATAACGTGGCCATGATGCTGGCGCAGCTGATCAACGACGGGAGCCCTATTGTGCGCAAGGTGGGTGCGTAACAGGGACACACGCACGCACACTCGCCAGTGCTTCCCAAGAGCCCAGGCCCTGGATCCACATGGATTTTAAATGCATCATCATCTGTCACTTGTGCATGTGAATACCCTGAAGGTCTGCCTGACAGCCAGGGGTTTTCAGTAAAACATCATTGGTAAACACTGTTAAAGGAGTATATATGTATGTAAAAATGTATATTATGGTATATTAAGAAAAAACAGGTTAAAAGTGCACTGTGAGTGGCCTCGTCAGCCTCTCACTGTCAGAGGAAACGCTGTCCACATGACTCTCCTCCCTCTCAGCACTGATTCATGAGGTGAAGCGTGCAAGGTGCCCATGAGAGCCAGCCCTGACAGTGTCTCTTCGTATCCTCCGTGGCCCCCAGGAGCTGGTGGTGGCTCTTAGCCACCTGGTGGTCCAGTACGAGAGCAACTTCTGCACAGTGGCCCTGCAGTTCATGGAAGAGGAGAAGAACTATGCTGTGCCCTCCCCTGCCATCACCACAGGTACACCCCCCCCCCCCCGCACGCTGGGCGACAGCAGGTTGTCACGTGACCCTGCCGTTCTCTTCGTCCGCCTCATTTCTTCCCATCTGTGTATCTGCAGAACCGGGGAACCAGAGCCAGGTGCGGGAAAGCCCGGCTCGCATGCGCTCCGTCAGCTCCTACACCAACATCCGCGCCGCCACCACGACCCGTAACCTGAACAAGAGCCTGCAGAACCTGAACCTCAGTGAGGAGGGTGAGCGCCCTGCCCCCCACAAGACCCTTCGACACGACCTTTATCAGACTCATGGCCATCAGCAGGGTGGTTCTGTCAAATGCTTTAATCCCTCCTCCCCCATCATGGTTGATGTGACACCCCCTTCCTCCTTCACCCACCAAAAGGAAGACAATGTTGAACATAGGCCATACTTAAATAGCTGTTAGGCTTGCCTGTCATCCTGCTCTTACTTCCGTCAGCTCAGAAAACTGTGCCAGGTCACCGCTGTACTCCTCTGTTGCCTGCAGGGGGCTCTGTGGCCTTTTCCCCCGGGAACCTGAGCACCAGCAGCAGCGCCAGCAGCACACTGGGCAGCCCAGACAACGACGAGTACATCCTGTCCTTCGAGACCATTGACAAGATGAGGAGGGTCAGCTCGTACTCGTCCCTCAACTCGCTCATCGGTGAGTCCTCCCCCCCGTGGTTAACCGTATTTGTTCTGTCTGATCAGCTTCAGTGCCTGCCCCAGTGGTAATTATACCGCAGGTAAACATGGCGGACGGGATGTTGGTGCCCCATCCTGTCTGAGCAAATGTGTGATGCAGTTCGAATCGATGGGAAATCTGCAGGCCCCTCCGTGGGGCCCCTCTTGACATCATCATTAATGCCATTCATCTGCAGGGGAAGCATTTTACTGACCTGCCTCTCTAATCCGAAGAGCCTTTCAATTAAAAATACGGAGGAGACCTCAATCCATAAAACCCGCCTGGCCCGGCACTGGCTGTGAGGGCTTCAGGCCACAGTGGTGCCCTGGCTAACTGACACCACGATCATCAGCGATATTGGGAATATTCATAACACACATCCATTCGTGTCTAGAGTCTCCCGTTTCTCATTGTTGGCGTGTTTGGTGGGCTTCCTCCAGCCTCGTTATCGTCTTTAGATTTAGCTACATGATTGTTATTAAATGGAATCTGCCGTGTGTAAGTAGCAGTCTTAATTCCTGTTTTTCCGGTGACTTTGTGTGTGTCTTGTTTTTTCGCCGAGCTGAGGTGCCACCGGGGGGCAGCCCCCTGTCTTTTGGGGTCATGTTTCTGTAATTAAGGTGTGGCAAACAGCTGAAGCAGGCCAGGAGAGTCGGTCTTAAGCACGGATTCGAGGAAATGTATTTCTGTAATCTCTGCGACAGAGAGGACAGGAAACCCCCCCCCAGTACGGTGTGCTACCCCACCGCTCTTCTATGGGAGGCTGGCTGAGTGACAGACCTCTCTATGCATTCTGACACGTGCTTTGTGTAGCAGGAAACAGTTTTTACTGTAGTGGTTTTTCTATTGTTTATTCTGGGGGCAGCGTGTGGCTCAGGGGGCTCAGCCTCTGTGCCTGTGACCAGAAGGTCGCCGGTTTGAGCCCGTCCTTGGCACGTCTGCAGGCCGTTGAGCGAGGCCCTTAACCCCCAGCTTCCTGGGCGCTGCTATGAGTGGCTGCCCCTTGCAGCCAGCTTGCTTTCCCATACAGAGAGCAAGTTGGGGGAGGTATAAACACATTTGCTCCATGGGGATCAATAAAGTAATCAGTTAATTATTATTATTTCTCTTGGGTTTAGAGATGCTGCAGCACCCTGTGCTCTCCACTGCCACTGGTTATGCACCCCCCCCCCCCCACATCCTAGAAACCAAATGAGCATCCATATGTCAAATCACTGGAGAAGATCTCAGGTAGCAGGTTAGGTTCCAGGTGGCAGACTTGCATTGTTAAAATGGAGAGTAACTATAAGAGGTGACCTTTGACGTCTCTGCTAAATGGCTCTCTGTTCTTACCACCAGCCTTAATCCACGGTTTTGGTAGAAGGCCAGGTGAAGATGTGTGCGGCAGCTTCTAACCTGCTGAGCCGCTCCACCAGAGTCAGTCAGTGGGCTGAGGCTGTGAGCCGTGTCTGAAGAAGTTCTTGGTTCATGGAGTTAGATGTGGACACTAACTGGAAGGTCATGGAGGTCTCTTTGGTAGCTGGTTTAGCCTCTGAGGACCCCTAGTGGAAGAAAGATGCAGAGCAGGATCTGGGGTGTAATCGGGTTCCTGATGTGAGGCTGGTGAACGCATACTAGGAGTCTAATTAATTTGTTGAATGCTGGATATCCATTGACGATGAAAAGCTCCTGAGTGGCATGAGGAGAATTATATTGGCCTGGGTAGAAGGCATTGAGGTCGTGCTGTAAAAACAGGAGCAGGGGGATTCTTCTGGTCTTCCTGAAGTGAGTAGGGCCAGGAGCTGGCTTGGTATAAGATGTTTTGACATCAAGGGTAACATTAATACTCCGGGCTGATGGAGAATCCTTGGAGAAGTGTGTGTCTGTATATCAGGAGCTCTTTTTGGAGGTACTGCTCATGGCATGGCCGGGTCAAGATTTTCAGGGTCAAGATCTGTGGACCTCTCAGCATCAGGAAGGAGAGACATGTCTCCATCTGTGCTAGTACAAAACTCATGAGAAAACCATAGTCAGGGGTAATAGAGATGAATGCAGATTTCAGCTTAAAGGAGGGTCAGGCAACTGGTACAGTAAGCCAGTGTCGGTTTGCAAAGGTCCTCTTTGGGGAAATTTAGCATGATATCTTCTACCCCATGCTGAAGCAGCCATGAGGCTGCAAGATTCTTCTGTGACTGTCCCGGATTTATGGTGCTGCTACAGTGCATTATAACCATACTGACATTTCATTTTTTCATATAATAAGGAGTTTGCGCTACTCTTTCGGTCCCAGTGCAATTTCCGTTTCTCAGAACTGTGCTAAATTGGATATGAAATTGAACGATGCGCCGGCTGTAATGCCCTGCGACTCTGCAGTTTGCCGCCTTGAGTAAGTTGCGTTTCTTAATATAAAATTCACATCTCAGCAGCCGTGGAATTGCCCGTTATTACCCGAAACAACCCAATCAGGTCGATCTCCCCGCCCTCCAGCTGAAGCCATTCTGCGTGTGTGTTGGTATGTCCACAGTGGCGTTAAAACTGCTGCAGGATAAGGGGAGCACATGCCGTATAGGTGCAAGTGGACTTGAGCCATTTTCACAGGGGCATTATGGGAGGAACAGGGTGTTAATTCCTACCGTGGGCTCCCAGTGTCATCTCCAACTGCTGTCCATCAGGGAATGTGGCAGACTGTTCTCTCTCCCCCCAACAGTCTCACATAGATTCGCCCCCAATAACACAATATCCCCACCTCGATGGGGACAGGATGCAGATAAGGACAAATGAGTATCTGCACAGGTGGGTTGAGCCAAAGAAGATAAATTACCTTTGCGTATCATGTTAACTTGTTAGCACCAGTTAGGATGTATGAGCTTCATCTGAGCTTCGCCAATAGTTTGGTGGTTTCCAGGTATACTCTGTATTATATATAGAGACAGTCCTCACTTAACGACCGCCTGGACTCACGGCCAGCTCTCTGACCAGTCGGTATTATACGCTGTGAGAACGGCGTCACAGCACCAAGCATCTCGTCTCGCGTCACCCTTTCTCAGTCTCGCTCTGTCCTGCAGTTCCTGCAATTTTTTTAGTAAATCATTTTCACAGTTTTTGCCGCTTATATTTTTATGTTCTGCGTGTGTGTGTAAGAGTTATGCAATTTCAAACAAGGTGATGAAGTTGGAGTCTCCTTTAGACCTTTTCTTTATTCAGAATAAATAAAAACAATTACCTGTATTTGCAGTATACAGAGCTAAGTAATGTATATTAAAGCTGATTTCCCCTATTTTTATGTTTGAAATATCAGTAAGGGGCGGCTCCTTGCTTATTGACCTGTTCACTTAACAGCCTAGTTGTAGGAACGGAACTCGGTCATTAAATGAGGAGTGTCTGTGCAGGTTTTAGTGACATTTATTTTGTTTTACACCATGCTCTACTCTGTGAGGAAGATCTGGTTCACTTTGCTCACGGTTATTAAACCCACCTATGGGTTTGAGGTATTTCCTGCAAAAAAGTAAAACAAAATGAAAATAAGATGAAAATACAGTCTCCACTTTGCCATTTAGTTTTCCAAGTCTATGCGCAAATATCCTGCCAAACGGCAATATGCAAATACATGTTAATCGGAGTGGGCAGTGGGCGGGGCTATGACTCACCGCTGTGCTTGCGGTGCGGTTGCGGATCCCGTTGCCCTTGTGTTCCTTGCGCATGGTCGCCCATGTCGCCAGAACTAATGGCAAAGTCATACCCGGCTTAAGTTATCTTATTATTGGTAGCTTCACTTGTGACGGTCGGGGTGTGGCCGCATGTGAAGGAAACGCTTATTTGGTTCCTACCTTAATTAGCCAGGTGAATACCTGTGATGGCTGTGGGGATAATGGAGATGGTTTGGCCGAACCTTTCCTGCATTAGTATCCTTTTTGTATGTTTGTAAAGAAGTTATTTAATTATTTCTTGGATGGATTTTTGTTTAGATATATTTACGAATATTGTAGATTTGTTTTAGGGTCTGTCTGTTATGTATGTGTTAATTGATTTTTGGAGTTCCCCCTCTTTGCTGTGAATGATGCTGGCCACCAGTATATATTCGGCTGGTTTGTAAAGGTTTTTTCCCCCCCTTCTTGGCCTGGTGTAGGTGAGTGGGGTGGGATGTTGAGGCCTTAGCCCTGCTGCCCATTGTCCTCTGTGTATAGAGGCTTAGCAGGTTTTAAGTATTTTTGTATTTTTGTTAATTAATTGTTGCTTTTTCCTGATTTTGTTTTTTATTGATGTAACTTTACACCGGGTTTGTCTGGATCTTTATCCTCTTTTTGTATTGTAATGAAGGTTTGCTTGATTTGTTTCAAGCTTTAATAAAATATCTCCTTTGCACCCTCACTCTGACTCTGAGTTTTGGGCCATACCCCCCCACAGATGGTAGCCCTAGTGTGGGTTCATCGCATCCCTAAAAGGGAATGTTTGCACAGCACGTGCGGCAGTTTCTACATTTTGAAAATAACGGATGAATAAAAGGTTTAAGCTGTAGCACCTATATTTATTTTATATAAGAAATTCACAAGGCTCCCTGTAATGAAAATGGTGGAATTACCCAGGCATAATGTAATTTTTCTTTCGTAACAGTAAACTGGTCACTGGACATTTTGAACAATTGTACACATTGATTTGAATAAGAAGCCGAATTTCCAAATGGAATGTGGAGGTCATATTCATCTTGGGTAAGGCAAATGTGAAACGCAGAGCACACAGCAGGCAGGCAACACTAAGGACACTGAAATTAGCCTGGGCCGGATTGGTTTTACAGGTTACCGTAGCAGCCTGGACCAGGCTAATTTCAGTGTCTCCTCCAATGGCATACCTGCATAAATGTGTGTGCTACAGCTTAAAAATTCTATTCATATTTTCTATTGTATTTTCAAAATGTCTTAACTAAACTGTGCAGCATGGGCGACCATGCACAAGGAACACAAGGGCAACAGGATCCGCAACCGCACCAAGAAAGCACAGCGGTGAGCCATAGCTCCACCCACTGCCCACTCCGATTAACATGTATTTGCATGTTGTGGAGTTGAAAATGAAAATGCAAAGTAGGAAATGAAAAGTCAAATTAGAAAATGAAAAGACAAAAAGGCTTTTTAATTTTATTTTTTAGTTTTTCACATCTGACTCGAGTGGAAAATTAAAATGCAAATGGTGCTATTGCATTTTAATTTTCAGTTTGGCTGGATTTTTGCGCATAGACTTTGAAAACTAAATGGCAAAGTGGAGACTGTATTTTCATTTTATCATTTTCATTTTGTTTTTTGCAGAAAATGCCTCCCGTTCCCACCCACAGTCACAGGTATAGTGGTTATACCTTTTTATTTCGCTTCGGCAGCACTGCCGAATCGCTGGCCATCGTCGGAGGCTGGGGGCGCCGACATTACGATACAGAGAGTGGGCCTCTATTATACTTTCAGATTACATTTGTTCACCCGTTTCTAGTTCCTGCCCCACATACACTGCAGTTAGCAGCATCAGAACCCTGCGGCTCAGATTCTGGACGGGCTCCAGAGTCTGGTTGGTTTTGTTCTGGTGCAGGGGGTAGGGTGGGGGTGAGATGGAGTTTTCAGTTTTTGTACAAAATAATCTGCACAGAAGCTCTGCATCCATGGGCCAGACATCACAGGGCCCGCCTTTAGCGCCTGCCGTGGTTAGCGCTCATTGTTAGCACCCGTCGTTAGCCCCTGTTGTTAACTCCTGTGGTTAGTGCTTGTTGTTAGTGCCTGCTGTTAGCACCCATCGTTAGCTTCTGTGTTTAGCACTCGTTGTTAGCACCCTCCGTTAGCTCCTGTCATTAGCACCTGTCCTTAGCTCCTGTGGTTAGTGCTTGTTGTAGGTGCCTGTTGTTAGCACCCATTGTTAGCTCCTGTGGTTAGCACTCATTGTTAGCGCCCTCCGTTAGCTCCTGTTTAGCGCTCATTTTTGGCGCCCATCATTGGCGCCTGTCAGTCCAGATCTTGTTACTGACCATGGGGGTAATGACCATCACTATGGCATGTTACTGTAGTGTCGACACGTTACTGCAACCAGACTTTCATGCTCTGTTGGGCACCTCCTTTGCCACGTGTCTCTATCCTTTCGTTGCCTCACGGACAGTAAACACCAGCTCCCACGTCGCTTCGCCGCGTGGCTCAGGCAGCACGGCCACATCGACGGGCCCGGGGCTCCTCTGCCTCAGACACCTCCTCTTGCTCCCCCTCTCTGCCGGAGCGCTTTGTGTTCCCCAGCATACTTACATAACCACCCACACGCTCAGCGGGCGTGCTTTGAATGCAGAGCTGGTTAAGCCCCCCCCACCAGCCTGGCTGCGGACTGGCCTCAGTGTTCTTTAGCTGGCAGGCCTTGCTGTAACCGCACCTGTGCGCGTATTTCCACACACACACACACACACACACACACACACACACACACACACACAGGTCCTCCCAGCTCACAGCCAGAGAGGCTGCCACCTGCTTCACATTTGGACTGGCACAGGGGGGTCACAGAAGTATACCAGCACCACCCAGTGTCACTGTCCCAATCCTCCATGGCCTTCTTGCTCCCACATGCTCGCCCTGCCTTCCGAAGCGTCTGTCTTCGCCAACGTCGACCGTGGAGGCAGACGAGGAAAAGAGAAGATGGGCCGCGGGTTGAGGGCTGTCTCAGGAGCCAGTGTTCTCAGCTTGTCGGGCGTCCTGAACGAAAGCGTTGCAGGTCACCCAGGGGTTGCAGGGGCGGGGCTTAGTGTATGACAGGCATCTCCCCCATCCTGTCACCTGTGATGAAGGTAAAACAGGATAAGATAAACAAAGTGACTGAGACAGGCCACACGCTGCACAGAGATGCCACAGAGGGCAGACCTCCTCCATCAGCGAGATCTGGCCTGTCACCGCAGCCAAGGCGCTCCATTTACGCCCCGACGGCCACGTGATTGGCTGAAATGAAGGCTGTCTGGTCGGTGAAGAAAGCATCTTGTAAACAGATAAATAAATGCATTGGAGCTGCGTGGAGAGCGAGCAGAACAGTTCCCTGGCCCCAGCCCTGACGCCGCAGGTGTCTCCTTGTGCTTCCCGTTTCAGGGGTCTCCTTCAACAGCGTCTACACACAGATATGGAGGGTCCTGTTGCACCTGGCCGCTGACCCCTTTCCCGAGGTGTCCGACCTGGCCATGAAGGTTCTCAACAGCATCGCCTACAAGGTCTGCCTGCCTCTCCCTCTCTCTGCACTCCTCCTGTGTGTCCGTCCACCTGTCTGTACACATATGCTGTTCTCGTTCCCTGTCCAGAGTTCTTTGCTTCTCTGATACGCTGGAGAATTCTGTTGACCGTTGGTCTGTGTGTATATATATATTGATCTCCCTGCCGCTGTATTCATGGACGTGTCTTGCCCTTAAGACGCATCCACTGGTCCTGTCCGACACCCAGCTCTCCCCATTCAAAGGCATTTAGCTCCTTGTGAGTGCAATTAAACAGAAACTAGTCCCCGAAGCTCAGCTGTGCGGGGAAGAGAGAGCTGTGAAAGTCTGCTGTAAGTTAAGGAGGTAATAACCGCATTTGCACCCAGTGCAAAACTCCCTTTAATCTCTGCTGCTGACATAAACAGTCCCAGAGCTCCAGATACCCAACGTAATTGTCTTTTTTCTATCCTCTTCTACTGTAACTGGATGTTTTATCAGTAATGTACTGTGACCAGATGAATATTTTCCAATGTGAATCTCACATTATTGGCATAAATTGGTGGACCTGCTGTGTTTGTTCTTGAGAGAATTATAGCTAACAGTCACAGACCTGCCCCTCGTTCAGTGTCGTTGTGAGCTTTATGTCTGGAAGATGTTTTATTAGTGATTCACACAGACCCTCGCTGTTTTCCTCAGGTTTTTGGGTGACTTATCCTGTCCTTAATGCATGCGCTGTTTCCCTCCATCCCCGCTCGAGTGGTACTGAACCTCACAACCTGGACGCGAAGGCACATGCTGGTTCTCACCTCGGCCTGTCCGTTCATGTCTCTGCGAGCAGGTCACATGACAGCTCCGGCTGGATATCGTGGCCGTTTCCTGTGGCTGCTACTGCTGTGATATAGCGTTGTTGGCAGGGGCTGTTTTCAGATGAGGGGAGTTACCTGCCATGTTTGCCACCTTCCCACCGGGACTTGAGATGCTTCTCCGTTGGTACCGTGTGTATAATTCTCACTTGTCCTGTGGAGGCAGCGGAAGGAGGAGATCCTGTGCCTGCTGCTGTCTGTGTACCTGGGGCTGGACCCAGAGGTGACCTGGGAAAGGAGCCATTTGGCTGCTCACGGATGCGAGTTCGATGTCTGCTAGAGAAGGTTCTCTTCTCCCAAGTGCATTCCCGTCACGCAGTTCACTTCTCACTTCAAACAGAAAACGCCAGGCTGGGGAGGATGGGGCGGGGGGGCGGGGGGGCTCCGTCTGCCTGCACCCTTCCCTTAAAGCTTTAACCGCATTTCTGATGAAAGGAAAACTCAGAGTGTAAAATCCGACGCCGATCCCTTGTCATGAGCCGTGTTTACAGCCGGACCGGGCTGCGATCGCTTAATCCGGGCCGCTCTCCCGGGCGCTTCCACGTGGCCTGAGAGAGGCACCACCACGATCGGGTCAGAATCCGTTTAAGCGGGCTAACCAATTCTGTAATTAGGGCCGTTGGGCTGAGCGTCAGGGGGCAAGAGGGAAGAGAGGGGATGGGGCAGAACCAGAGCTCAGAGCCCCTTAACCCTGGCGTTTGCTGATTCTCAAATGTTTCAACCCCCCCACCCCAAAGTTTGTGCGGTTTCTAAACCACTGTTAGATAGATAGGAGGAGAGCTGTACTCGCTCCCTCCCCGTCCTCTCCCTTTCTGATGTTTCAGTTTGCTCGAAGGCATGATGGGAACTCGTACGCTCAAGCTAGGTGCAAAACAAATTCCCTAATAACCCTTTGTTCTCAAACCAGCTTCCCCTCATTCTTGTAGTGATTTTTTTTTATTGTTTAATCTTTTATGTAGTCAGCTTAAGCTTATTTTAAATACACTTTATTTATTTATTGCCTGTAATATAGTTACGTATTTATTACAGTTTACAATTGCAAGTTTCTTTGGTAACTTACTTGCGTAAAATCAAAAGTTGACAGCTGTGTCTCTGCCGCACTTGTTTTTAAACACCTGCACACTGGAATCCGTATGCCGGGAGAAAGTTCAGTTTTTGCAGCTGAAGCCTGTGCCTTTCCGTTGGCCCTTGACTGTATTGAAAGTGAGCAACAGAGAGCCTCTTTAAAACTCAAAAACCCTGCCTAGCGAACTAACGGACCAGCCAGAAGTTGTAAAGTTGTTAACCTGGCTCACCGTCCTCAAACAGAATTTTAGAATTTTTTCCTGCTGGGTGCCAGGTCTTTGCGGCGTGTCTGGTGATGAGCACACAGACATGGTCCTTAAGGAGGCACCCTGTTCAGATGCAAAGCAGTTTTTACCACCACCCTCTGACCTCAGACCTGTGATGAATGGGTGTGTAATGAAAATACGACAAAGTGAATGGGACAACTACCTCAATAAACTCTACGAAAGTACCCCCACTGTTACGAAAGGAGCAACAGTCAGTTTTTAAAACCATTTGGACTAGGCTATCTATATAAGGTGTCGTATTCGGCGTACTGGGCTGACCTACATATTTTCACTTACAGGCAAAGATCCACCTGTATGTCCCGCATGTAACGCGCCTTTAGCTGTTAAGCACATTTTACTGTATTGTGCTTCATTAGCTCCCTTTGTTGTATTTATCAGTGACGGCAAGTTAGAGCCCGTTTTAGATTTTTTTTTTTTTGACATAAGCAGCTTATTTTTAGATTGTTTAAACTGTTTGCAGATGTGTGCAACATTTTATAATTATTTATGAGGTTTTTACTTTTTTATTGTTCAGTCTGTTTTACTCTCCATACATTCTCACCATGAATATAGCCCTAGTTGCTGGCATGGCGTTAAGTCAACATAATTTGAAATAAGCTTGAGTAAAGTTGGTCTGGTTTGATAGAAGGTCCCCTTGATGACCCCAGAGCTGTGGAGGGCTTTGAGGCTTGGGGGAGGCTCTGCCAAGACTTATTGATTAAATATGCAAACTGCCAATGTGGGATAGACTGTCCCTTTATGTAATAATAATGGTGTTTGTTTCGTTAATATCTCTTGGCTATAGACTTCTCTCGTTCTGAACAATTCCCAGCAGTTCTGTTCTTCCTCCAGGCAGCTCTGTTGCCAGGCCCTCATTTGACACAGAGAGTCAAAGGCGATCTCCCTTTCCATGGGACAGGGCAGCCAGGCCCGCTGATGCTCTGATCCCGTCCCTGCAGGTCACTGGCGAAGACCTGCCTGGTTACGCCTCAAACCAGTCAGAGTAACTTTGGTTAGGATGCTATACCGGTGATCGGAAAGTTGCCGGTTCGATCCCCAGGGTCCGCAGACGGAATTCACCTTAGGGCTGTTGAGCAAGGCCCTTAACGGTACTTTCTGCAGAAGCCTGCCTTACTCTGACTTCTGAATTGTCCTTTGCTTTGGATAAAAGCTAAATAAATAAAATGTAATGTAATGTAAAATGTAATTTAATTGTTCATTGTCCGGCAATATGTTCTAGACCTTGTACAGTGCAGCTATCAGGTGGGAAAATTGTTTTCATGAATGAATAGCTTTCATAAACGATCCGTGACGTTTTTCTTTTTAACTCATGCCGTTGCTTTAGGGTGCATAGTCTCTGCTCCCCCGACACCCCGTTTCATTAAGGGTGCTGACAGTCACTCTAGCTGATAAGTAAGTTAAATTTTTTAAGAAAAGAAGATGGCGCAGTGTGTGCCAGGGCAGCCCACAGAGATTGCAGCCTGAGAATGCACCAGGTCCGTACCGCACCTTCCTCTGCCAAATGACACGCTTTAATTAAGGCCCGTTTGCATCTCTAATTAGCGAGACGTCGCAGAACGTTTGCCGTGAGAAATCGAAGGCCGCTTTTGTTGTTGGCCACCGGGGAGTATTTAATTAATTAAGGCTTTATATGACTCTCAGGCTGACGTGTCTCTGCCTGTGTGCGTATTATTTTTCTCGTCTGCCTCCCCTGATCAACATCCATCAACCGGTAAAAGTACTTCAAGTGGCACCAGAGTTTCTTCCTGCCCTCAGCGTCTATCATGGTTGACGCGATTAGCCTGGATGGGTTGTGTGCCCCTTCTCTCTGCGGATCGCTCCACGGCAAAGCTGCTTAGGGGAAATCGGATTGGTGGATAAGGCGGGAACGATGCTGGGCTTTACATCTGCATTCAGCCTGCATCCATGGGAGACACTTTAACATGGAATTGCGTGCTTATTATCAGTTATTGAGTCTGCCTGCCATGCTTGTCCCTGTGTGCACGTGTTTGTTTTTCCAAGCATTGATTTCCACAGTCAGGTGTGAATCTCCCTGTGCATTTATACACTCTGCTGCTAAGGTTATGTTATAATTGCCTCCTCATCTTTCCATCTAATTAGTATTGCAATATGAACGCGTGGAGACTCCTGGATTACTGGCATCTGTATGGTGATTGTTTTTGTTAATGATATACAAGCTGAGAACACTGGCTCCTGAGACTAGTGATCATTTTGCACATTTACAGTGCGAAGATGCGCGCGCACACACACACACACACACACACGCACACGCACACACACACTTTAAACCTCAAATTAGCATAGAAACAAAAAGGGTATGGAAGTCCTGGACATTAATTCAGACTGTGTAATTTTTTGTTTTCTTTCTCACAGTGAACATTCAGAGTCATCAGGTTTTAATTCTTTGGAAAGAAACCGTGAGCGTTATCTGTAATCTTTCACAGCAGTCGGTGAGGGGTGCAATTTCTTGTCTCCTATTAGACGTATGGACTAAAGTTCTGGATGTTTGGTGGCTGGAACGCTGTGCTTGACTGATTAATTTCTGCAGGTCAGATAAAATATCACACACCTGTGCTGCATTAAATCCAGTCTCGAAAGCATTGATGGAGTTGGATGCAAAGAAGCATCTTTGTGTTTCCTTATTTTCTGACATGCTCGGTTAGGACAACACACTGCCCTAGTAAAATTGTGTATTTATATATTGCTAATGCATTGTGCAGGACATATGGGGCTTATACTGGAGCAATTAGAGTAAATTAAGTCTCCAGAGACTACAGTAATGATGTTTATGCTTGACAGGGGTTGCGGTCAGTTCTCAGTGTAATTCTAATGTTTTCCTGCTAATTCAAAAGCAAAAAGCATTGAGGTCACTGACTAACAAAAAAAAACCCATTCAAATTCAGTTCCCATTTCCTTGTCCCATTTAAATTCATCACGTTCGATCCGCTTTAATACTAAATGTCATTAACACATTAGCATGGTCGTCACTGATGCGGATTAACGTTACAGAGCACGTAGCCCAAGAATGCGGATGGTTTTATTTTGTCATTTGCGTGCGTTTTCCTGTAAGCGGCACGGCAAAATTACGTGAAACCCAGTGGACTCGATGAAGCTTGATCCGCAGGAGTCTGACTCGGGGAAATAATGAGTAAGCCAATATGATGAGGATAATCCAATATCGCCACAAACAAGGGCTTGCTGCTGATTGGCTGTGAGGTTATTGTTGTTTTTTTTGGGCTCCTGGCTGATTTGTCACCCTGATCCTGATGCACCGCCCTGGGATTCCGCACCACCTGACCTCATCTTACGCGATAGCCATTCTAAAGGCATATGCTGGACCTGATTGATGGAGTTTAGTTGCAAACCTAATGGATACATAACCGCTGTCATCTGTCCCTATATAGCTTTCCCATGTTCCCACGGCCAGCTCTCCGTTTGAGCTGGGACAGAGGCTAGGGGACCTATATCTGGGTGCCTGTTTTGGATATGCCTCTAGGTCATCAAGAGGTTCAAATATGTCCTCATAAAGACATGCTGGGAAGGTCTCTGGTCAGGCTGGGAAACGAGGTTGGCTTTGTGACTTTATTCACAAATCTTATCGTCGCTATTTGTTCCCGATTTGATTCTTTGCCTCCATGTGTCCTGGTAGCATTCCGGATGCAAGCGAGCACCCAACCTTCTGAGAAAATGGGTGCTGGCATGTGCAAGATGACTGTCATAGTGACTAGTGTGTCCTATCAACACCTCAAGGGTGCCATCCAAAAGGTCCAGATCAAGGCAGTGCTGGTAATGAGTGTGAGGAAGCCCATCTCGGATGTGTCAGAACATCCCTTCCTGTCACCTGATGTTACCGCAGGAAACCCATTGTAAGCGATCATAATGTTGTCAGTACTGGGGTCTCCATCATGCTTCCTCAGATCTGCAACACAGTTACCCTATTCTCAGAAGACAGACATTTTCCAAAGTTTTACAATGTCATAATTTGCTAGTTGGCTGCCGCCCCCTTTCCACCTTTCAGCCTGGGCTGGTGCCTAGGATAAAGAGAGAGAATGTTTGTTTGTTTTTTGTCCCCACAAGGCAATGGATTCATCACTAGGGGAACATGGAAAATTATCGGTACACTCCAGACTTGTTGGCAAGGCCTTGAGGAGCGGCTGTCAGATATTCACTTGCTTACTTAAGCTCACTCTGCTTATTAGATCTCGGGGGGGGGTACTCCTCGCTCTTACGGCCGAGCCTAGCTCTCCGTCATACGCCCCCTGACTGTCCTTATCTGCTCCCACGACTATGAACGTGTGGTGCGGTAGCCGAGGTGTCGGCTGTTGGCCGTAACGGAGGCTGTTCGGTGACCCGTCAGACCTGGTGGGACTCGCAGGCGATGCCTTCTGAGTTTGAATACCACGGCTGACTTAAAACGAAGCCATATATTACTCTGTTTCCCACCCTTAAGGTATGAAGTTTCATTAAACACTGCTTCTTCACACACAGTAATGCACATTCAGACTTTTTATTCAAGTGGACGTTTCCTCACTGTGTGAAATTTAATGCAGTTCCATGTTTTTTTCATTCTGATTAAAATCTGTTCTTGAGCTTTTAATTTAAATTCCATTTTCAATTTAAATCACCCAGCTCAGCCACCAGGACACTAAACCTGTCGTCGTCGTCCCCCAGGCCACCATGAACGCTCGGCCCCAGAAGATCTCCGGCTCTCTCACGCAGTCAGCGCCCGCGAGCCCTACCAGCAAAGGGACGCACATTCACCAGGCGGGGTATGTCACACCCTTTGCTAGTGGCTATTTTCCAGAGTTGGAGAGTTCAGGTCGAGGAAATAAAAATCCATACCAAGATTTTGTTTCAACCAACCAGTTGAGCATAAAGAGTCACACAGAGTACTCAACTGGCTGGTTGAAACAAAACCTTGGTGTGGATTTTTACTTTCTGGACCTGAACAAACTCCCGTCCTGACACTCTCCTCCCTTGTCGTCCTTCTCCTCACTGATGTACCGCCCCCCCCCCCCCCGCTCTTCTTCCAGGGGCTCCCCCCCCATGCCCAGCGCCAGCAGCTCCAGCCTGACCAACGAGGTGCCCAAGCCCCCTGCCCGCGAGCTGCCCCCCGCCCGGCCACCGTACACTCCCCCGTTTTCCGGTCAGGCACCCCATTCACATCAGTTCCAGCGCCATCGTAAGATGTTCGACAAAGGCCCCGACCAGGTGCCCCCATCTTCCCCGCCTTGCAGGTTCTGCGGGACGTGCTTATTTACGCGGCTCTCGTAAATGTGGCTTGATGGTGCTGCTCTGGCTGCATCCTCGCCGAATTTCACTGGTGGCTCCTTTCCACTAAGTAACATTAGCATCATTACTGTCCCCTCCCCACCACCAGCTCCGTTTCTTCCCTCCGGCAGTGGGCCCCCCCAGCCTGCAGAAGAGAGGGTGGCCCTTTCACTGTCTCTTAACGATAAATATGTTGGACATATTTCTCTCTCATATGCTGATATGATACGTTTTACCAGCATGGTGTTTACACACGACTGATGTGCGTTAAAGAAGGGTCAGATCCCTCCAGCATCGATCGGTGGGGGGGGAGGGGTGGTAGTGCACATGTCCCAAATTCAACACAAGGTGGGACCATTTGTGACTGACACAGACCACCATTTGGAGTGGCACTGATAGGCCTGCAGGGTTTTTCCAGATGTCCAGAGAGCAAAGGATTGTGGAAGGCGCCACCAACCCGACCAATGATTGTATCGTCAGGCAGGAAACCGCTCAGGCTTTCTGTGGCCGCCTGGCCTGACTGCGTGTCACTATGTGTGACCGTTTTTGACCGTGCCACACCTCGGGATGTCTCTGTCACTGCCCCTTGCAGACCGCAGACGACAGCGACGAGCCAGGTGGACACCGGAATTTCATCAGCACCACCATGCAAACCGGCCTCTGCGACTGGAGCGCCAAATACTTTGCCCAACCCGTCATGAAGGTACCCCTCCTCCCTGGCTGTTTCAGCCAGATCACGGGGACTGTTTTGTGTAATAGGTTGTTTGTGATGTGTCCTGTAGATGCTCCATTCCCTGTGTATTATAATCGGCCTGTGGGGCTTCTGTGAGAGTAATAACAGCAGAGATTGAGCACTGTAGTAAGTCAGGTATTTCAGATTGATCTCTCTCTCTGTTCCCGGCATCATTAGTCCTGCGATAGCTATTTGTTTTACAGAAGAACTTCATTTAATGTCATCTTGTCAAGTAGCCTGTGTGTGTTTATAGAGACATGGTGTTGTGGATAATTTGTGTTTTGGTATCTAATTGTGTGTTTAGGCTGTATGTGGGTAATTTGTGCGTCTGATTGATTGTGTTTGAGTAATTCACTGAGTCAGTATGTGTGTGTGCAGACTGATTAAACCCAAAGACCAGTCACACTACAGCCCTGATGTATTACTGCCTACCTTTGACTCCGCCTCCCTCCCTCCAGCCTTCCATCCATCTCTCTCCATTTGTATTGCGGCCTCCTGATTGCCACGGCCCTATAGATCACACCCCCCCGCCCCCGGAATCCCAGTTGTTGTCTTTATGGACCTGTTGCACGGAAACCATTTCCATATCTAACGTCAGTTTGCAGTTCTGGACCTCCGCCCCCTCATGCCGGACCCTCCCACCAGCCCGCTGTGCTTTAACACCAAAGCCTTGTGCGTGTGGGTCTTGAGTACAGCATTGGCGTGTTGAATCCACCACAGAGCACGCCTTCCCACTCCGCCTCTGCTGAATTGTCCTTCACGCACCGTCCCTTTACTTAGTCGGAGATGGCGGGTTGCTACTTTTATCCCTTTAGGCGCTGTGCTGTGGGGCGGTAGTCCCCTCCACGGTGAGCAATACTGACGGCGTTTCCCTGGGCATCCTCTGTTTGTCTCTTCCTTTCTGCTTCTGTTATTGGAGCAGGAAGGGGAGAACAGGAAGCGGTTGTTGCAGGTCTGTGAGGCGTGCGCCATTCCAGGCGTGAATCTCGTTTTCACGCCATCTCGTCCTCTCCCTTTGGCGGCAGGTCCATCCGCCGCTTTAAAGGAACTCCGCCGAAGGCATCACTACGACTCGGGGGGTCGGATCCGTGTGCCGGAGGCCTACTCCGTGCTCGTGCCCATGCCACCGATAGGTCTGCAGGTCATGTGGTGAGGACCCGCCCACCCTCTCGGCAGGAAACTACAATCCTGGAGTCACGACAGTCCATCAGCCCGAGGATTACCGCCAATGACTGTAGGGGGCTGATTGATACAAACCCCTAATAGAGACAGGATGTTTTAAATCCACACCCAAAGGGGGAGGGGCCACATTGGAGCTGGGACATCAGAGTCCATTATAGATCTGCCTGTGTTATGGCGCTAATGCTAACCTGCGCCACCATAACAGCTGTACAGCATCCCCGATACCATTACTGCGGATGTGAAAGGTCCTAGGGCTTAACTATGCCGTCCACTCCGTCCCACTCCGTAGCATTCATTTTGAGGGGCCCCCAATTAATGTGGAAGTAAGCGTTGACCAAATAGCTAATCTAAAGACCTCAAGGATCTTCTCCGCTGGATCTAATGCTGTACCACTGAGGAGGTGCTTGACTAACATAGCATGCTGTGTAGGTTGTGCAGGAGAAGGATAGCATGTTATGTATAGTCAGACAGATGGGAAACGCTCATGCTAAATGTTAATGCGTTGCTAGGTTAGCATAGCAGCTCTGCCAGTAGCCCGTAGCTGGTGATACCGGACTCTGTCCTGGGCTCGTATCACATGGAGGTGCCCCCTGTATCATGGCGACAATAAATCATTACCGTCTAATTAAGAAGAGCCGCTGGTGGAAACATCTGCCCCCCACCCCCTTCATTTTCATTTATACCATTAGCACACCTTTCTTGTACCAAGGAGTTTCTTGGTGAAAGACGACCTGTTGAGGTAACCACCCCCCCCCACCCTCCATTGTAGACACTGCTTCACAGATTCTCATCACAAGTCACAAACAGAAGTAGCAGAGCCATAATGGGGTATTAAAATATGCAGTTTCCTGATTTACGTCTGTTACACACAGCAATGATAGAGCCGTAATGGAGTACTGACTCATAGCAGCGGAACGCCTTCTCAGCAGTCTTCTCACTGGAGTGAGGTGCTGTTTGGTAACTCTCCCACCTGTGTATGTGTGTGTACATGTTCGTGCTGGCATGTTCGTTTCTTCTTATGCTTACGAAACCTGTTGCTTGTTTTCAGTCATGCTGTGACCTGCAGTAATGTTAATTAGGCCTGAATGTAGGTCCCGTGCTCCACTCTAAGGCCCCAGCAGCCAGGGAACGTGTCCCATTGGTCGACTACATCCTCACATTCGCACCCTGAGCCCCTCACTGCTTCTGGCTCCTTTGCAGATGCCTGAGGAGCATGACGTGGAGAGTCAGGTGAGAAAGGAGAGGGAATGGAGGTTCCTGAGGAACGCCCGGGTCCGGAGGCAGAGCCAGCGCATCATGCAGAGGGGTGAGGGAGACAGCGGCGTGGAGGGGGGGTTAGAGGGGGAGAGGCTCTGCAGTCAGACTTGCGTTAATTGGAGGCCAAAGCAGCCTGGAGCGAGTCTCTGGCAGCCCTTTGGAGTTGGAAGGGGTTGGGGGAGTGCTCCCTTTCCGGCTCCCCAGTCTGATGTCAGCATGGTAGTCAAAGAGAATCCATGAGATGTCCTCATCAGCCGCCGCCCCACCCCCGCCTCTGCACGGCACGCTGTTGCAGTGGCGTCAGTACACCGGTCCTCCCTCACGCTTCCACCTCAGCCCCCCGCCTCCCGACTTCGTGCCGAGCCTGTGAGATACTTCAATGCTGCCCTACTTTCATTCTTCTTCAGCTCCTGCTGGGACTCATGACTAGAGATCAGAATATTCTGGAACATTAAAAATGGAGTCCTTCTCCATGTATTGCTTTTTTTTTTTCCATTCATGAAATCCCAGGGTTGTAACGTATGTTTGTGAGGTATTTGAGTGGAGACCCCTTAACTTTTTAATCTGATTTCTTTACTGCATTTAATGCTATCACATGGTGCCATTATTAGTTGCAATTATAGTTTGATATAGAAATGTGAGAGGTGCTTTCAGCAGTAGGTGGGAGTTCTCAGTGGTGCCTGCACATCAGACTGGATCAGACTCGGGGTCCTCTTAGGAATGTCAGGATCTACAGCAGGATGTGCCTTTAAGTGCCTGTAGTCCAATTAAAGGGAAGCGGTGACTTCCTGTATGTCTGCACGTGTGTTTGTACGCAGGCATCACTCGCCTGGATGACCAGATCTTCATCAACCGCAACCCCGGTGTGCCCTCAGTGGTCAAGTTCCACCCCTTCAACCCTTGCATCGCGGTTGCAGACAAAGATAGCATCTGGTGAGCAGTTCATCAGGCCTGTAGCCCCTCCCCCAGGCAGCATGTCACATTGTGGTGGGGCTGGGCCTTTAGATGTGAGCAGGCAACCAATTTGCCGTGACCGCCTTGCTCTCTCATGGTTATCCCCTGGATTCTCAATCCCACCAGTTTCTGGGACTGGGAGAAAGGTGAGCGACTGGACTACTTCTACAATGGGAACCCCCGCTACACCCGCATCACAGCTATGGAGTACCTCAACGGGCACGACTGCTCTCTGCTGCTCACGGCCACAGGTGAGGGCTTCGAACCACAGGGAAAACGCTACAGGATGGTGCCCCCTGCAGGCCACATGGGTGTATACATCCCAAAAGGACCGAATTGCTGTCTCTCTTGACCGTCTGCCTAAACAAAGTGTGCGAGCATCCCCGCCAAACAAAATCGCGTGCCGGCAGATTTTTATGGGAACGCTGAGACTGCATGTTCAGAGTCCTTTAACTCCTCTCTGTTTACCCAGAATCAGTTCTTTTTTCTCGCCCTGTGAGGGGGATGCAGGGGAGCTGAGGGTAGATCCTCATTATGCAGTGACTGTCTCCCTCCCCCCTCATCGCGTTATTTTGTTGGTGGTCCTGTCCTCATTACTCAGCTCACATTTGTTAGTCCGGGTGGCTCTCAGCAGTGAGCGTTTCTTCTTTAGAGCCCCATCTGACTCTGCGTTTTGTCAGCCTGGCTCTCTCTATATTTTTTGCCTTTTGACCTCCAAGAAAGAGGTTTAAGATCTTCTACACGGTGCCCTCATACACTCACTCACTGTTCCCCATTTTAAAACATCCTTGTAGTTGGCTGAACATGATGATGTTTTTGGACCGTACATTCCAGGATGCTCTGGGCTGGTATCCCAGCAGCCTTTGGCGGATGACATTTGTGATTAGCAAAACACAGGGTCAACATATGCGTAATAAAGCAGATAGTGAATATGGATGTGTAAGCCTGTAATTTCCTTAAAATTATTATGTAAAATTATTTTAAATTGAAATGTCAAACATTTTTTTTTATTTTAAAAAATGTGCATACATTTCGGTACAAAATTGCCCTCTAGCACCATTTTTACCTTCTAAATTTTACCTTCTACCTTCTTTTTAGCAAAACTTTGAAGTGCTTTTTAAGGGGCTGTAGGCTAGAGGGGGCTGATCCTGGATCAGCAAGTGACATCAAGAACAACACGCATGTCCGACTGGGAAATAGACCCCTTACCTGGAGGTTTTGGATAACGAGAGCTGTAGTGATGGCCTGCCTACCAGCAGGGGGTAGCATTTCACACAGCTGGCATGGCTGTTACAGCTCACTGATGAGCGCTGTTACATTATCGTGCACTGTTATCGGAATAGTAGATGCTTTATTACCAGGAAATCATCTCAGCCCAAACTTTCGCCACTCCCCAATAAAAAAAGCCCATTGACAACATGATGTTTCGGGGGATGGTTTTAGCACTATCTGAATCAGAATCAGAATCTTTTTATTCGCCAAATACAGAGAAGTACAAGGAATTTCTTTTGGTGCGGGTGGTATCATGACAAAAACAAAAATACAAATACAAATAAACATCTAAAAGTAAAGAGAGAAGGTTTTTTTTTTACAGGAGATGTGCAATGCTGAGTCAAACGTGGACAATATAAATAAAGAATAGATAGATAATGGATGGATGTGATGTGCGAAAGGTACAAGAAAGGTACAGTGCAGATGACATCAGTTAGTTAAATATGATAAAGAAGCTTGAACAGTGTGTGGTTCCATTTTGACAGTTTTCCATGGGTCCTTATTTAAAAGGGCGATGGCCTGGGGGAAGAAGCTGTTTAGGTGTTGATTTGTCCTTGTGCCTCAGGGCTCTTATTCTTTGCTTTCGCTGGGATGGAAGATGCTGGAAAAGGGAGTGGCCAGAACGCAATGGGACAGACATTATTTTTTTGGCTCTGTTCTTCATCCGAAATGAGTACAGTGCTTCAAGAGGGGGGAGCTGACAGCCAATG
>JAAGVU020000092.1:12445330-12462788 GCA_011763525.2 Mormyrus iriodes | reverse complement strand
TCCGCTCCCACGTACCCCCTGAGCAATTGGACGATCACCCTAACCATTCAAATGAACCCCGAAACTTAAAGATCAACGACTGCAGGCTCAGTCTTGCCCCCCTCTTCTTTCTGGGCCCCCCCCCCCCCCCCAAGGGAAGGAGGTGTTATCGCAGCCACATCTCTTCAGCAAACCGACACCTACTCAGAAATGCATCTTTAACATCTCGCTCTGAGTTTTAACATTTTAGACAAAGACTTTAAAATGATAGAATGAAATGAAAACAATCAGGTGTTCTTTGTGACTGTAGATTGCTTTGCCAACCATGGTTTGTAAGACAGAAGAATAAAGTCATTGAAATAAACCAAATGCACAAAACCAAGTTTCTGCTTTTTTGTCCCCTTCTCTACCCTGACAGACTTTTTGAAACGGCCGTGTACATGCATTAGTATTCTGTACATGTACTGTATATGACTGTAATGGAATTCTACCAGTAGGCTGCTATAGGATGTCAATATCAGAATGGCCAGCAGGGGGCAGTGAAGCTCCTATGGGAAGACTAGACAAAATAAGTGACAATGATCAACATACATCTCATCCCATTATAAAGAGAGTAAAAATGTTTCAGTTATGTAGGCGTATAATAATAAATTGCAGTCGGCAGTATAAAGGAGCATAATACCTGTCACTTCCATTTTAGGGCTTTGAATTCCTCCCCTGCTCTATGTGTGTGTGGAATCAGCATGTTCTCCCTGGGTCATGCATGTTTTCTTCAGTTACTGTGGTTTCAGTTTTTTTCATCACTTTTTCCCATGGACCAAGGATGCAGTTGACAGATGAATAAAAATTCAAAACCTAAATCTCAAAACTTCATGCACTCCCTTCTAAGGGCCTAAGACAGTGTCGTTCAACCACGGCTGAGTTTAGGTTGCTGGGCCTTAAAAGGAGCAACAGAATCTAAAATAGAAATGCAAGTGGAATTAAAGGAATTGGTAAGGTGATCAGGACAGATATACAGTGAATCAGCAGCATTATTTGTTGACTATAGCTAGAAGCCTTTGAAAAAACACTAGCAGTATCTGGAGTTATGTGGCTAGAAAAGCAGCTTAGAAGTTTTGTAGGAGAACAGAAGTTAAAGGCATATCAAAGTTAATAAACTTATGATCTGAAAAACACATTTGCAATATTTATGTCACTGATAGGCATCCCAGAGAACAAAATAATACCTAGTTTATGACCACAGCTATGAGTTTGTGCCTTGACCAACTTGGTTAAATTGAATGATTCAATGATATGAAAAAATTCCTGAACCACAGGTTTTGAAGGACAGCACACGTGAATGTTGAAATCATCCAGGATCCACAGATTGTCAGCCAGAACAGAAAGTGATGAAAAAAATCATGAATAAAAACATTATTTGGTTTAGCTGGTCTGTATACTGATGCAATGAGCAATGGCCTATAATCTTCAATCATTGTACGTCAAATTATTTAAACACATCAGTTAATTTAAGACATTTAAAACGGTTTTTCAGAAATACTGCAACTTCCCACCTTGGCCAGACAGACTTGGAGTGCTTAGGAAATGATAAATAGGAGGTGAAGTTTCCAGTAGGGCAGAAAAATCGCCAGAGAACAGCTATGTCTCAGTAACAAACAGAAAGTCTAGGTTCCGTGCCGAGATATCATTTAATACAAAAGTCTTATTGACAAGAGATCTTATGCTCAATAATGCTATGTGCCGGCTGTACCGCAGATTGGAAAAATCAATCCCCAGGTGGTGCATATGCCAACTAGGTGACAAACTATTGTTAGCAATATCAATTGTTCCATCACGGGAGGCAGACCGGTTAGGAAAAAAGCTTCAGGAAGCGGTATCTTCGCTTCAAAGAACGACGGGAAATATAGTATCCTCGCCCGATTCAGGCTTCATTCACTGACGAAGCCACAGAAACACTTATAGCAATAAAATGGGAATATATGGACCATATGGAAGACTAGACACTATGCAAGTAAGATCTCAGTCTTACCAGAAATCTGCTCCGTTTCCCTCGTTTTCAGTGGCGTTTCCTCCAGTAAATAGGGCACCACTGTATCCCACAGCATGCGTACAAACACACAGAACAACACGCAGCAGAAAGAAAAGACGAGCCGGCACTGCCGCCATCTTGGTTCAAAAGTGCTAAAAGTAGAAGGAAAGCGCATATGCGAGAGTAGTGTTTCCCAACCTTTTTCATTTGACAGCCCACTTTCATAATTCAAAAAGTACTTGCGGCTCACAATAAATGTAACCACACAAACACTTACACTGAAGTTTCATTACATGTTATTAGCAACATAAACATGAATGCCAAAGAGAAAACATATCAAATCCGATTACAAAAATCAACTTTCCTTGCATATATGCAGTGCTGTAGTGAAAGTACTATACAATTTTTTTATAAACATTCTCACTCGCATAATGAGTGGGCTGGTGTTGTAATCCAAACAGCAAATACTCACTGGTGTACGGTGACAGCTTCACATTCGTGAATTTGACATTCGCGGTTTCGGTTATTCGCAAGTTGGTCGTGAACAATTGACCGCGAATATTTTTGTAGCTTGCTGAAAGAAACTTAAACCATGCGTAATCCAAAAACAATACTGAGAATGATTCGGATCACATACATGTGGATATGTCCAAAGGCTGTGTGTATGATTCTTATAAATATTTAGTGTAAGAGTATTGTAAGTTCTTAGTCCTTAATTATTAGAAGCAATTAGGGCATTTATAAACATTAGTTTAAATGTTTAGAGGTATATAGAAACTATGCAAAAGGTTTGGAAAAACTCGGTATGTCGGAGGGTGGAGCCTGTTCCAAGAATTGGTATTGAAAAGGTGTGAAAGCACCGAACTCTCTGTTGATATATTCTTGCACTGTCTGTATGGGGGGAATCTTCCTTCATGCTGCAGAAGGAAGATTGCGCTTGCCTACTCATGAAGAAGAAAAAATTCTTGTACGTAAAGGTCTGTGATTGATTTCGACTTGGAAATTTTTCTTCTACAGTATTTACATCTTCTGTCCTATACTGCCTGAGATAGGCTCCAGTCACCCCCCCTCCCCCCCAGTTGGTTAAGGGTTGGAAGATTGATGAATGGATAATTGCGGTATTTGCGGTTAAGTACCTTTTTGAAACACTCTACAAGTCCCTGTACCAGCTATAC
The DNA here is from genome assembly GCA_011763525.2 of Mormyrus iriodes. Classification (NCBI taxonomy): domain Eukaryota; kingdom Metazoa; phylum Chordata; class Actinopteri; order Osteoglossiformes; family Mormyridae; genus Mormyrus; species Mormyrus iriodes. The sequence continues at coordinate 12,459,605 of JAAGVU020000092.1, read as the reverse complement.
TGGAATTCAAATAAGCAACATTTTACACGTCAGGTACATCAACTCATCAAAGGCTGCCAAGAAGCATTCTGCATTTCTTGGTATAAGGATCATTGTTTCACGCTGCAGCCTTCTGGGTGCTTGTCTGTCATTGACTTCCCCATTCTTTCACTGTCATCACTGGTACTTTTTCTTCAGCTAGAGCCTGAGCCAAATGTTAGAGCAAGTTTATGCCGAAATAATTTGGGTAGACGGTATTGCACTTTGGAACGCCTTGGTACCATGCTGGCAGCTGGTTCCGTTGGGGTTCCGTTATCAGAACGGTGGGACACTCAAACTCCTGGGCCTCGTGTATGTGCCCGTGCCGGCCAGGCACACAGCACCCCTCATTCTCCTCCCACAAATTCCAAAACAATTCCTGAACTGAGGTTCGCATATCCTCAGGAAACACAGTCACTTCCTGGCAAATCAAGTTAATCTGGCAGAAAGCCCCCACCCACCCATCGCTGACATTCCCTGGCTTGCGGTTTGCTGGTCAGTCACCTCCACGCTGTCCTGCGATGTGGGAGACCCCCAAACCCCTGCCCAGGATGAGAATGAGGCCTTTCTTCGTCCTACTGATCCTCCACACCTGTAAGATCACCTCGCCCACCGGACCTCATGAGTGCATGATGCCGTTTTCAGAGTGTTTAAACTTGTCTCTTTCTTCAATCCCCTCCCTGCTCCTCTCATCCACTCCTTGGGTTCTCCTCCATTTGCCAGGGCAAGGTGTTGAAAGCCAGTATGGTAAGTGTGCTCCTTCCATCGGGCTTAACTAGGTGCCCTAGGTGCTTCAGAAAGTATGTGTTCTGTAGAGTGTATTCATATCAGGGGTGGGCAATCTTATCCACACAGGGCTGGTGTGTATGTAGGTTTTTGGGATAACCTTTAGCTCAGCTGTTCAAACCCCGGTGTGAGACCTCTTCAGCCAGTCAGTCCTCTAATTAGTAATCAGGGAGTTGCAGCAAAAACCTGCAAACACAACGGGCCTTTCTGGATAAGATTGCCCACCCCTGTTTTATATGCTGGACATTGACACATTTCTCAGTTTATGTTTCTGTATTATGCCGTTATTTTGTTGCCATATATTTCTGTAAATGCCTTTTTATTATAAAGAATTGAAAAAGACCTTCTTTGCTATTTTCAGAACATGTTAGACACCCCATCAATTTTATGTAACTTGAGAATAAATGATAAAAAATCATTTTTGACCTTAATTTCCATAGTGAGAGAGCTAGTTCTCCCAGACGTTTTGGTGCAGGCTGGAGAGTGCTGTGGTGTCACGGCTTTGAGATGAGGCTGCTCTCTGCTGCCACATGCATCTCCTATCTCTACAGGGCCATTTCCAATGAAGGCGGGTGCTGCTCTTACTGCAGCAGTGAGAATTGTCTCTTGTTCCAAAAAGAGAGCACTAGCGGTCATATTTTTCAGAAGAGCAGAAGTGAAAAACGTGTGGCTACACGACATTAATGATAGATAGCTTGATATTAAAATGATACTAATGAGCTAATGGTACACGTACATTAATCAAAGTATTTATACGCATCTAAACACACCCGGTAAGTAAAGCTGTTTAGAAATGCATTTCCCTGCCACAGCTTCCTTTCTTGTAGCTCTGTAGGACCAGTGAGATGGATTATATATTTCAGGAAAATCTGAAACTGCCAAGACTACCGTCTCCATTTTCCTCCATGGGCTTCTTATTGGCCACACCAGCAGTCCGTCAGATCGCAGGGCACAGAAGTTCAACAAATTTGAACTTCGGCTGCAAGTTCACCAAGCCATGCGATGAGGGAAACCGCCACAATACTGAGCAGGCTATAGAAATAATGGGTTTCTGCGCAGAGAAGGGTGTGTGCCGAGTTTGGAAGGCCTGCCTCCCATCGTGCTTTTGTCTGGATGAAGCAGAGATTCCACAGCCCCAGTAAAAATGTAAACTGAAGCGGACGTGCACATGCGTGTCATTGTAGCAGAGTCTCACGTTGGGGTTGGTGTCCCGCTCGCTGGCGTAGCTCAGACCACCCCGTGAGCATTTCCCAGCCTCAGCTCTCTGTGTGAACGAGCACTGAGCAATACTGGGTGGAACAAAGTCCTAGAATAATGGCAGCTTGCGCGGTATCCCTGGAATGGCCTGTTTTTTTGTTTCTGATCAACAATTAAGTACTTTTTTCCCTCTGGCGGGTTCATTGTCAGTTTGATGAAGCTAAAATGATGAAATCATTAGCTATAATGCACTTTTTATCATATGTGGTCTAACGCTTGATTTAGTTGATTTAGTTTTAATAATTATTAGTGTTCCTATGTTGCTCCTCATGGATTGTCCGTAATGTTCTTCAGCCGTCTACATAAACCCTGTGAGGATGACGCTGGAGCCCCGAGACAGTGTGAGGAGGGGGGAATATGTTTCTGTCGTCTGTGAGGCCCGAGTCAGCTACACATCACAAGTTACTCTCAGTCACAAGGTCACCTTCTTTAAGGATGATCAAGTCTTGGACACCAAGGAGACGCAAAATATCACAGTGTCGTATGCTATAAAGAGTGCCAGAGTTTCACACTCAGGGAGATACAAGTGTCGCGTCGAAGCAGAAGGCGAGAAAAGTGACAGTTCGGAGGAACTGCTAACCGTCACAGGTACGTGGCGCCTGACCTTTTTCTTTTTGTCCTCGCCTGAGCTGTCGTACACTGTGAAGGTCAGCCCTGCCGCCGTCTGCTCCGTTCCAGGGCCATGCCAGGTGCTGATGCTAGTCCTGTGCTTCCAGGTCTGCAGACTCCCAATCTCAGCATCAACAGAGACCACGTTTTCGAGGGCCAATATGTGATGGCCATGTGCCACGCCCGTGATGAGCACGGCCCCTCCTTCAACTTCTACTTTTACGAGAATGCCAAGGAAATCAAACGTATTAAGAGTGACAATACTGAGGTTAACGTCCAGTTGGACTTCACTCCAGGAAGGAAGAATCTGCAGTGTCAGTATGCCGTGCAGCTACCGGACAATTTTGTGAGATCTGAAATGAGTGAGAACGTGACCATCGATGTGAAGGGTGAGGTTACAATCATCCACATCTTTGTAGAAGGCCTGCAGTACTGTTGTTTTTGTTAGCAGGATTTTTCTTGTTCTGATTCTGCCTTAAAGCGTAGAAGGCAAGCAAAGGGAGCCCAGGTAGCCTGAGGATGGCACTGAAGTGCCATCCTCAGGCATATTTCTCTTAAACTGGCATATATCTTTAAAACTGAATTGGACCATAAAGCTGCACCCCCATAGACTTTTCTGCTAATTTGCAAAATTTGCCCATCTACTTCAGCAAACTAGGCCCAAGACAAACGTGATATTTATATGGGGCAGAGAATTTCCATAATCATTTAAAAATGTACAATTCCATTGTGGGATGGACACAGTAAAATCAGGGCCATTTTGACTGTAGGGGGTGCTAAAAAAATTTAAGAATCGAATCAGTGCAACTGCTTGATGAATCCATTTAGAAGTTTAGAAATGTAATCATGTCAACTTTGACAGTATAATCAGAAATAAAATGATATTCTCAAAAACATGGGCACCATTAACCAACAGGATTTCAGAAACCATTTTACAGGCTTAAAAATGGCCAATCAGGACCAAACATTGGTGGTGGGTATCTACATGGACCCAGTGCTGCTGCATGAATTTTGTGTGCCTTTAACCTGCTGATAGCCAGTCCCGCCTGCCCATGGCATTTGGACCCCACTAATCATGGATATAAGCTTTTGTTTGTTTCATCTTTGCCCATAGCGCTGTCAATAACACCAATCATTTCAGTTTGGCCTGAAACAAGTGTTGTTGAAGGAGACCCTTTGGAGTTGAATTGTAGTATCAGTGAAGGCAACTCAAACTTAAGGGTGAACCTATTTAAGGACGACTGGTTTATTGGAGGAACTGACACCGTCAACCGCAAGCTGACTGCCAGACTACAAGATTCTGGCATTTATGGTTGTGTATTAATGAAAGGAAATGTGGAGAAAATCGTTACAACAAATGTAAGTGTAACAGGTGAGAATGAAATTTCAATTAATTTATTTATTCGTTCATTCATTCATTCATTCATTTATTTTTAAGCGTCCTCCAGTGCTCATTTCCATCCAGTATTCTTTTATGAACAGCAATTGTGCAAAACTTGTGTGTTTCTAGCAGTTGGTGGGTGAGCATTTAGCACTAAAATCTAATGAGATTTTTCTCCACTCCATAGTAGTTTCAGCTCTCTCAGCCAATATTTTCTTGCTGGTATAAAACAGATGCTTTCTAAAATAGGCACTACCAGAAAATTTTGTCCATCTGTCTTCCCATCTTCCAGCAGTTTATCCAGTACGAGGCTGCAGGGGCATTATACAAATGAAATCATATGTTTTTCATTTTTCTCTAACAGCAGTCTGAAATGTGTGTCTGGGAATGTTATAGGCTTTATAACATGCATGCATGCATACAGTGTATATATATATATGTGTGTGTGTGTGTGTGTGTGTGTGTGTGTGTGTGTGTGTGTGTGTGTGTATGTGTATACATTTATATATATATATGTGTGTGTGTATATATATATAAATGTAAAGTTATAAAGCCTATCACATATATACACACACGTACACAGGGCTGTGCCCCAGCCCTCCTCTTCTTCTGCACATACGCATACACACACTTAATTTTTTATACATATATACATACACGCACACACACACAGTACTGTGCAAAAGTCTTAGGCAGTCAACGAAAGTGTTTATGGCTATTTATCTTGGTAGTAATTGTATTTTTTCTAAGAAAAAAACACTATTTAACATCATCATAGCATATGCAAATTGACAGTAGCACAATAGAAAATACATGAGAATTTCATCTGTCCTCCAAAAAGTTACTGATATCTTGTTGGGTGGCTAGATAAACTCTTTGGTTCCTAAACCTCTCCTTAGGGGCACCCAAGCCTTTCCATGTATTTGATAGAGGTCTCTACCAGCTCAATTAATTAATTGAATTGATTTGTTAAATAACTCAATGAGGTACTGATTAGCCAAACAATGTGGGATACTGGTCGAGGCAAGAAATACATGAGTGTATTGGACAGTTGCTGAAAATACTGTGGTGATTTTGGGAGAGGTTTTGAAATGGCTAAGCTGACACACTTGGACAGGCATAATATTATAGGTTTACACCAACATGAAGATCATTTTCAAATCATTTTCTGAGACTGCCTAGGATTTTTGCACAGTACTGTATATATAATTTATCATAGCGGTATAGTTATACAATACTTACTATTTAAAATCAACACAGGGCTCTTAAACGCATTTTGAGGCATAAGCTTGTGTCAGGTAACTGTTTCTTATTCTGTACTGACAGAGCTGTTCTCGGAGCCAGTGCTGACTATGAAACCGCCAGAGGTGTTCGAAGGGGTGCCATTCAGTTTCAGCTGCTCCAGCAAGAGCGTCACGAAAAGCAGAATCAGCCACAAAGATGTCACGTACACATTTTATAAGGACGGCCAATCCTTTGAGGTCATTGGCATGATGACGGCAGGCAAGTCCCTTGATGGCAATTACAGCTGCCACGCTGAGGCTAAAGGGATTTCCAAAAGCAGCAAAGATTTTGTATTGAAAGCAAAAGGTGTGTAATTCATATATTTGTCCTGCCTGACTAAAAATGTTCCTTAAATGCTTGTAAACATAACTAACTTCCTTCTCGATCTCGTTTCCCTCATTTTTGTGTCAGAGCTGGTGTCGACCCCTAAGATAGAGGTCATGGATAAGGTGGTCTTGGGAAAGACGTTCCGAATTCGCTGCCACTCTGAGCGGGGCTCCCTTCCCATCCATTACACCCTAAAGAAAGGCCAGCAATGGGTAGGCAATGAGACCATGAGCCAACCCTCCGGCTATGCTGTCTTCAGCGTCTCCATAATGAACGAAGGTGATATTAGGGAGTTCTCCTGCCACGCCTACAATGACGGCCCTCGAGAGGAGAGTTCGAAACGCCAACTCCAAGTCATAGGTGAGCTCCTCAGTTTATTGCGAAAGACCAGCCATGGGAGTTGAGCGAGATTGGTTTTCCTGTTAATGACTCATTGGGTTGAGTTCTTCATCTGCACCAGGCTTTGTTTGATTCACTAGATTAGAAAGTATTGCTTATTCGACTGAGTTGTTTTGTGAGTACTGCTGAACGTCAGTGCCCCTTAGGGTCCCCAAAAACAGCTCAGCACAACTGGTAAAGGCTTTGTAACACAAAAAAAACATCAGTCTACACATGCAGAAGAAACCTTGCCAGTCACTAAACTGATACGCCCTCTTCTGTCCCCCCAATAGTGCCCCCAACAAAAGTCACGATTTCACTCCAGGGCACCAAGGTGGTGCACGATGAGAGTAATGATATAGAGGAGGGAAACATTGAGGAAGGCAACACACTAAAAATTCACTGCAGCGTCCAGAAAGGCACCCATCCCATCACTTTCTCATGGTACCGCTTTCAAGAGAATCAGGCGCTCAACACCGAGAGAGTGTACAACAACTCCAGCGTGTTCGAAGTGGAACGGGCTAGCAAGGAGCATGAGGGTGGTTATTACTGCGAAGCTACGAACCAGTCGGATATGACTGAGAAAAGTCGCGTCTTCATTATTCAGGGTAAGACCGGCACTGGGGGTGGAAGAGCTGGGGTCTGCTTTGCTGGTCATTTACATTCGCCTTTCTCTTTTCTCCTTCACCGCTTTTCATCATCACTTAAGTGTGGGCCTCACTTTACAGTTGGGCAATGCGGCTCCTTTTAGAGCTCCACCATTTGCATTGATTAGGATAAATGTTGGTCATTGATTTTTTTGAGGGGGGGGCTTGTGCTCCAGTTCTCTACTATAAGGCAGTGAAGTTGCCTTGAATGACAGGGATTCTGACCAACCATAGCTCATTAGCTTGAACATTCAGAATTTGCAGTGTGTATCTGTCCTGAGGAAGGGACTTCCCCCTGTCCCTGCAGTAAAGCAGTGCGTGACAGAATCCCTTCTTTCTGATCCCATGCAGTGAAGATGGCCAGCTGGAAGAAAGCCCTGTTTGCTCTCCTCTGTCTCCTGGTCCTGGCTGTTATCATTGGTGTGGTCTGGTACAAGGTCAAGAGAGGTACAAAAGCGCCCGGTACTGCAACATCCCAAACATTATGTGCCTGACCCTATATGAATCTATTCCTGTTTCTTCCCCCCTTTGCTATAGGGAAAAGGAAGGTGGTCACAGAACTATCAGTGTGAGTTGGCTTGTACCCTTCTTCCTGTCACGGTGATTCAGTAGAGCCACTATGGGCAGATGCTGATGTTCTAACTGTACTTCACTTATTGCACTGTGTGTTCAGATAGCAAGCAGGCATTGGCCCCCCATCTCCCGGGGACAAGTAAAATCTCATTCCTCCTTGTTTGAAAATTCCTACGATGACTTTACTATCACCGTTCCTCAGAAAGCCTTCAAGCGCTACACCAGATGACTCTGTGACCGTGAGGCTCACAAATACTACCGACGTTTATTATTCCCACAAAGGTAGGGCCCCCCCCTTGTCCAATCTCTGCCACATGCACTGGAATCATCTCACTCCCCTGTCCCTTTTGTCTGTGTGCATGTGCGCCGACTACACCCCGCATCCAATTCATGTCATCTAACATCACGGGCAGATGGGCTTTCACGCGTGCCCCTGACCTCTCCTCCCGTCGTCACATCCGCGGTGCCGCAACGCATCACAGATAGAGGGCAGCAGTATCACAGAGCACCACGCAGACTTATCCCAGTGGCTGTCAGGAATAATACGATTCCCTAAAGCAGTGACTGCCCAGCACAGCTGTTTTGCTAACCGCTAACCTCAGGCTTGTAGTGGTATAGTGTGTTGTGAATGCCTGGTTTGACTGTATGTATATCACAGGCAACACAACCCCCCTCCCCCCGCCCCGAATCTTATTACAGACGCAGCACTACACTTTGATGGCATGGAGGGGACAGCGACCAATGGGACGCGCGATAGTGTGACATCACTTCCTGCTAACGGCAGCAACAGGAGCAGCTACAGTAGCCCAGCAACAGTATAGAGAGGGGCCAGCCCGGAGTGGAGGCGTTTCTGTAACCAAAAAAATGACCTGCCCAGTCACATTGGGACAATAGAGGAAATGCCCGTGAGGGATCAGGCTACATACATCCTGATGAAATGAGTTGAGAGACAAACATAGACTACTCTTGTTTTTAACTTTAATTGTTATCATGTATCTAAATTAGACATGGCCGGTAACTATACTTTCAAAAGCTGGTATATCTCAGAGACTCTGCTGTCCCCTCCCTCTCCCCCAAGCTGAAAACGTCCTCCTGGGAGTTCCCTGTACTGTCTGTCACAACCCACCACCCGCAGTGAGCAGGGGCTTTGTGTGCTGGTGAATCCCTCCATGTCCAATCCGGCCCGCTTTCTGTGTTCATTTGCAGAGAGGCTGAAAAAGAAAGCCGCGGCCTTTTCAGTGTGCCCTCTACATGTCTGTCCAGCTCCTCGCCTCTGTCTCCATGCAGACATTCCATAAGTCCATTTGCATGCACTTCATGCTCTGCGTTCACTTTCAGTAATATTTTGTTTGCATGGAAGAAATTTCTCTAAAATAAAAAAGTATTTTTGGAACCTGTCTCCTTCCAGTGCTTTCAGAGTGTTAAAGTATCACATGGTTCATTTTTGACGCTGTTAGTCTTTATAAACTGATTCTGAACAGTAAAATGATTGGTGACGGCTTGTTCTGTATGAGAGGTGACACTGGTGCTTTCTGGAACAATGCTGTGCATTTAGAACTTCCTTCTGGTCCAAGTGAAGTGGCAAAAGCATGTGAGGATCAAGGGTTTCAATGGGTACAGCAGGTAGAGGAAAAACAATAATCCAGCTGTGCGTGAGTGTGTCTGTGTCTGTGCATGACAGTGTTTGTGGGTGAGTGTGCCTGTGCGCGAGTGTGTATTTGTATGACTGTGTTTGTCTATAGTACATTGTGGGGACCAAATGTCCCCATGCTGTAGTAAAGATCCAGCACTTTTTACCTTGTGGGGACATTCCTCCATTTCCCATAGGGGAAAGCTCAGTTTTATATAAATCTGTGACTGCAACCAAAAAACTAAAAAGTTCAAAAGTCTTGTATTTTGTTTAGTTACTTATGGTTAAGATTAGGGCTGGGTGGGGGTTAAGGTTGTCATAGTTAGTATTAGGGTTTTTCCCATAGAAATGAATGGAGAGTCCTCACAAAGATAGGAATAGTGGAGCTGTGTGTGTGGGTTATATATATATTACATTGTGGGGACCAAATGTCCCTACAATGTGATAATAACCTGTTATTTTGACCTCATGGGGACATTTTTCTGGATCCCACAAGGGGAAACCCCTCGCCCCCTGCCTTAGGTGTCCCTAACCGCAGACCCCCTCTTCCTGTGTCTTTCAGTCGATGCTGATGTAGGGGAGAGCAGCGTCTGGGGCAGGAGCAGTTCTCACTCAGGTAGGAATATGGCAGGAAGCAGCCTTTGCCAATAGGGGCCATGAGGTTTCCTGCGGAAAACAGTAGCGGGAGATGCAGCAACATCAATTGCTCGCATTTTACAGTGATTTACAGGGCTTCAGCCTAGGGCCCTGGCAAAATCAGGGGTCCTGTCCCACCTCAGGATAAATGGCTGATCGATCCGCAGTATGATTACCCCCCTTCCCAACCCACAGGTTTTATCACCAGCACTCCCTCCGCCCTTGGCAAATTTTACTGACAGCAACTACCCCCCCACCCTTCCCTTGATTGGCTAAAGCGGCAATATCAGCAGAGGGCCCCCAGAGAAGTTAATCCATCCCCCTGGGCTCTAAAAAGCTCACAGGTTTTTTTTTAACAGTTTCTGTGTTCCGTAGGTAGACATTATGCTGTTGTGTTTTCCGCAGGCTCTGAGCAGAGTGCAGAGGAGGACTCCAGCGAGGTGGAGTACACTGAGGTCATGCACCCCCAGCCTGCAAATGCAACTCAAGGTAACTGAGCGCACAATCTGCCATACTTCCTCCATGAGTGTGTGCTCAGTACTGCGCGATCCGCTCTGAGAGGAGGGTCGTAAATGAGGGCTCACCGGATGCTGAGTGAGCTTGTTATTGTTTAGCATGTATTCCATGGTGAGAGAGGGGAGGTATGTTGATTCATCTCAATCAGATGTCTGTGATGGCCCAAATTGGACTGTTTACTGGAATTCATTTACTGATAAGTGAAATATCCATTTGTGCTCCCTTTTGAGAGTGGTCTATCTAAATTGTTTATAATTTGCCAGACCTTTATGAGCAAGAAAATCACAAATCACACATCCAGAAACAACATAAACAGGAAGGAATTCATTATCATAATTAAGATTACATTTTTAAACCCCACCTATGCCCCTCCCAGCTGACTTCAGTGAGCCTCTTGAAGTACTGTAATATAACAGTGACTGTCTGATTTTTAAACATTGTGCAATATCAAAATTAATTCTTTGTGTATCACAGTATAGTAAAAAACACTCCAGAGGCGTGCTGACACAATAGTGTTTTGTTTGTTATGCAGCTCCTTGTAGGAAAGGCACTGACACTGTGTACAGCGAGCTCCAGAATTCCTGCCAAGGTTAGCCAAACCCCCCCCTGCGCCCAAGGGCACCATGCCCGTTACTGCCAAACAGGCAGCATTGCGTAAAGCTTTCTACCACTTAGCAGGGACAGACTCACTGTGTACAAGCAACAGCATTCACGCACGAGTAGAGAACTGGCAACTGTCCTTTTCCTCTTCCTGTTTTTGCAAGGACAATGTTGTCCTCAGCTGTTCTTTGTGTGAGTCTGTCCCGTTACCTTGTTTGTTAGAAAACATTGACGTGTATCACCAGTAGAGCCCGATCCCTTTGCCGTGTGTGTCTTACACGGTGTGCAGACTTTGCGATTTCTCAGCAGGTTCCAACCGTAACTTGTCGGTAATTGTTTTCACAGGTGCCGAATGTGGCATTGATGGCGTAAGTAACACAGCATCTGACCTACAATGGACCTGCCCTTGGGTGACTTTTTGGGGATGTCAACGCATATATTTACAGTGATGATGCTAGTTTAGTTATCCTTCAAAAAATGCGGGGCGTGTCACTGGGAGCCCCCGACTCTCGTGTAGTGGGAAGTTATTGCTCACGGTTTCCGGAATGAGTACAAAGGCACCAAAGCACTGGTTTCCTCCTTTTATCGAGTTGCACCATCTTAGCCTCAAGATTACCCCCAGTGCCATCCAAAACATCTCGAGCGGTTGGGGTTGGGGGGGTGGGTGGGAAGGGCAGGAAGCCAGCACAATTGAGTCTGGCCTTTGTGGAGTTGAGCTGGGACTGTTTGTAAGCTGGGTGTTGGTGATATTAGGGCAGAAGGAAACCATGGGAGGGAGCGTTAGTGAAATAAAACTCAGATGTGTGTTTCTTTTGGCCACAAAGGCCCAGATATCGTGACCTGTTATCAGTTAACATGAGGTGGAACTGCGAACAAAAAGCAATTTGAACCAGTATATTTAAAAAATTATTCTAAGTATTCTTTGTTCCATTTGCTGAAATGATATTGCAGCATTAGAAATGCAGTGGTCTAGATTAGAGCTGACTTATTCTGGAGTTTTTCATACTGTTAGGGATGGGAGAAATGCTGTTGCGGTGTGCTGTGAGTCACTGGCCATTGTGATCCACATCCACCTGATTATTTGGTTTGCCACTGGATTAAATCAGGCAGTGATTGATGATCCAGTTCCCCTTTGTGAGTTTCAAAGCACCATTTTTCATCAATCCTTCCATCCAGAGTATGACTTTAATTCATATAGTAGTTCTCTTTGTCTACTCATTAGCACTAGATTTATATGTAAATACTGTATGCCTGAATATATACAATGTCATTATTCTTCATGTGTAATATGAAGGGGAAGTGTAACTGTGTTCAGATTACTGGTATGTGCTTAGGTTTAATATTATAGTTTTTATATTACTCTTACTCAGAGGTGGATAGTTCAAATCCAGAAAGTAAAAATCCAGACCAAGATTTTGTTTCAACCAACCAGTTGAGTATTAACAGTCACAGTCACGGAGTACTCAACTGGTTGGCTGAAACAAAATCTTGGTCTGGATTTTTACTTTCTGGACCTGAACTATCCACCTCTGTTCATAATCACAAGTCGGCTGTAAGTTCAGAGCTGAATTAGATTTTTTTATTTGATTTTAAGTGCCATTTCTGCTGACCTGAACTGACATAACCTTGTCTACGTTCTTCCCAGCAGGGGGCAGTGGAGTACGTCCACCTGAACCAGGATGAAGCCCTGATCGTGCAGTGACGCTGGCGCCCCCACCCTGCCATACGTGAAACACCACTTGGCTCAGACTATAATTTGTTAAACCGCAGCTATGGATTGTAATGGGTACCTGCGCTTTACATGTGGGATAAACTTTCACTTCTAATTGGTGTTCTGTGGATCTCACCTGGGATCATTTAGGAGTTGGATCAGTTAGTGTGGGCACAGGCACATGCAATAATACACACCAAACTAATGGCCAGTAGATATGACTACAAGATGCAGGAACTTATTAGCATCTTACAGCTCTGCCACATACTATTGGAAATACTGCATTTTCTAGGCTTGTAAGTAATCATTTATTTAAAGCCTCTGGAAGCCCTGGGTGTAATACTGTCACCAGTGGCGGGTTAACGTGTTCAGGGGCATCTAAGCTACGCTTTACGTAGGCCCCTCATCGGCCCCCCACTCCCCAAAAGGATCCAACAATTTACTATAAAACTATTAAATATTAATAACTATAAAATTGTTTTTACTAAGTTAAAAAGAATGTGACACTTTATCAAAGGACAGCAGTCACATCAGAAGAACAAGAAAGCAGCAAGCGTACACTTTCTCATCAGTCATATGCAGCAACCAGAAAGAGCAAAACAGAGACCGGCGGTAACCTTAAAACATCACACTCTGATCCAGTGGGTGCCAACGGCAACCACAATGTGCACTCAAGATACATTTACCATAGATAACCTTACAGAGAGGGGCAAATTCCAAAATAACATAAAACAAGTTCTGACTATTAGAATGTTTTCCTTTGTGCATCGTTTATAATGACAGACTCCATGTAACAGAAACATACTGCGCATGTCAGAAAATACGGCCAAAACGAGCAGCAGAAAAAACAGATACCTTTAGAATCGTTCTCCCCGTTCAGTTTTAACCAATCACCAACTAGCAAAAACAAATTAACGACCAATAAAAGATCTCTTCTAAAACATATTAACTGCTAAAAACTGGACAACCAGTAGGGGCCGCCTGATCGCTCGGGGCTCCTAGAGCCTGTTCATTAATCCCACTCCCCCCCCCCGACTGTCACTAGCTGCGGCTCTCCCAGTAACAGCAGGCAGGTGAAGCAGCCAGCCACAAAGTGGAGTCAGAATCACAGACTGTAACCTGATGCCCACAGCTTTGTTTCAGCGAGAGGAAAAAAGGGGTATTTTAATGAAATTTTTGATTAAATTTCGTGTAAATACAATGCATTGCCGTTTTAAAAAGTGTCAGTTTTGAAAACATATCAGTTCTACTCAATACCACTTGAGGTCAGTGTCTATACATCTCAGAATAAACGTCGTGCTCACAGCACCAGAAATTGTCATCACTGTTAACTGGCTATATGCTTTTATAGCATTTTTATGTAGAGTGTAATGTGGAAGATAGTCACCACCTCTCCACAGTTTCCAGCCTACAGCTGCGGTATCGCATTTCGCTGGATGACTCACAGAACATCGTTTGGGCTGCAAGAGCGCAATGAGAAAGGGAAGTGTGAGAAAATGGAAACGCAAACAGAGACTTCCTTTCCAGTGCTGTGTGTGGACGATAACTGTCACTTTGCCCCTGGCAAACAGACCCAGATGCCCTAGAGGTCTGATTGTCAAGATGGAAATATCCGTATTTGGGCAGAGGATGAGGGTAACGGGAAGAGAAACAAACCTTACCTGTATGAACGGTATGAACTAGGATCATCAGCAACTTAAAGAAAGGGTTTTCAATGTAATGATACATATCCATACAATTTTCGAGTGTTAAATATCTCATTATCATTGTCAAATATTTTAAATGTCAGTTTTTAAAAAAAATAAAGTTTCTGTCAGAATGTTCGATAGCCTGCAAGGGGTAGTAATATATATACACTCACCTAAAGGATTATTAGGAACACCTGTTCAATTTCTCATTAATGCAATTATCTAATCAACCAA
>JAAGVU020000092.1:12406491-12421433 GCA_011763525.2 Mormyrus iriodes | reverse complement strand
AGAATACGCAGTACAACCGCTGCATCCCAGTTGATGGCACCATTACGACTTGTAAGCGTCCCGCTGTTTCACTCAAGCCGTCCCGATCTGTGCACTTTCCCAATGACATCGTCTTCCAGGATCACATTCGGGAGGGAGACCTGGAGCAAGTAGGGCGCTTCATCAGAACTAAAAAAATCTGCGTGGAAACCATTTTCCAGTCAGGTAAGAGAATTAGCTGCTACAGCAACTGCATGTATAGCACGGTGGCTTGGGGGGTAGTGTTGTAGCCTCATACCCGCAGGTTGTGGGTTCAAAAATTATCTCTGGAGCTTGCATGTTATCCTTATGTGCAGTCCGGTTCCCTCTTGAAATCCAAAAATACAGGTAGATGAATGCGCCCTGTGCTTGCTTAGATAGGGTACAGGTTTACTGTGACCATATACTAGATAGACTAGAAACTCAAATTGCCATTAATTAATAAATGCAGTTTGTGTAAAAAAAAAAAAAGTACTTCCTGCCATACGAATAATGAATTCTTTGCTGTCACTTTTCTGCAAAGGCTTGACCAACATGGTTGCATGAATTGTATCATAACCAATGCAATGGCCATCGATGATTCCACAGGCATGGCAGCACTCCATGAAGCCGTCCTCTCAGGCAATTTGGAATGTGTGAAACTGCTGGTGAAATACGGGGCGGACATCCACCAACAGGACGAGGAAGGCTGGATGCCCTTGCACATGGCCTGCAGCGATAGCTATCCACACATTGCCAAGTAAGCTGCTGTGAGATGCAAATATTCACCTTGCCATCTACACCTTCCTATGGCAGCATGGTCAGCACTACTGTAACAGCATGGTCACCGGAAAGATCTGCTAGTTTCCAACATGCATAGGTGTAGACAGAACCACATCTAGGCTACAGAAGAGAGAAGCATGCTTGTCACTGAATTTAGCAGAAATTAAACATTGTCCATTCCAAGCGCTCAAATACAATGATCAAGCAACGGTTTGTCTCTCAGAACCCATGCAACTGAAACTGTGAGCTTCAAAGCTCTACATGGCATTTTCGCTTGGTCAGTGCAGATGCCCCCACTTTGCTTGATATTCATCTGCCATTGGTGCTCCCCTCAGGTACCTGCTCTCTCTGGGTGCCAATGCCAACGCTGTGAACAAATGCGGGGAGAAGCCAGTGGACCTCATAGATCCCGACTGCAAGGAGTTGCTCAAGCTGTTCAAGGTGGGCTGTGACTGACCCAGAGGAATGTTTTCACTAAAACTCAAGTGCGCCCTCTTCCCCCGCGTACGCTGACGGTAACAGAATGAAACGGCAAAGTCAAGCCGGACGCCCTGAGTTCCAGCGACCTCTGGAGCAGGAGGACAAGTCTGGCCCAGTGAAAGGAGTCAGGCAGCTGCATCCGGACACGTTGTGGGAACTGGAAGCTGCTGAGACCTCCCACCTTTTCTGATCTCAGATTGGATACATGCACACTGGTTTTCTGAACTGAAAACGGTACTTTTGTTACGTTGTGTCCTATATTTTTATTCTGGCATTTTTATTTTATTAATTGGTTCTTCGGTTTTACACATGTACGAGACAATGTTACATCTAAACATTACAGCAAGATTTCTAAAAAGGTTCATTAGAAGTGCTTTTCTCTGAATGTTAATTCGACCACAAATGAACTGCATCGTATATCCTGAGATTGTTTGCATTTGCATTTCTTATCAGTTTCCCATCTCCAAAACTAAAAGATAATAAAACTTAGTTTTAGAACGTTAAAAATGTTAGAAATGTTAAAAAGCACACACACATAGTAAATGGACTGACATCATGCTGTACGCCATATAGTGGTTACTGCTTGTAACAAAAGGCACACAGCATTTATGTAACCAGTTTATTCTCCTGTAGAGAATAGTAAAAACAGTGAATATTGATTTGCACTTAAAAAACACAACATCATCGCGGAATGAATGTTTTTCTGCTCTTTGCACAAAGATCCTTTCAACCCTAAGTTATATAACTTCTTTTACTTATTATTGTCTTATTATTACTGTTAAACGGTGACAATCTTGCTAGAAAACTGTACGATATTCTTTACTACTCACATTATTTGTTTTTTATATATGTTATACACTTTTAAAATAAAATTTCATTTTGTATTTGTCATTCTGGGGATACAGTCTATCAAATACGACTTCTCGAGAACAAAAAGAACAAAGGAAACCATTAAATATTGACGTGAAGAGAGAAAACAAAGTTAACTTCGGCTGCCGGTAAATACGAGTCTTAAGTTATCGGGTAGTCGGCAAACGAAAGCTCATAATTATGGGGACCTAAGTAGGAAGTTTTATTTTTATAAACACTGTATTTAGTGCATTTGCAAGTTTTAGGGGAAGACAGGGATTTCGGTACAGCTGTAAGAGCTGCTTTTGCCGAGGTTTCTGCGCGGCTCCGGGAGCCGCTTTTGTGCGGCTTTCGGCGCAGTTGCACGGACCGCCTTTGTCGGGCTTCCGCCTGCTTGCCCGGAAGGGATCGGAAGGCAGGGGCAGCGTCACGGCCTTCGGAGGCCCGAAACCCAGCAGGGAAGGAGGGGAAGAAAAGAAAAGAAAGAAGACAGAAAGAAAGGAGCCGCTGGCTGCCAAACTAGCATTTACCGGGCAACCCGAGCACCTCGCCGCCTCTCCTTGATACCCGCGATCCGCTTTGTCTTAAGTTACCGGAACCAGCCGAAGTCGGGCCGATGATCGCTAGCCGGTACTGATAACTGGGTCAGCTTGCGCTTCGATTATCATTAACCAGCGAGCCCGGTAAGTGTCTTCTTTAGGATGCATATATCCTGACTTCTGTCGGAGTTGCAGGGAATGCACATGGAATTTGGCATATATCTGCATGTAGTCACACATTTAATCACTGAGTCGGTGATATTATTCGCCACTTACAGTCTGCTGTCGTTTTCTTATCGCTTCAAATTCAGAGTAATAGTGAACAGAGGTCGGAATCCTTTCAGATACGGCAGTGTTGATGTCATGTACAGGAACGATTCTTTTTCTTAAACACATTACACGTGTAATGTAACCTATAGCCAGTTTAATCTAAGATGTGTTTGTTTTAGTGTAGGTGCAAAGATATCCCTCTGTAATTGTGCAATCTGAAACCTACACCCTCCGGGAAACAACGTGGGCCACTCACAACCTCTCTGTCATTTGGCAATTGGCAGGAAGCCTTTCTATTTATATTTAGATAATCTGATCATGGTTAAAGGCCTGGAGACGCATGCATGCATGCATAATCACCACATTTGTAATTTGCCACCATAAATGTCCTAGTTACATAGAAATTCTGGTATGCTAAAAGTATTATTTACTAATTGCAAAGAACCTGGGTAGTTACCCTAAGGTATTCATATGGGACCTATAGACATGTCGACAATAATATGTGGTGTGTTGGAGATCTCTCTTATCCATCCTCTCTAGATGCCTTTTCCTTTCCAACTGGCTATATGGAAAAGAAGCAGGTATTTTTGTTGCCAGAAAGTGAATCCATTACTGTTTGTTTTGGCAGAATGAACCGCGGCAAACGACCAGTTTCCTAGGTTCCCAAGGCTCTGCCAGTAACAACAGGGGTGAAGAGGAAAAGATCAACTAAAGTCAGACACCGAAATGACTAGGTATGAGGATGTGCTCCTGGCCTAAGGGGTGCAAAAGATTTTTGAATGTAATTGTAAAACTGGAAGCCACTGTCAATTTTAGAAATTATTGTGGCCTTAACAATGACTGCCATACCATGTCTCCTTATCTAGTGTTTGTGAAAAACATTTTTTTCTTATTTATGGCTGGCCTGTACACTTGATATTGTGTTGTTCACTCCATCCATAAACGGACTGGCAGCATCTGCCGTATTTTTATGCTTGATTTTATTTCTTGTGAGGGTTTGTATATTTTTAACTCTTTCCCTACCAGTAATTCTTATGGTGTGATGGACTGTCCTGTTTTCATTCCCAGCTCACCAGCTGCTAGGATAGTTCATAACTACAAACGGACGTCCAGCCCTCGGTCTCCGACAAACACAGGAGAGCTCTTCACACCAGCACATGAGGAGAATGTGCGTTTCATCCATGACAGTGAGTCAATGGTGGAATGTTATGGGTAGCAGACATTGGGGATTAACCTCAACACCATCCACAGTCACACGCTGTATTTTTTTTTTGCTCCGTCTGACTTGCTTGCCTCTCTCAAACTTAGTCCTTGCTGTCTCTGTACACCTGCAGAAAAAAGTCAGATCATCTCACTGGTTGCATGTAATGCATCTTTTGTAAAGAATTAGAAAATTGCAAAAACTAAATAAGTAATAAGTTCATTAGTTACATTTATCCATAAGTCACACTAGTGTTACTTGCCAAATCTTTAATAAATTGCTTCTTTATAATGCAATATAAATGTCCCAATACAATACAAGAGAAATTGTCATGTTAATAGTCTAAATACAATCAATGCCTCAACACTGTTTCCATCAGCCTGGCAGTGTGTTATGAGAGACATCAAGTCCTCCCAGAACACTGACCGAGGACCTCAAGAATATGTGGAAAAGAACCCAAACCCTGCCCTTCCTTGTAAGTCACTTTGCACGTCTTTATGCACAACAAGCACAACATTGTATTGTTCAGTTTGTTTGTTTTAAAAATACTGAATTTGGCTACTTTGATGAATGGCGGTCTTCAGTATATTTACATTTTGTTATAAAAGTATTTGCATAAATCCCATTGTCTCACCCTGCAGTTGCATAAATCGGGATGATATTTTGTTTCACTGGGCGTGTAATCTTGTCTTGCGAATGCCCATTGTTGTTGTTGCTGCTGCTGTTGTTGTAAACACCACTGTTTCTGTCCTGTCTGCAGCTTTCACGCCAGTCGACCTCAGTGAGATCAAAAGGCGCAACACGCAGGACTCCAAAAAGTCTTAGCTGTCTGTCCTAACTTGTCTGGCTATTTTTCCATTGTTCCGAGACTCTCTTCCAACAATCTTTTTTGTCAGCTGACCAGCCAATTGACCAATCCCAGGATGGCTTG
Source organism: Mormyrus iriodes (assembly GCA_011763525.2). NCBI lineage: Eukaryota > Metazoa > Chordata > Actinopteri > Osteoglossiformes > Mormyridae > Mormyrus > Mormyrus iriodes. The sequence continues at coordinate 12,416,383 of JAAGVU020000092.1, read as the reverse complement.
TATTCTTGGCTCCCAGGACTGTTCACTGGCCCTTATACAGCTACAGTACAGTGACTGAGCCCATTTCCCGGCCCTGCTGCATGGGAAATCATGTCCCACACACAAAGCACACTTTGTTGACATCTTCAGAGCTTGGCTCTGCTTGACTTCTGATTTTTGGCTTCCCTGTTTGGGAGGTGGCAGATGAAGGGGGTTAGGATTGTGTTTTGCACTGTGGTGTTTCTTTTCTCTTGATTGCTGGATCCTGGATATATTCTAGCAATGGGAAAATGACACTTTTTGGAACTGGGTTATAGCAAAATGTATTATTGCAGCTAAAGCAGACTCTATCAGGAAAGTAGCTCTGATTAGTTGGTTTTAAAAGTCAGTCCATTTATTTTCTCTTGGCAAGGATTACAGTCTTACTTTTTGCTCTGCTGACTTTCCTGGCTATATGATTGGCAGAATGTTTCCAAGGGCTGATGACATTTTTAGGTGAAACTAGTATGATAGAACAAAAACATGGTGATGAGGTTGAGTTAGGTTAAGCAGATATTTTAGGGTAATTTCTGACCTTTTAAAAAAATGCAGCTCCTTGCAACATGATGACTGTCTGATCATAGTTCAGACCATTCATTGCCCCATAAAATGTATTTATTTTTAAGTAACTGCAGATGCATATACTAGTTACACAATGCTGGTGTAACAATATCTTGCTAAAAATCAGCTATAATAAAGAGCTCCACTTGCGGGTATTGTGAATTGTTTACCTTGGTTAAGCAGAAAATTATGTTGTATTCAAACTCTGTTCCCTGTAATATGCTTTCCTCCTAAAATCATGTTTTTAATATTTAGACCGTTGTCACCTTATTTTATTATAAACAATTAATATATACCCTATTCACCTGACTTGTTAGAATTACATGGAAGTTTGTGAGCAAACCTGTTAAAACTGGGGGCACTCTTTAATATTGGCAGGTAATGACTACAGTTTGTAGAAGCTTGACATACTAGGCTTTTGGTGTACAATGCTTGGCTGCATTGATCTTACATGTGTCCACTCTCTGCAAACCTTTCGCAAGGTAATTATTGAGGTTTGTCAGGTCCACTCAGCCCTATTTTGTTGACTGCACAGGATGCTGCTGGTGAAGCTGCTGTTACATGCTTCTGCACTAAACCGGTTTTCCAGCGTCTGTCCTGCAATGCTGAAGCCGTCATCTAGTGGCATTTCAATTTTTCTGCGCCTCCAAGATTCCTTATAATCCTGTGGAATACAAAATACCAAAGCCAGATGCGAATGGTGTCTCTGCTGTTTGCTAAAGATCTGCTTTGTGCTGCACTAATGGCAAATGTGGTGTCATGGAAAGTCTAAAGTCTCGTGTATCTGAACAGAATTGGACTGAATGTTGCTTAAAATATGTTTATTAGGATTCTGGTTCTTCCTCATTGTCAACTCAGGAAGGCATGTTATTTTCGTTACTTTTTATTTGTATCATACATGCTTCGCTAAAATGGAGTGCAAAGCATTTAATGATGTTTGCAAATGAAAAGAAAAGACAAGTCCCAAAAAATTCCAAAAGCCGTATCTACTGAAGATTTGTGTAAATAAAGCTTTCTTAAGACATACATAAAATAGTCGATTTCTTTAATGAAAAAAAGATGTAACAAAGTAATCAGCGATGCACAATAGATACTTTCTGATGCTGTGCATATGACAGTAGTGTCTACTTCAGCCCCATTGCCATGGATTCCATCAACGTGCATGGGGCTGTCACTCAAACTTCATCTTGTAATTACCAAATTGCTTTACTACTGAAATACGGAACACTGTTTAAACAAGTAATTAACCGCAGCCTTGATTAACAGAAGGCAGGAAAGTGAGTGTAAATAAGCAGCACACTGATTGCCTGGAATGGAGTCACACCCCAGGGGATGACCTATCGATGGTCATACCCGCTTCAGACTGTTCTGAGCGGGCCAATGTGCGCCGCTCACAAGGAAAAGACTTCAGGGAACCATGGTGCAGTACTTCACTTGCAACAGAGTCAAATGATATTAAAGCCCAACGTAGTCCTGTCACCAAAACACATCTGTCAAATGCAAGCTTTTTCCGAGTCCATATACATGTGATAATTATAATACTGTTTTTTTTTCCAAACAACACATGAATAATAAAATGGTACAAAGCATTATGATGAAATCTTATTCAGTTATCAGGTTAAAATAGTTACCTTTTTTCCAGACATACAGATACTACATAACTGATGTTGACATAAGCATATGGATGTCTAAATTAGGATAAAGAGGCACCTGCAGCTTATATAATCAAAATAATAAATAAAATGTGTAGACAATGAGTGGGTTTCGGTTTAAAGCATCTAAGCCCCTTGTGTTGCATTTCGACTTTCTGAAACAGTTCAAAGACAGGTGTGGCGATGTCATTCTTTGAACTTCCATTCCTGGCGGCACATAGGACATTGCTGCTGCACCTGCTGTGAGTTCAGCCACTTCAAGATACAATGCATGTGGAAACAATGAGAACACTGGCCCCAGACCAATGGGCAGTCGTCACCAGGCACCTTACCTGAAAAAAGATATTCCTGTTAGCTTCAAATTCATTATAACTGGTCCTTACAAATACATAAATGGATGTAGGGCATATCAACTGTCTTGACACTTACAGTCTGGACAGCAGCCATTAAAAGACATTCTACAGATGCCACAATTCTCGTCGTTGGCCACCCACAGCCAAGATGCCACGCCGTTCCATTGCTTGATCTTCACCTTCATCGTCGACTTATAGGCACTGTAGATCACAACACTGGGCGTTAATAGTTTGTCAGTCCGAGTCACAGCGGATTTAGTATATGAAAATCATAATCTAGTTACTTCAAATCAGGACATCGAATAAATTTATATTTCTCTATCAAACTGTTCTGAACCAACACTTCAGATTATTACGTTACGTATAGTTATTTAATGGACCGGCAAGTCGCCCAGTTCAACTGATACCTCTCCACCGCAGTAAAATTATTCCGAAAGATAACCAGCGAATTAAAATTTCTAAAATTAAAATCTGAATTTACTTCTTGAACAACTACAATTCAAATCTCTTCAGCCACAGAGCTACCTGTAAACATGCTTGCTACACATCGTTTATGAGATCTCACATGTCTGCTATAAACAAAACTGAAAACAGCAACGTAACAAATTGTTATATATCTTGATACCTAACGATTTCATCAAAAATGCGACTTCCACGGCGCTGGACTCTCCGTTTAATACCACACAAACACGATTTCAAATAAGTTGTTACGTTTACATCTGCTCCCCCTTGTTCGACTTGAGGGATAAAACATCGCCCCCTTGCGTAGTGGAGGTAGATTTCATCTTACTGCTTGATGCGGACGTTTCATCGCAGTATTGCTGCCACTCGCAGGACTGTAGTAGTTACTGTAGTCTAAAGTGTAATCATTTTAGATAAAATTTATTCTGAATGTTATTTTTATTAAATAATCACATTTAATAGAGAGTTCATGTTTTCCTCCTAAGTTGAAACATATATGCATTATTATATTTCGCGTATAGGCAGCAATTAACATTTTACTCAATGTATTCTTGGGAGAAGATAGTACACAATGTACTGTAAATGGCAATGTAAAGAGTTCGGTTTTCATATGGCAAGATATTGAAAATAAACGTTATTTGTAGATTGGATGATACTTTACATTAAACCTAATAATAGGGGAAACTATAAATACAGTACACTAGCAGCACTTATATTACAATCTCAGTAACGAATGCCTTTTAATCTGTTCACTGGCAATACGGCGCATACCAAAACTGCCGCAACGACGTCAGTGCCCATACTGCCCCAAAACCAACATCAAACGGAAGTTGCGCAATGAAAGAAAAACGTCATTTCCTGGGAATGATTAAAACCGAGCAGCCCGTAAGCGCTGTTCTTACATTAGTTTAGTGGTAGCTAGCCGCAGAGAGCTAGTTAGTGGTGAGCTCTTTGGTGTGTACGGTGTAAAGATACGTGACTTCAGCGGCGCCATGGCTGACAAAATGGATATGTCGCTGGATGATATTATTAAGATAAACAAGCAGCAGCGAGGGGGCGGCGGGGCGCGTGGCGGTAGAGGCCGTGGTAGGGGAGGGTTGGGCGGAGGACGAGGCGGTAACGTCGGCCGACTTGGAGGCACCGGAGGAGGAGGCTTTGGGGGCCGAGGCAGCGGATCGGGCCCTTTTCGGAATCGACAAACCCTAAGCCGGGGTAGAAGCAGACCTACGCCGTACAGCAGGGTAGGAGAAAGAAAAAGAGATGGGCTCAGAAATCGGATAAGATCGTGGCATCAGAGTCCTCAGTCTTTTAAAAAATATTATATACTTAGCTAACGTTGCTAGGTAGTATGGGAACCATCTGGAGTTTTAATTTGGAGCAAAATGTTAATTGGGCACTACTAAAGTGACCATCGTTAGAGGAAGTGTAATTCATGATGTTTTCATTTACCCCAAGCAGTAACCTTAAATTTTGATTTCATAACGATATCCAACTCGCCGTGTCGAGTGTATAAATTGCCTTGCAGCGCCATCTTGAAAGAGATGAAGAAGCCGGTGTCCAGCTCCAGTCTACGGATGAGTGCAAGTGTTGTTCAAAGGGTTTTTTTTCCCACGAGCCACAGTGGATCCAATGAAAAATGTATTTCTGTATGAAGTCGACCAGAATCATTTAGGGAATCTCCTCCAAATCAATGAATGAACGAACCCACTCCGGCGCTCGAATCCATGAGACCTTTGTCGGATCTACTTTAATATAGAAGTCAGTGAATTTAGAAGAACCTGCAACTTAGTCACAAGGAGAAGACTAACAGAGACTTTTGTTAATTTAAACGAAACGCGACCATACGATCGGCTCCATTGTTCTGACAAAATGGCGTAAGGACAAAATGGACGCTTAAACAGCTGACCGCCATTTCTGCTCCATGGCACGGCGCTCAGAGCCTCAACATATATTTATGGACTTAAGCTTCCAGAAACCAGCGCATCATTGGACTTTCCTGGTCGTGAAGATGAGCATTCTCCCGGTTTAAGTAGGAAATGGAGCCCAGCGCTAGACGAGCCAGGCCGCAGCATTTCCTCAAGCCGAGAAAGGAATTTTCTTCCAGAAGGATTAATTTCACCTCCGAAGTGACGATGCAGCGACGGGGATTGTCGAAGCAGATCGACCCTGGCTTTCACTGTTGGGGAGGGGTGTCAGGGGTACTGATTAAAAGTGAGGCTTGGAATATGCATTCTCTCAGTGGGGCTCTTAATTGATATGCTCCAGAGCCACAGATTCTGAATCATTAGAGCGCTGTTTGAGTTGCCGTTTTGTAAACCACCCCTTTGTCCAATTAATTGAATGTATTTAACTGCTTGTGATTGTGAATGATTTTTCTGCCCATTTGCTTGTTTTAGTTTTATTTAAAACCCCACCTATTGTACTTGGGTTGATGTGTTGAGCTGGTGTGTTTGGAAGTTTTTGTTCATAGTACACTAGTGATATATTTATGTAGTGTCTGTTGTGTGCATTTTCACCATTACCTTAAAGTGTAATGGAAGAAGAGTTTGAACAGGACAGCAGGTTGGTGTTCCTTGGAGAAGCGGGAGTTGCCTCTGGCTGCCCCATCACCTGGCTGCATGGGATCTCTGTGTGATTGGCAGGGACAGGGGCTCCTGAAGTTAGCAGGTGCGTTCTTTCTTTGTCCTTGCAGCCCAAGCAGCTCCCAGACAAATGGCAGCACGACCTGTTTGATAGCGGCTATGGCACCAGTGCCGGCGGAGGCGCAGCTGGCGTGGAGACAGGTGGCAAACTGCTTGTGTCAAACCTTGACTTTGGGGTTTCTGATGCAGACATCCAGGTATCGTCTTAAGTGTGGTTTTGTATTCCTCTCTGCATGTCCCTTTTCTGCATTAATTCCTGTAACGACCATGTAATTAAGCTTGCCTTTTCTCCCTGAAGCCTTGCAAGTGCCACTGACATTCTGTGAGGTGGGGAATTTAATCATACCAGGAGTTCTGATGCCCGTCTTATTTTGCAGGAGCTGTTTGCAGAGTTCGGGACATTAAAGAAAGCCGCAGTGCACTATGACAGGTCGGGCCGCAGCCTGGGGACGGCGGACGTCCACTTTGAGAGGAAGGCTGACGCACTGAAAGCCATGAAGCAGTACGATGGGGTTCCTCTCGATGGTGAGTGTTTGGTGTCAGGTTTTCTGAAGTGATATGAATGTCGAGTTGCTGAATTTTTAATTGCAACAAACAGGTCGCCCAATGAACATTCAGTTGGTCACGTCGCAGATTGACACACAGAGGAGGCCTCCCATGCAGGGGTAAGTGGGTTTTTGTGGTTGATGCTCCTCAAGAGCCTAGAATGGAAATACAGGACTAATTGTGTCATCAATGTGCAGTTTGAATCCTGTAGGTGGCCTCAACAGGAATAGACTTGGGGGCGGTTTCGGAGGAATGACGAGACGGGGTGGCAGGGGTAGCGGGACCAGGGGCAGGGGACGAGGAAGAGGCGGACGTGGTGGTAACAGGCAGCAGCTGTCTGCCGAAGAGCTGGATGCACAGCTTGACGCATACAATGCAAGGGTGAGTGACCTGGCAAAGGGCCCAGCGTATACAGTGCAAACGCTGCACGGACACAATTTAACCATTCCCCCTCTCTGTTTGCAGATGGATACCAGCTAGACATCAAGCACTCAACCGTATCTGTCAGCTACTCTCAGCCTTGGCAGTAAACCGAACGCTTGCTGACTTTGAGCAGTAGGCACAGGATGTTTTACTTCAGCGCATACATTTTAAATTTATCCAGAGGGTTTTTTTTGACATTCTAGTTTTCTTTGTACGTTTTGGACTGTAGGATATAAAAGGGTGTAGTTGCTTTGTTTTGTCCTGATCCCTTTTTGCATCATTGTAATAAATCTGCAGTGTCTGTTAATGCCACAATGACTGCCTGCTCATTTGTGATGCCAGTACAAGTGAAGGGGGTTTAATTCATGTGGATTTTTAAATGTTTCTACTGAGATTTGAATTTAGCCATTGCAGTTTTGGCTGGTAACGTCAGCCTTTTATTCTAGCCAGGTTTAACCTTTGTAATGCTCTTATTTTTTACTTGGTTGCTGGACAATGTTACTCTTTGTATTTGTAACAGCCTTGTTGTGTTTTAGTGGTTCTGTTCAGTGACTGAAGGGCTGGTCCATGGTGACCAATTATGAACATGTATTTTCCAAACCATCACCATTTGGCTGTAGAGATAAGGTGATACCATGACCAAATAAATGGCCATATGTTTAAGCGCTGTGATATCCTGTACATATTTGCCTCTCTGCTTTGGTCAGTCCTCTGCATTTTGTAAATTTAAAGGTTTCTCTGCAGTGTCTACCTTTTCAATTCTGTGAAAATAGTGGTCTGTGTGTTTTCACTAAATAACTCTTGGTCTCATGTCTTTGCGTTTGTTCAAAACGACCCATTGGCATTTTTGAGGTCATAAATTGGGAGGGGTTGTACTGGTCAGTCTGACCTCTTAACCAATACATCTGCACGGCACTGCCTGATATTTCATGGGGGTTTTCGTTGAAGTGTGCTTGAGACAATCTTTTGCCCTATAAGAAGGTTCATTTTCTTGACTGTGATGGGGGGGTCTGTCTTAGTGTATGACTGATATTTCATGATGCTACCAAATGGACTATCCGCACAACATTGGATTTGCAACCTGTGGTTTGCTTGTTCAGGTGTATAAGTAGTCCTGAAAAGTACTCATGAATTAATCATGTGATATATTTAATATTCAGCTGTATAAATTGGTAAAACTGTAGGCCCTTCTGGCAATACAATTTAAATAATGAAAAAGTTGGACTAATTGTAGGTCAGCTGTACTTTTGGAGATGTGGCGCTTTATCCGAGCGGGCACACATCGGCATTTTGTGTGCGCACCAGCTTTGCATGGAAAAGCCTTGTCCGGAACCCTTCGAGTCTTCACTGTGCTGATGCTTAATGACACGTACGTTTTCAGGGACAATAAATGCACATTGGTATTTGATCTGAGATTGTGTTCCTGTCCATGAAAAACTCATCTAGCCCAAAACTATGGCGTCGTTTTAGTGCCACATTCCTGAGTGGACATTTTCTAGCAACAGGAATGTGGCAGTAATATAACACCATACAAAACTTGCCTTACATATTCCACATGAATATTCACTTGTGCCCCATAATGCATTTTGTATGAAAATGGCTGTGTATGATGATTCAAATGCTAAAAATTAATAGAAGTACAATGACCAAATGCACAAAATAAGCTCAAGTGCAACAAAATCACCATGCCCTACAAATCCTCCGATTGACAAATCAGTTGACAAATAGCCCAAAGTGACTTGATTTTAGGATGAAAGAAAAACTTGGATGAGGCCATGTGAGGATAAGATATAAGGAGATTAATTGAAATGTCTAATGTTTTCCAGTGGTAACTGTGACTGAAACTTTTTTTTTTCCCCCACAAATTTAACCTCTGGGATTATCTCTTTATAGAGCGCTACTCTGGACAAAGGTCTTCAGATTCCTGGGCATTGTTCCAGCCTTGTTCACAAGCATATGTCTTCTAGTTAGTAAACATCTGTATATATTTCTTAAACCATGCAGTCCTAAAATGGGGCACCACTTGAGGAAGCTACAGTAAAAGGCTTCACAGGTGTCATATCAAAATATCGTTATCATTCAGATAATTTTCCAGTGGAAATCATGTTTCAATAAAATCGGCAAAGTCATCAAATCAAGCCTCCCAGGAACTCAGACCCCACTCAGCATGTCAGGAGACACCAATCAATCATGATACACCAATGTCACAAACAATTCTTGATAATTGAAAATTCTTACAGATTTTCCCTTTACTTAGCATCCTGTTTGTGTTCAAACACATAAACAGTAAATAGTTCATCAGTATAACTCTGTAATGCTTTGTTGCTTGCTTTAGCCACAACTCTAATTGGTCCCTTTTTCTCATAACTAATTTTCTTTTGTAATGAATTACAAGGATTGCAGGATTTCCATCTTTGATCAGCTGGCTGGCGTGAGATTCTCAATTAGAGACAAGCCTGCACACTCATTTACATTCATGTTACAGTTTCATTACCTTGTAAATAGTTTGTAGGGTTTGCAAACTGCCCCAGCACTTTTGATTAAACCAATTTTAGGTTTATAATGGAATGATGTAGATTTGCCATAAGATTTCTTGCATGAGCGGCTGAAAGTGTAAGAGTCACACCAGATGTGTGAGAGTTGGTAAACCTGATATCGCTGTTATAGAGTTTTGTATTGTTTGACACGCAAAAATTGCACATCTCATGAAGTGTTTATCTTCGCAGCTCATTTTGACCAGTTATCTTCACCAATGGGACAACACTGGTGCGCTGATAGTGATATAGCCTTTGTCCTTTAATCGATCGCCTTGAGACCATCAGGATACAGTGCCTATAAAAAGTATTCACCCCCTTGTATGTTTTGCCCTTTCATTGCTTTTATAAATCAATCATGATCAACATGATTTGGCTTTGACAAAAAATTTAAAAATAATACAAAAAAAACCCTTTATTTTCAAAGTGAAAACATTTGACAAAATGACAATTGAATAAAAATATGTAACACAAAAATAAGTGATTGCATACATATTCACCCCCCTTCAAATCAGTATTTAGTAGATGCACCTTTGGCTGCAATCACAGCACGGCATCTGTGTGGATAGGTCTCAATCAGGCTTGCACATCTGGATACTGCAATTTTACTCCATTCTTCCTTGAAAAACTGTTCAAGCTCTGTCAGGTTGCGTGGGGATCGGGTGTGAACAGCCCTTTTCAAGTCCAGCCACAAATTCTCT
>JAAGVU020000092.1:12361157-12384687 GCA_011763525.2 Mormyrus iriodes | reverse complement strand
ACACACACACACACACACACACACATACATACATACATACATACATACATACATACATACATACATACATACATACATACATACATACATACACACACACACACACACACACACACACACACACACACACACACCTATATATACCACTGGCAACCTCAATGGCAGATCCTTCACCTCTTCAACAGTTATGTGTCAATGATCCCTTCATAAAATGAAGCAAATTCACACTTGTTTGCAATTCTTTAATGGAATATAAGATAACAGAGATATTTAAGGTGACATAGAACAGAAGTTAACATCTACATTTTTTACTTTGACAGAGGAAGAACTGAACAGGCTGGTTTATATGTAACGTGTAACTGATGTGTAACTCTGGACAAATGCTACAGTGGAAAAAAGCTAAAACTATAGTAACCAACCCAATATACAGATTCAACATGTGCAAAACAAAAACAAAGCCGGTTTGACCAAGTTAAGCTTCTCAAAGTTTTGCATCAGTTAACAAAATCTTTGATACTCTACCTCACATCCTTCACAATGCAGTTTTTCCTAATAACTCAGTGGTTTACACAAAATGAAAGGTTAGTCTGATAGTGAGTTGACACAAAAGACATATCAACAAATATAATAATAAATAAGACAGCCAAGAGCATCTTCTAGTGCAAGTGGAGAACGCCAAGATGGCTCCAGAGGGGAAAAACCACATAGCTTTTTAGGCCGAGTTCAGCTGGGCTCCATTTTGGCAAACTTTTCCCAAACCAAAATATTCTCTCCCATTTTCAATACCAGTGTTACAATTGCTAAGTTCCTTAACTTTGCAACCCTTTAAGACCCTGAGAGAAAGTGGACCCAGCTCTGACCCTATTCTGCTGAGAAGCAACATGAGATGGAGCCCTGTGGTACATTTCATAAAGACAGGGATTCAGCAACAGAGACTAAGACACCTGGTTCAGAGCAAAAGTAGAAAAATGTCCGTAGTCTAAGGCTAAAAAGAGCTTGTTTTCCTCGTCGTAAAACACGGCGACATGACAACCATCTCACAGCGCATTTTCCCATGAAGCTAAATGATTCCCTAAAGCAGCCGTGGGGCGGCTCCCTTATCACGCTAATCAGCGAAGAGCAGAGAGCTACAGCTCAGCTTCCGTGATTATGCCTCACGTAGGAACCTGCGCAGCTCCCACTGTGCACGCGCCAATTTACATTAAACACAGTTTTGTGAATTCTGATTTTTTTTTTTCTTGTCCTTTAACCTGAGGCTAGCATAGGCAAGCTAGGTATGGTCAAGTCGAGATATGAAACCCGCATCTGTACATGTAGAGCGAGAAAGACTGACCAAATTGTAGGAGAGAGAAACAGATGAGAGAGAGGTTTGTAACAGATCATAATCATTTAAGTTACAGAAGTTTATTAAGTGTCGCATCACTAAGACTACCGCGCCCCCTACAGCCCCTTCTCCTCAACAGGTGGGGGAAAGGACAGCACCCAGAGGATCTCTCAGGCCTTTCAATCCTGGAAAATTTTTATATAAATTTTTTTTTTTTTTTTTTACACACAACCTGTGTTATGCATTAGCGCAGCACTGCGGAGCAAACAGAAAAATGGCTCCCAAAGCAAAGCAAGCTGTGGCTTTTCACGTCTGCCTCACAGTTTTGATGGTACTGCCCAGTTATTGCTTTTTATCCTCAGGCAGGATTGTTTCCGCTTCTCACACTGAAATTAAACCCCTCCCACCCCCCACCCACGGATGCATATCCATTCAAATGTTTGGACCCCCGTGAGTTTCGGGAGCACACACCAAACGAAAAGCTTCCTTTACTACAGATATGGTCTGACACGTCTTCTGATTGAACAGGCTTTAACAGTTGAGTTTTTGGGAAGTTGTACCCATGCATCAATTACAATGCTCTTTGGGTTTGTAAAAAGATGGTTAGACTACAAGCTCTTAAGTGCAACGCCCTCATCCTTGGAGAAACAAAAAGGTTAAAAGCTTTTTTAATTGGCGTCTGGTCCTTCTCCTGCATCTAGAATCTCTCCTTCGGTTTGCCACAATGGTCTTGATCCTTTAATGCACAGGCTTTTTCTACACTGTGGTTCCGATAAGCTGAAAGCATTGCAGACGGGTGAGCGGGATGGTCGTGTTGTTCAGTCAGGCTCATTTCCTGCTCTGGCCTTCTTTTGCGTACTGTGATTTAGTCAGGAACTCCCTGCAAGCCAGAAGAAGGCAGCTAAGATGTAATGGTGGTCTGTAGAAAAAAAAAAAATACACCCTTGCTAGAAAGAGGCCAAGAGAGGTCAGATGTTTCCATTTGTATCCCTGTTGCTGCAGGAGTGCACAGACACAGCTCAGGGACGGGAAGGCAGTTCATTTACTGCTCTTGGCTCCTTTGGAGCCAGCCTTGCTGGAGCTGATGTCGGTCTTGGTCTTTTGGATGCGAGAGAAGATCTCCTTGAAGAGGGCCTTGTACTCAGGCGTGTTCTGGCCCAGACGCTTGTCCACGGCTTCCACCTGCTTGCTGATACTTTCGATGGCTTCGGGGGTGGAGGGAGCATGAGCGGGAGCGGGCTGAGGGGCCGGTGTGGCGCAGTCCTTCATGGAGGGGTCCCGGGAGACGGGTCGGGACGTCTGCACACTGGCGTGCCGCAGACTCTCCTCGTGGCGCCGGCACTTGCCCAACAGCTCCTCATACTTCTCCAGCAGCGCATGGTACTGCTCGTCCACCTCCCGTAGGATGGACATTCCCCGCTTGCGCACGCTATTGGCGTGCAGCGCGTAGCTCCCCCGCCGACGGCCTGAGGCGTCCCTTGCCACGATGGCGTTCAGTGCTGTGTCGCTGCAGCTCTTGCGCACCGGGTTGGATGTTGGTAGCTCCTCTCTTCTACTGACACCACCCCCTTCCCCACCAGGCACCGTCCCCTGCTCCTCCTCCAGCGTGTCAGTTTCAGGTGTGCTGTTGAGCAGTGTCTGCGCCAGGCCGTCCTCCCCGCTTAGCAGGATGGCTCGTGCCCTGCGCAGCTGCTGCAGCTCTTGCAACTCCGCCTCCAGTTCCTGCACGCGCAGCTGGCAGCTCTCCGCCCCCTGCAGGCGCTGCTCGAGGCGTGCAAACTCCTGCAGGACGGCGGCGCACTCCTTCTCGGCACCCTCGCGCCTCCCCCGCTCTGCCCGCACGGCCGACCGGAGGGACGTCACCGTATCCCGCAGGCGCTCGTTCTCCTCCTCCAGGGGGCGCCGCTCTGCCTCTATGCTTGGGGGCCTGGGGCTGCCAATCACAAAGCCATCCTCATACCTGTGGGCAAAACAAGCTGCCTGAATGAAGGACAGGACTGATCCTGCAGACTGAGAATGCACACAGAACTCAGTCAATACCCCACCTATGCATGCAAAGGCAGGAAGTCAAGGAATAACCTGGACAGAATGTCTGTCCATTACAGAGAACATACTCCACAGGGAATTTAGCATATCCATCCATCCAGGTGTTCACCATCAACTGGATCTAAGTCAGAGAGACAGATTCACCTAAACCAGGAGTTTGAGCTGTGCGAGATGCTGGAATACCCAGAGAAACCCATGCAGATTCCACACACACACAGGGAAAGGACTGAACTCAACATCTTAGGGGTGTGAGGCTACAATGCTGCCCGCAGAGACAACGTGCTGCCTGTATTTAAAAAATTATTGCACTAAAATAAATTCTCCAGCAGCTAATTAAGGAGGTTTTGTGAGCTTTAATAAGCAGCCATGTTCACTGGGTACTGGTCTTCCCCACCATTGTGAATGGCATAAGAAATCTGGAACATTCCTCAGTGACCTGCTCCGCGACCCCTCTGAGCTACGGCCAGACAACAGCTGCATGTGTTCTCGTTTCCCTTGCATAGGGTGCGGGTCCTGCCTGACCTGGGCGCAGTGCACAGCTCTTTCAGGCAGGGGAATGAGTGGATGGTCTTGCGCCGTTCCCTCTTCTGCCGACGCACTCTCAGCTGCTCCAACGAGCGCAGCTCCTCCACCTGCACCGTCAGTGCCTCCACCTGGGCCTGCAGTAGCTCGATGGTGCCCGTCAGCCTGAAGCCCCCACGAAGTAAACACACGGTGAGCTTGTTGAATCACGTGTACGAGAGTCATCTACAAAAACGTGTCATCCTGTGGATCCCCAGGACCAGCTGACTTGGTTTTCCAATAAAAAGAATTTATTTTATTTATAGATTAATTAAATTTATTTATTTTAATGCATATTACCAATTATGCAGTGGGTATGTACAGAACACCACTGAAGGTGGTTCAAAGAGTTTGAATTAAGCCTATGTACCTGTAAATATTGTAACTATAATATACAAAAGTGCTGTTTTGTGTGAAGTGTACTATAACTGAATGGCTAGGTATAATTCACTGTAACAGCAGTGGGGTCAAGCTAATTGTGTGTCAGAGGAGGGTCATGTGACAGTGCTGTGCAATGTGTGTGTGTATACACTTCAGGTCTCACCTCTCAATCTTCTGCTGAGACGTCTTGCTCTCCAAAACCAGGCTCTCATTGGTCACCTCCAACTCACGAGCTGTGACATCCAGCTGCTCGTACACTTTGGCGTGCTGCTCGTTCATCTGCCGCAGCATCTCCAGCTGCTTCGACAGGTACTGCGGGCGAGAGGCAGAGTGGCTCCAGCAAACAGGCACGCAGGTACGTATGCTCATGGGCGTGGCCAGAAATTCTGGGTCCCCTGACAAAATGACACCCTGGGCTCCCCCCCATTATATAAAAGTGCAGGGCTCTCTTCCATCTGGAATCTGCCGGGGTAGCCATGCCCCTACTGTTGTCCTGCATATGCTAATCCACAGAATTAGAAAACATACAGACCTTTCGTCGAACAGTTAGAGCTAACAAAGGCCATGACAGGGTTAATGATTATTAACTGATTCTTCTCAGCACTAAACAGCTGCAGGAAGCAAAAAAAACAAATCAACTGGTATGAGTGGTCGCCATCATTAACCACAAACAAAGATGGCTGTCATGCCTGCAGGCTGGCTAGCAGCTGGTGCTATTTACATCGCTTTCTGAACCACTTCCAGACAGGAACAAGTGTGAAACCATTTAGATATCCGGCTCTTTCTGATACCAGCACTTCAAACCCAGCAAGAGGGTCTCCTGCTTTCCTCCTGAAATGAAAGCACTTCAAATGTCACAAGCCTTTTGAACACGGTTCAATAGCAGCGGATTCCTTCACTGCCAAGCGTGGATCATCACGACATCAGACGGGTGGGAGGGTGATGCTGTGGGTGAAATGAAGCTTCAGCAAGTGGGAATTGCTGGGGGGGGGGCATGCACTCCCATGCTCTAGATCAGCGTTTCCCCAATACATTCCAAAACGTGGACTGACTGGCAGGGACCTAGGAGGGAACAAAAACATGGACCGGCTGTAGGTCCCCGAGGACCGGATTGGGAAACACTGGTCTAGATCTCCCATAACTCACCAGAGTTCTCCTCCAGACAGGAAGCAAACTACTCAGGCTGCCCCTCAGAACCCCGCCACAGTCTCCCAAGCCAGCACCGCTTTGCTGACATCTCAACAGCTACATTATATGATGCAGTTTCCAGACACTAATTTAAAATTATGACATTTTAAGAAGTAACGTCACTGACATCACTTTCAGCGCATAAGTAATATTAGACAAAAATATAACTATTATCTGGCAAAATTCCCACATTGGTGCACCACTATTTATACAGTAATCCATGTTCCAACCACTGTTGGTGGGGGCAGTGGGGGCTGGAGCCTATCCCAGGAAGCAGCTGGGGTGGGTGGAGAGTAGCATATAAATGTAAGCGAATACAATGAAGTGCACATATGTTCTAAATATAGATACACGAGACATGGATAGGTGAGGGCAAGCACTCATGGGGGGGTATCATCATGCCCCCTCCACTCCGAAACATGGAGCATGCGGCCACTTGAAACAAAAAAAAAAAGTGTTACAGTACAGTTCGAATACGTAAATGATCAGTTTGAGCCACTAACGATGCAACTCTGATAACCGATGGGGGTGGTGTGCGGCTCGGTGAACGCACTGTGAATGATTCAAATTCAGGAGTCGGCAGAGTGATGTCATTGTTGGGCCATGGACATGTTTCCACTCTGAAATCCCCATTCCAAAATGACACAACAATAACAGTAATACTAATAAAGACACATGACTGAGCTGTCCATGTCATCGCGTGAGGGGTGCCAAGACCCTGAGCCCACTTTCCCTTGCCCCTGTATTGCTTAATTGCCCAAATGGAGCATCATGGAGACCAGGTCAGATGACAGGCAGCACGGCCTTAAACCAGGGGACGGGTGACGACAAAGGACAGACAATTATGGACAATTTGCCAACTGGAAGAGAGTGACTCTCATAAGCACAGACACATGGCCACAGCCTGAAGTGGCCACTCTGCCACAGGAAGCTGCCCCCTTCCCAGCCTGCAGGGAAAGCTGCCCCTTGGCTGTGCGTCAGCACTCACTGCAGGCACCTGCTATCATCGCCGGTACTCTGCCACCGAGATCCAATCACGTCGCCTGGCCTTAAAGGGCCAGTGTAGCCCGTTTAAATGGTTTGCTTGCTAGACTGCTGCTGTGCCACCTTAACAGTCTAACTATCATCTTTCTGGGATTATCACCTCCTCTTGTTAGGAGGATGAGAGGCGCTCGGCCATGACGGAAAAAAGAACAGGACCTGGTGCTGCACTCCAAAGAGCTCTGCCCTCACCGGAACCTTTAAACGGCTCGCAGTGGGCGACAGGGTCCCTCTGATCTCTGTCACAGGTCCGGTCCGATACCCAGTGTGACTCCACATGTGTGTGGAGCGCCCCCTACCTCAATCTCCTGCACCTGCTCCTCGTTGGTGATGTACATCTGTTGCAGGGAGTCCTCTAGCTCCTTGTTCCGCTCCAGCAGGGTCTTCCCCAGCTCTGCGGCCAGGTGGAGGTCTGAGGTCAATGAGGAAAAGTAGGGGGGGGGGTTTGCAGGAAAGAGGATATAGGGGTATGTTAGGCTGTGCTGAAACCTGATATCAAAGGTTGAAGTCTCATTATTCTCGATAAGATTACCTGATCAGCCTGGGATATAAAAATCCATAATCAGACTGACATCATCAACAACAGTATGCAAATGATCCCTCAGAGGAAAGGCAAGGTCACAATATTGACTGATGACTTAATAATTCAAATAGAGGGCTCACGTCCAGCAGAATGGCGCTGATGGGCCATTTCCATATGACTCAGCACTGTCCCCGAGTACCATTTCAAATCTGCAGACCCCCATCTCAGCAGCAGTGGACCATTCAATCGGACTGTCATTCTCAGCGACCAAAGAGAATGAGACGCTAGAAACCTTGCGATCAGGTCACAGAAATGCCAGACCCATTATTCGTCAGGAGAGGGAGACATTCACTTGGAAAACCAAATGAAGGTCAACAAGGCAGCAGAATCAGTCACGTTTGGCCAAAAACGAACAGCTTATAAGATGGACGAGAGCAAACCGAAAAAAATGTCCCAGTCTACATTCTGTTTAGGTCAACAAAACATGTCCAATAGAACCCAGTCAGCAAAGAAAAAAACCGAAAAGCTAGAATGTCAGTTTGTCATCTCTCTCACCCAAGACATTTATATTTGGAAACTAAGACGCCTTGATCAATATTTACATCTGCATCTCTGATAAGATGAATGTATATTATAATGAAAATGATTAGAACTGACAAAGGTATTCAGACGGGATTATTAAACAACCAAATTTTTACTGCATCTCACACATTGCTGTGCCTGTTTCACGTCTCACACAAATCTCTGATTTCCTTCCAGTCTGGCTACTTGATAAGCACGTTTAAAGAAAAAATTTATATGCACACAGTCTACATATTTATATTCTTGCACCAAGTGCCCTTCAGCAGTCTCAAAACAAATAAATATCCTGGCAACAAAACTAATTCCCAAGATTAAATATGGTAACACACTGCCATGTCTGAGACACAATAACAAAAAACAGCACAGACATGAATAATTCAACAGCAGGACCGAGCAAACAGTGAGCAGACTTAACTCTGGGGGTGCCCCCAGGAAGAGCCAGAGAAACAAGCTACGGCCAGTTCCATTTATCACCGGTCAGACGATTTACACTGGGTGCGGGGTGAGCAGACCCTGTCAGGTTTCTTCCCAGCCCCCACAAAGAGGGAGACTAAAAACACAGGAACACGACGCCACCTCCAGTAGGGGGTGCCAACACCGACGTTAGCGTTATTATTAATTACCACTTGGGACGTGTAACAGAAGTTATTTCAGGCACCAGGAGACTAAGCTGGTCTCTTATCTTAATGGATGACACAAAAATGTGATTCACTCACACACACAGGGACAGAGTGTACCCAGAATGCCCCTAGAGCGGTAGGCTAAAGCCAACAAGGACACCGATGACACAAAAGGTCTTTCTGAACTGCAAATCGCACTGCTACAAATGGACAGAAACGCAACAGAAACTAGAGAGCCAAGTCCCCTAAGACCCCTAAAACTGGGTCACCTGATGTGCTCATACAAGCCAGCGTCAGGTGCACGGGACATACACCCACGCACACAGTACCATTCAGTCTCCAGGTCACTGGCCAAACCGCTTCCGTTATCTCTCTCGAGGTGTTTTGCTGCTCATTGATGTGGACACAAGGGAGCAATACAGAATAAAACTAGATGGGGGGAGAGAAGCAGAGTCCTTCAGCATTCAAGGGGACCAGCAGGTATGTAATTCAGGTGATTTTTATTGTGTTTTCCACTGAAAATAACAATGCAAAAAAAAAATCACAAGGTGAATCTCTGACAGAACCCCCATGCACCTGGTTTACTGTTCCTGTCGGTGTCGGTGCGTACGACTCACAAGCATCCAAATAAATAAAGAAAGAAAGAATAAAATAGCATCCTGAAATGAGCACAGCTCGACGTGTCAGGACAGGCAAGGAAAAGCACAATTAACAATCGATCGCGTAAGCTGTGCAATTCAGCCTCAACGGAGAGCCAGGCGAGCCCTGTGGCCCATCACCCTCTACCGCAAAGATCCGGATTGAGCTGCATTGATGCAACTTATGCGACGCTGCAGCAGGTATAAGAGCGAGTGAGGACAGCATGGCAGGGAGCCCAAACACGGCTCCTGGGCGGTAAAGAACTGAATAATTAGTGGTCGTCCCATAGACGCAGACCTCTCAAACAGGTTGGTGGGGCCTGCCTGTCTGCCCCACCTCCACCCTGCCATTCACAGCCTACTCCAAAATCCCCGCCTGAGAGACTGTGGCTTTGCCTGGAGTCCCCTAATCCGATTATACCAAGCTTGGCGCCTCGGAGTCAAACGCCGAGCCCCACAGGCGCGTTCGGCCAGCTCACAGCGGTGCCGGCTGATGCAGGCTGGGAATGCCCTGCACACAAAGGATGCAGTGTGCCTCACACTATGCTTTTGTTCTTGGCTCTTCCACAGAGGACCCTCCACTCTTCACCACCGTCCGCCGACCCCGCGGCAGAATTTAAATAGGACGTGCCGGTGCTGGGCCATGACCAGAGACGTCCAGTCCAGGACGCTTCGCTGAAGCCCCTCCGGTAACCAGACAGGAGGGCGGGCACATTAAAAATGGGCACACGGGCCTCCTGGAATGACTTCTGCAAGGGAACAAAAGATCATGTTCAGGAAATTTCAGACCAGTGGCTCCTCCCCCTCCTATCGACCACAATCGAGCCGATTGATCAGTGCAGACGTCCTGGGGCCAATGTGCACCAGCAACGGCAAGGCGTGCCAGCGCAGCAGTGACCTGGGACCTCATTTCTACCTTGAATACTAAGCCTCATGACCCAGAAACGGAGTCACAGGCAGTCAGAAAATGACACGATTATTTTAAGTACAAATTTTTTCTAATTAAGGGAAGTGGGCCGCTTACACTTCATCAAAAAAGCAGCATGAGATGAACAAGAAAAATTAAATCAATAATAAAAAAATACTGTGTCCTTCCAAACTGTACAAACAGAAGCTGCAGTTGCACAGGACTTGAATCTGGCATCGTTTTTATGTCCCTGGCATTACCTGCTTGCTCTGCAGCAGAATCCTTCATCCACCGTGCCAGGACAGTGAGGGACAATGCAGAGGATGTGAGGTGTTTCTAAAGCAAGGTGCTTCTCTGAATTATGCAGTTAAAAGCCCCGGGTTCTCAGCATTTTAAGAAAAGACTATCACTTTGGTTAAGATCAAGCCTGTGATGAAGTTTTGGTGTCACACCTGTGATCTAAATGTTACTGAAACATTGGCATTACTGACAGATTTACACACATCTAATGCTTCAATTCCTTTATAATTCTACAGAGTCCTTCCAAAGTTTAATTCTCAGATTAACTAAAATGCCTGGGTTATTTTTCCTCTTTGCCTCTAACCAACCTAAGATGTTTTTACACAACTTTACAGGCTCAAACTGAAGTGCCTATAGAGTACAACAATTCTGTAATTCCTGTTCGCTTTGTATCTGTGAAGGCCACCTGCGGTAAATCATACCTTCACACAGATGGCTGCCTATCAAAACAAGTCGAAACAACTTTCCATTTATCAGCCCATCTCATCCCAGGAAGCCTGCAACTTTTCTGGGAATCGCTGGCTCTCTTGAGCCACATTTCCTAGCTTAATTCCAACTTCTTTTCAGAGTGCTTGATCTGGCCCTATGCCCACCCCATACCTCCCATTTCTGTTTAGGTGGCTTCTCTCCAAAGCCACCTTTGTGCCCCCAGGCCGTTGCTACCTCGTGGCAATGTCACAGTGTCTGTCAGCTCAGCACTTCCACAGCAAAGGCGATACTGTCAGAGTGGCCGAAAGCACTGCCTGCACTGTGGTGCCACAGGATCCCTGACTGCACAAGGGGGAGCGTAACTGAGCTCACTCTCTTT
Organism: Mormyrus iriodes; assembly: GCA_011763525.2. Lineage (NCBI taxonomy): Eukaryota > Metazoa > Chordata > Actinopteri > Osteoglossiformes > Mormyridae > Mormyrus > Mormyrus iriodes. The sequence goes on along the minus strand of JAAGVU020000092.1, from coordinate 12,373,768 downwards.
CCCCCTACCTCCCTCCCTCCCTTTTCTCCCCTGCTACTCTAATACAGAGAACATCAACTACTTAGGGACCCTGGTGGAAATGGTTATAATTAGCCTGAAAGGATATGCAATACATTGGAGAGGATTGTGGGATACAGAGAAGGGAAAATAAATAGTTTAGTGCCACTGAACAAACAGTACATGATTTGTTCCATAAGATCACAGTAAATGAATAAATCAGGTCAGAAAATGTTTTCTGAAAGAAATGTTTTCAGTATGAAGACAGACTTTCTGTATTCCGCAGATTTACAGTGAAATAAATGCAGACCAGAAATATCGCAACTTAATATTACACATTAACTGCACTATGAGAAATCTCCTAAACTGTGGAAGTGGACATGTATTTCACAAAGCTGGGATAACATACAAGGTGCAGTCCAGTAAATGGTTAGATATAGGTGATATTTACCAGTTAAATAATCTAGGTAATTTAAATAAACATATGTGCAGGTTTAATTTATTTGACCCCAAACCTGGCACAGTCCAATTTTAGTGACCTCAAGGGAGATATGAAACATAAGGTAGCCACAAATTCCATTTCGCGTACGAACAGGCAGATGGCCTTTTATAACTTATCCTTATATTTTTAGCGGTCAATTACTGCACGTCAGACTTCTCCGTTTCCCCGTTAAATTATTTAAAAAAAATGCTGCCAGCTTGTTGGTGCTTCATTTTCCCCCCAAAGTGAATAACCTTTAACAGTGAGGAAGTGCACATGCACGGTATATTTTAAATAAACGGGCACCGGGAAAGACAGTAGGAGAACAATGAGTAACCGTGAGTATGAGGGACGGGGGGTCGCGGAGGCGCATCCCGACACCGGCACGCAGCGCTGGATCCGTACCGCAGCCCAGGGCTTTTCTGCGAAACCCAAACATGCGCCTATCGCTCTACATCCGCTCTTATATTATCACTAATGTTCAGGCTGTTTTCATGTCTTTTTTCCCCCCATATATAAGTAGCTCACGTCCTTTGTCGCCGCCGCGAGGATTTCCAGGCTTCAGGATGCAACAGTGACAGGCAGTTCCGGCTCCAGCTCCACGGCCAGGCCTCCAAAGTCCGCTAACCGGCTACCTACAGCTAGCAGCAAACACCGTGTTTTAATGCCCCGCCGCTTTAATAATAATGTGCTTCGGCGTGCTTATCTCTCCGTCAATGGGAAATCTTTGTTTGGCCGCTTAAACGGGCTTTCCCAGTGGCCTCAAAGTACAATAAAGAGGCCGGTGTCAGTGAATGTCGTGCCCGCCTACATACCCTGCTCCAGGTCTTGCTGGTCGTACCATGGCTCCTCTTCCTCCGTCACGAAGTCCTCCATCCTGCCGGCGCTGAGCATGGAGAGCGGCCGGGGGCGGACGCACGCACAGCCGCTGCAGGAGGAGCGCGTCGACGGGCAACTAAGAAACTGCGACGCTGCTCTCCAGCTTTCGCCTTCTAGCTCATCGTGTTTATTTCTAGGAGAAATCCTCTTCTGTCGTCCTCTCCTCGACGGAATCTTTCGGATTTTGTCGTTTGTGTGTGTTTTTTTTGTTCTAATTAAAAAGGTGTCGACGGCGTGAGGAAAGTGAACAAAGCTCGCACCACAACCTCCGGATCATCGGGGCGAAACCGGGCGGGCAGCCGAGGATGAAACGACCGTCCTGACTCCGGAGGATAACACCTCCGCTTCTATTAAACAATAATAGTAATAAATAATAATGCCAAACGCTCAGCTTGGTGATCCTCAACGTCTAATCTGTTCGTTTTATCAAAAACAATAAAATTACACCGAAGCACTGATTGCAATCAAAGTAACGCTTAATGGATTTAAATGTAATTGGCGGTCATGCGCAATGAAAATAGAGGTTCGTTTCCTTCTGTCCGCTGTGGGTGCGCGTTTTAATCGGAAAAAAGTCCAGTAGGACACGCACTTCATGATAGTTACGCAGCGCAGCCACTGAGCCCGAAACAGCGGACGATTTAAGGTTTTAAAAATGTATTTTCATAGGTCTCCAGCTGTTATCTCACTCAGCCCCCCTCCTCTCTGTGCTTTGCACCGACGTCTCCCTTTAGTACGCTTTCGCAGAGAGAGAGAGAGAGAGAGAGAGAGAGAGAGAGAGAGAGACAGACTGACTTCATCTTTCTCATCCTCTCCGGAGCAGACGTGGCAGATGCTGCAGCCCCCTCCGCCCTGTCACAGATGGAGAAAAGCGGACGATAGCAATAACATGTTCTCTCTTCAATTATTGTAGTCCGGAAAATCAATGTTCCTCTACTGAGTATTTATTGTTTAATCATTGATATCATGACATAAGAGATTCACTTAGGCGCCCGGCCGATCTCCCGAATAGCAGTACAAACCGGCAACTCCTATTTTGAACCCTAATCATCTTGCCTAGGATATTTGAGTAGCATCGTTAATGGCCATTAGCCATGCATTTCCTGCTGAAGAACTAAGCCATGTAATTAGTTTAGGCTTTTTGTGTAAACCTTGTTGGCGATGTTCTATATCTTGGCATTCTATATTTAGATTTTTTTGAAGGTATCAGATAAACTGAATCAATCTGTTAAGAAAATGTTTGTCTCAGTATATTTTTAATGTTCATCTATATACTGGTTCCCTGATGTGACAGTAGCGTGAAATATCTTCACATCTTTGCTGTTTCCTGTAAACTAAACCAAAATCTTTATCAAAATTTTACTTGAAATCATTACTACATTATGTCATATACTGCATTAAATGTAGTATTTTTCAAGAAATTATCAGTATTGGGCAATGTCTCTTTATGTAGCTGGCACCTTTATTCAAGGCATACCACACCCAGGGGCACCGCTAAACATTTTGGGGCCCCAAGCCAGTCAGGTCAGGTTGGGGAGCATGCAATGGTACAGTGTGTTACTGCACCTATCACACGATAAAACACCTCAGGATCCTGGTTGGTGACCCCCAGGCCGACACGGGGTGTAGTCCCACCCTCCGGAAATGGCCGTCTATCTGCTGCAGCCAGGTGTTACATGGGCTTTCCCTTGGCCTGGTCCAGCCACTGGGGTCTTCGGCAATAAGGATCTTGTGAGCTGCATCACCCTCAGGAAAACGCGCCACGTGGTCGTAGTGCCGTATCTAACACACCCTCACAATGCAGGTAATGTGCCTGATTTCAGACCCCCTGAGCAATCGCTTGTTTCAACACAAAGTCAAACCAGTGATACCCAAGTATTCTCCAAAGAGACACAGTGCCAAAGGAGTCCAGTTTTCGTCTCAGGTCACTGGATAGCATCTATGTCTTGCAGCTATACAGCAAAACAGGGAGCACCAGGACTCTAAAGACTTGGACATTCGTCCTCTTACAAAGATATTGGGAGCGTCACACACCCCTTTCCAGTGACCTCATGACCCCCCATGCTCTCCTAATCCATCTACTGACTTCATAGGAAGAGTCAGCAGAGACATGAATGTCGCTGCTGAGGTAAATGAATCTATTGACACAGTCGACATTCTCTCCACAGACAGACACACTGCTGATGGCTGTGCCCAAGAGGTCATTGAAGGCTTGGATCTTGGTTTTCATCCAGGACCCTCACAAGCCCAGACATTCAGACTCATTGCTCGGTCTCTCGAGAGTCCCAACCAGAGCCTTCATTGACTCCACGAAGATCACAGCATCGTTAGCAAAGTCCCCAATCGGTAAATCTTCTTTCACCAACAGATGCTCTGCAGCTGCTGGATCCCACAACCCTGCCCAACACCCAGTCCATGCAAGCATTGAACAGAGTAGGAGCAAGAACACACTCCTGACGAACCCCAGAATCAAATGTGAAGAACACAGAGATTCTGCATCCACTTTGCACAACACTCACAGTACCAGTGAACAGGCCAGCCAGGATGTCCAGCAACTTCAGAGGAATCCTGCAAAGTCTCAGGATGTCCCAGAGGGCAGCTTGATCAACTGAGTCGAACACTTTATGAAAATTGACAAAGGTTACAAAGAAATTCTGCTGCTATTCGCGTTTGCACTTATACCCTCAGTACCACGATGCAGTCGATGGTAGAATTCTTAGGTGAAAAACCACACCGCACTGGTCACTGGTAGTTTAGCAAGACATCATGGATCCTATTGAGGATGGCCCTAGCAAGAACCTTACCTGGCACTGAGACCAGTGTTATCCCCTTGTAGCTGTCGCAATCCAGGCGATCACCCTTCCCTTTCCATATAGGGACAACAAACCTGTTTTCCAGTCAGTTGGGATGACGCTTGTCTCCCAAATAGAAACAAAGATTGTCTGCAATGCCAGCAGGACAGCCATACCACCAGACTGGAGAATTCACCCCGGATACCACAGATCCCTGCGGCCATCCCTACCGCCAGCTGGTTTACCACCTGTGCAATCTGTGAGATTGGGTGGTTCACAGCTAATCAAAGGATCAGCCTCAAGAACCATGGACCCAGAGATGTCCAGCATCCTAGCCAGAGGATCAGCTTTAAACAACAGCTCAAAGTAGCTGGCTCAGCAGGTCACAACTGCAGTGTCATCCGTAAGGACCGTTTTATCACCTGCCCTGACTGCGACTCTCTGAGGAACAGATTCAGATGTGTTTAATGCTTTGATTCCTCTGTAAGCAGGACATGGGTTGCTAGACCATAGATGGTGTGTCACTTGATTTATCTGCCCTCAGAGCCCTCACAGCCATCCTCCTCAGTTCCCGATGCAGACCGGAGTTGCCATCAAGCTGTATGCTGTAATAATATCCAGGGTGCTCTGTGAGATGAAGCACCTCCTTCTGGGAACACCGGCAACACCAATGCAGCCCTAAGTAACTTCGACCCTAGCTAGACCAATCCAATTATGTTCAAAATTTTTTTAGGGCCCCTGTCACTCGGGGGCCCTTGGAATCGTCATATCTTTCCCCCCTCTGCAGTGCCCCTGACTATACTATCCCTGTTATAGTACATAAATTAGAACAATTTCTCTCCATTTAAAGCTGCGTCCATAAATCACTAAGTACAAATTTAACCCAGTTCAAATATTTTATTCTTTCAGAGCAAATACAATGTTTCAACGCAATATAAAAAAGAGATTTGGAATTCAGCTGATACTTATTCATTATTGTGTCCTTCAGTGAAGTAGTTGGGTATTTCATTGAATTATTTCAAATGAATTACATTTCTCAAGGGTATAACGGCAGGGCTTCCCCCACGTTCTCTTATTCTCTCAGTGTGCCACTTCATTTTTTTTTTATTGTAGGATTCCCTCTTCATGCATGGCACCCATTATTTCAATCTGAGGGCAATTTAGACACTCACAGTCAAAAGTAGAGCATACATGAGAGGAACGCAATTTTGCATCTGCTTGGCCTCATCGTCACAGATAGCTAATGCAGCACATTGTCAGGCCTTTAGCTTAGCAGGTCGATCCTGGTCCCTGCTGTGTCTTACAATTCATGTGAAGTCTGAAGGCTGCAGCTCTGGCTTCTATTAACATCTCAGGATGAGAAAGAGTTGAGGTTTACAGGACATTTGGAAAGAGGGCACCATTATAGATTATATCAGTTAAAAACCAAGAGTACAGCGGCCTCACGCCTACAGGGTTGGGGATATGAATCCAACCTGGGCTATGTGTATGCGGAGCTGGCATGTTCTCTCTGTATCTGCTTGGGATCACTCCCGCAGTCCAAAATCCTGCAATTTGATGTTATGGAAATCAAATTACTAAATATGACCACTAGGTGGTGATATTTAAACATCTATGTTAGTTGCAGAATTATTTATATACTGTACGTGTTACTAAATTATTTCCAGGTTAAAACGTTATTCTTGAATAAGAGTTTATAAGAAGACTCTTTGCTCTTATTTATAATTATTTTTACAGTACTGGTGCATTCGTAATACACTTAAGTAGTGCCAAAAACCAAAATGGCTGGATTCAGTCAAATAAGTGACCCTGCACAGCTGTAGTCCACTTTATTGCTAAACGAGCTCATATATCTAATACATGCAGTGACAACACTTTTTTCATGCATGGGCAGTGGTGAATACTATTATTGCAGGGAGAAGTGGGAGCTGTTGTCAATAGCACCCAGGGGAGGTTACACTCCCCAGAATCCAGAATTAATCTGTTTCCAGGGAGGCCTTGAGGAATCCTCAGGCCTAGGTGTGAAATATGAAGTTGGGTCGCTGTTAAAAAATATGTTCTTTGGCACCCCCCCCCCCCACCCCACAGAAATGTCCTTCTCTGTTAGTTGACTTGTGAAGCTGTCAGAACATGCGCCTAACTTCTACCAACTTCTACCATTTTATATTGTCATGGTATGATTAGGCAAAAGTGACTTTTTCCAGATGGAAAACAATGTTATTACACAAAGAGGTTCTTTTTGCTAAAGTCTATGGACTATGGATCACTCTCCCATTCCTTTTCCTCAACAAGACTTCTTCATAGATTATAGATTACTACCAGCTCAACTACTTATAGGTAACTACCAGCCAAACAGACAGTAGCAGGATTATGATCACATTGTAAAGTACTATGTAACTGCATGACAAGGGGATTTAATAGCTGACCAGTACTTTACCTTGTGCCCCTTTAAAAGCACGGACAGAATAAACAGAGATTTTCTTAGGGTAAAAGATGCCAAACACTAGCATGCAGCCAACTGTGAGCCCTGTCTCTCTGTTTTGTTTTTCTCTCCTTGGGAACTGAGGAGTCAGGAGTCTGGGGTACTGAGGGTACACGCAACACATCAGTGCATACCAAATTCCAGGAACAAGAAATAGCTACAACAAAGCAATACAGTTCATCACTGTCACCTTATTCTCCCTTCTTAGATGGTGCCTTAAACTACAGTTAGGTTAGCAATTTGCTAATGCATGCTAGAGAAGTTGAAAATAGATTCTCTTAAGCACAAACAATGTACAGTCCTCCTTAAATATGCAAAAACAGACTACAGTGACTTATAATATCATCGCATGACAGGCTTCATTGAGCTAGGTAACTGAAAGCTAGGTATCTACTGAAAAACCATAACAGATTTCAATTGGGCTTTTATGCAGAAAAGGACCTTTATGCTACATACATTTTGAAAGTATGCTTTTGACTGTAATGCTTGTAGAACAAGGAACTGGGCTATAGGTGACAAGTGCAAATGACACATCTGTTATGTAGGAAGTTGTCTCAGAACTTTCTGTGTCTGTCGACACAGGAAACTTTTTTCGCTCTTTTCTTAAATTATACTGTACTAGTGATTTCTGTTCATGAATTCATGCTTATTTTGAACTAATTCTGTATTGGTACTGGATGTTACATTATTGGTCAAAAGTTTGAGAACAGCTCATTTTTCATGACAGTTTTCACTGTCTCAATGTACTCTGAGATTAAAGCATAGAAAGACAAACAAATGGATGTAAAAGTAAATCATGGAACGGCAGGGCTCTCAAGTCTCACGCATTGACCGTGAGACACATGCATTTCAACCAGTTCACACGCCACACCTTGTGTCTCTTACACGGCAAAGTAAGGGATAACGCCCACTGAGGTGTCCTGTTATATAGAATTAATGGACGATGCGCAGGCATACGGAGTGGAGTTTTTCATCAAGTTCATAGCTGTCCCGAGTTGTACAGTGTTAATAGCCACCTACCAGCCAATCAGAAAATAGCATACATTGACATGTTGGACAATTGTATGCTTCCAACTTTGTGGCAACAGTATGTGGAATGCCCTTTAAGTTACATGTGATCCCGCTGCAAGCATGTTATTAGCCACCTACCAGTCAATCAGAAAATAACATTTGTTGTTTCACATAAATTCCAAAATAAGTTACATGTGATGCCACTGTAAGCACATTATTATACGGATGCACACACATGGAGTGCAGACAAGGTGGAAGTGGAAGAGTAAGATCTGGTGAATGCGATAGGCAGGGCTCTCAGGTCTCACGCATTGACTGTGAGACATACACTTGCCCCTAACAGATCTCACTGCAAACATTTGATCAAACTTGAGAGCCCTGGAACTGCTTTGTTTAATAAAATTCAATCTACATTTTTGACTCATCAAAGTAGGCACTTTTTCAGATATAACAGCCAAACACAGTCGTGGCACAATTTATCTACAACAGAAATCAAATATTGTTCAGAAAGTTCTTCTCAACACTGTTGCAGAAGTTCCCACAAATGTGTTGCACTTTCAGGCTGCTTTGCTCTGTCCAGTTCATCCCAAACCAGCTTGATGGGGTTTCCGTCTGGAGCATTCCATGATTTTAAGCCTGCTGTTTTGTTCTTATCTTCTAAGGTAGTTCTGACCTAACCTGGAGGTATGTTTTGGGTCGTTATCTTGCTGTTCGTTCAACCCCTGACCAGAATGTGTGGTGTTGCAAAAGGCTGTGGCAGCCCTTTTGGTTTAGGGTGTCAGTCACTCTGTGCAAGTCACCAACTTCTTCCTGTCAGCATTTCCTCCAGTTTACTAATGCCTTTTGACAGTATAGGATGCTGTTCTCACTGACACCTTGGCTTTCTATGCAATTTCTTTAAAAGAAAGATTTACACTTTTAAGGGTTATAATGGTTTGTCAGTCTGTCTTCCTTTGATAATTGCCCTTTTCTTGCCATTATTACAGCAAAATACTACTTTCTGCAGTGCAGTCCCAATAATATTTCAGAGGCTGTAGTAACACAGTCTGTTCCAATATTGCTTTTATACAGGCAGAGGGTTTGTAAGTATAAAGGGTTTGCATCAACTCTCAAGGCTTAATGTACTTTCATTGCTGCAGAAAACCAGTACATTGTTAACCCATTACTTGCTCCCTGGAAAGGCCTTTTTTTAAATAAATTTGAAGTTTGCATTTTTTTTAGCCTTTAGTAACCTAAACCTCTTTAACCTCTGGAAGTTCATGGCTTATATTCATATCATTTCAGGTTATTTTCTAGACTTGAACTGCTTAAATTTCAATAAAGCTGGAAAAAAGGGGGTGTTCTTAAGCTTTTTCACATTTTGTACAACACTGAACGAGCAGTTGGCTTCCATTTTTAATTTGGGAACTTCCATCCATCCATCCATCCTTTCATCTGTCCATCCATATTCTGTACCCACTTGTCCTGTTCAGGGTCTTGAGCCTATCCTAGAAGCTACGGGCACAAGGCAGGGAATAACCCAGCATGGGGTGCCAACCCATCACAGGGCACACACACTATTCACCAACACCAGTCCAGTTCATCCTTTCTGGTGTGAAAACACCAGAGCACTATTTTAACAACATCCAATAGGGGGAAGCAGAGAGAGCAGGGAAAACGGTAAATCAAGTTCAGGGTTGATTCATCTCTCACACATTTCACTTGAGTCTTGCTTGTGAATCACGAAACACGTTTTAAGAACACGGCTGTCGTCAATGACACTGTAAGAAATAGGAGCTCTAAGTCTGTTACTGTAGGTCAGTATTTGTCATACACAGAATTAATGAGGATTCGTTAGAGAAATGTACATTTTTTACTGTCCTGAAGATCAGTGATAACTGCATGCATCTCCGTGATGATGTGATGTACAAAGGTGGACCTTTCCGGTGAATGCAAATATGACCTTAGAAGGAGAATATATACAATTGATTATCATACATGTGTGTCTGAAACCCCTCTCCTCAAATGTCTATGCATTTTTACTCCTTGCCTTCATTACATTTATTCCAGCAAGTATTTTTGTCCTCTACAAGTAAAATTGGATGTTGGGATCAAGAACTTTAGATATATTGGCTCTAAATGACTTCTGTTTATTTTCGACTAGTGGTGAAGCAGGCTTTTTAAAAAGCCTGGAAATGCCTTATTTGTTACTTTTCCTTGTTCATCCACTGCAGTTAAAAACCTGGACAATTAAAAGTTTTGAGATGTTGCTTGGAAGCTTGTGACAAAATAAGCAAGTAACAATGTTGGTCACAGTGCCCGAAAGTTGCAACGGAACATGAGATGATACAAGTTTATCCAACCATCCATCCATCCATCCAATTTCCATACTGATTATCCATAATGGATCACAATTACCCTGGACTCTATCATAAAAAGCAGGAGACACTCTGGCTGTGTTGTCAGTCTATAGCAGTGCTCACACCGACACACATGTAATGACAAACTGCAGGCAGTTATTGACACAAATTTACCCAATTGCAGGTTTTTGGACTACTGGTGGGCACTGGAGTATTCAGCAGAGCTCTGTACAAAAGAATTCAAACCCTCACCTGCAGAGGTGTTACACTATAGTGCTAACCACTGAGTCTATATGGTCCCATGTATACATAAAGTTGATATACATACTGTGCTGTCCTAATGTAGTTGGTATATATAAACTTTATTTTTTTTTACGATTAAGAATGATGTTACTGCGAGTGTAAGCCATGTCTATGAATAAAACAAAACAATGTGTGGGGCAATAGAGAATAAGATTTAAAGTACACAGTTAAAGTAGTGAGTAAAATGGTGGATTGACACTAGCTTTAGAGTGAGAATGACGTCAGACTCTGCATTGTAACGACTCCAAGTGGAGCTAAAGACCAAAACAGGAAACTGCATCAGGATGACACAATTCATGAACAGGACTACTTAGAGAACTTTAAGGTAAAAATGGATTTGTATAGTCACAATTTTAATTAGCCTTTAGCATGTGACAGTATTTGAGCAAACACAGCACTATAAAATAAGGACACTCATTTTCCTAGTACACTCAACTTGGAGAAAATGATTCATTGAGAAAAAAATCATTCTGCTGGTGATGTACCTACCACTGGGCATCTTATTGCAATGTTGAAAAGTTGCAAACGTAAGTCAAAATAGATTACTCAATGTACATGAATCATTTTACTGGCATCATAGTGATTTAGAAAGTGATACTTAAACAAATTAAGTACATTCAAAATACATGTGTAACAGTGTGAAGTACCCTGGAAACTGCTCAGATTTGTTCAATTTACAAATATAGTTTTTCCCGTAACATGTGGAAAACATTTTTTCTTATGCAACAGAATTATTGCGCTAGTGTAGTAGTGTGGTCAATGTATTTGTTTCAATTCCCGCAGGTTGGTGATGGATGTTGCATGTTTGTCCCAGCCTACATTTGCAATTGTTGCATTGATTATAAACTGTGGCCTACAAACAGTTTAAATGCAGATTGAATGATCAAGATGGCATCTTTGCAGAAATGTGGGCCCTCCAGCTGGACCTGCTGAGGGAAGGGAATGGGCTGGACTGATAACCAGTGTGCATGACTGAGCCCTTGGGCATGCGAGGCTGGGGCCCCTGAGCCATGCTGCATGTGCAGAGCAGATAGGGTGGGTGACTGTTCACACTAGGGGCTATTTAAAGAGCAACTGTTACTGCCACGCAAATCAAAAGTGATGCATGTGCACATTGTCTCCTATTAAAGAACATATTATCAAAAAGTTGAATACCATGCACCCCATCCTAGTTTCTGACAATAAGTGGTATTAAAAAGGGGCACACATTTAAACAGTCTAATGCTTATATCAAGTTCAGGGGTGTAGTTAGGAATTCTGGGCTACTAGTCAATATCACTTTGGGCCCCCACAGTAAAATTCATCTGGGGGCATGTTTGTTTAACATCATCACCTGGTTTGGGAGGGAGGTGTGTTCATCCTAACTGGCAGGTCACCTAGGGCAGTGCTACCCAGCCTGGTCCTCAGGGACCCCAGACAGCCCACGACAGTCTTGTCAAACAGTCCACATTTTTGCTCCGTACCAGCTCCCAGCCAAACAGTCCACATTTTTGCTCCCTCCCAGATCCCTGCCAAACAGTCCACATTTTTTCTCCCTCCCAGCTCCCTGCCAAACAGTTCACATTACTTCTCCCTCCCAGCTTCCTGCCAAATGGTCCACAGTTTTCCAAAAACATGGACTGTCTAGCAGGTCTGGAGGTCCCCGGGGACTGGATTGGGAAACACTGACCTACGGAGGTGTAGGGAGAAAGCAAAGAGAAAAAATACAACCCACCCCACCCATGGCTTTTTCTCCCTGATGTGATCAGGGCACTCTCGCAGCCTGAAGGTCACTGAGAGACTCAGAACATGGTTCTACCCTCAGGCTATCTGCATGCTAAATCAGGAGGCCCAATAACTAACATGCCACTTCATGCACCTGTTCCCCACGTTACATTTTACATCTTTCTGATCAGTGCCTTATGTACATACAGTAACGGATATCATTGTTTTTTCCTGTCTAAATTTTAAAATTTTACGTCATTTTTATAGTTATTTTAATCTTATTATTTTGATTTACCATTTTATGCTATTTTACTTTATATTATGCATTTGCCGAGCACAACCCGTGAAGTAGATGGCAAAAACACCTCACATGTACAGTGTTTGTGCATGTAACAAATAAGACTGAAAGTTGAATTTGGTATTCCAAGATACTGTACCCAGAGATACCCTAACAAGGAACACTGTACCCAGAGATACCCTAACAAGAGATACTGTACCCAGAGATACCCTAACAAGGAACACTGTACCCAGAGATACCCTAACAAGGAACACTGCACCCAGAGATACCCTAACAAGAGATACTGTACCCAGAGATTCCCTAACAAGGAACACTGTACCCAGAGATA
>JAAGVU020000092.1:12300672-12361057 GCA_011763525.2 Mormyrus iriodes | reverse complement strand
CACTGCACCCAGAGATACCCTAACAAGAGATACTGTACCCAGAGATTCCCTAACAAGGAACACTGTACCCAGAGATAACTCAACAAGAGATACTTAGCCCAGAGGTACCCTGATAAGAGATACCCTTTCAAATAATAATCTACTATCTTCTTCTCATTATATGGTGCGTTGCACACTAAACCCTCAATTAACTTTTTTTTTGTACGTTTTACATTTGTCCTGCTATTCACTGCTTTTTCTTCTTTTGATAAAAAGGAGCTGGTTTGAATTAAGCCCTTTCTCCTGCCAAACCTCCCCCGTAGGAGATACCCACACATTCAGGACAGGAAATGTCCATAGTTGGGTTCTACTCACGTAGCCCAGCCAGTGAATCAGTCGTCGTGGTGGACGTGGCAAATCTCAAGGCTCAGCGCTAAGAAGAGTGCGATTGTTCATCAGTGTCAGAGTCTTGGCACAGGGATCCGTTTCACTTCTTATGACAAATAGTACTATTCACTCAAAAAACAGTACTGACTATTTAAAATGATTTTTATCATGCTGGAGTGTTCTAGATAGAATGAAGATAGAAAGCACAGACTTTCTTGCTTGTCATTTGATTAATTTTCCAGATGTCACTCTTTGTTTCAGATATTCTTCCTGACATGTCATTGAAAGTGCTCTAATTACAGAGGCCAATATATCTACATCACCTTAGTGTATCCCACCATGCAAAGTGTCTTGTCATGTCTCTATTCAGGCTGTGCATATGGGGATCATCATACTTCCCACTGTTCTCTCTCTCTCTCTCTCACACACACACACACACACACACACACACACAGACCTGTACTCATATCTTTGTGGGGACTCTCCGTTCATTTCTATGTATAACCCTAATCTCATTAATGACAACCTTAACCCCTACCCAGCCCTAACATTAACCATAAGTAACCAAACGAAATACAAAACTTTTGGCATTATTAGTTTTTTGATTGCAGTCATAAATTCTTAGAAAACTGAGTTTCCACACACCTCTACTTCACTCACCTAGGGGCGTTTCTTACCCCATGCCGCTCACCTGCTGTGGAGCACGTCTCACTGCATTTGGAGCTCAGCTCTCCATTTCTTTTTACTAATTTTACTCCTCATCACAAGTACCATGCGATAGTTGTTAATAATTGCATATGAGAATATATATGAGGGTGGTGTGCAGACACTTTTGAGGCACATTACAAGCGGACAACGGTCAAGGAGCCAACTAGGCACAAGTTTGGCATTTCTGGGTTTCTAATAAATGACCAGCAACAAATGTGAGTTAGGATCGGAGCAAGAGCTACATAATATGGTGCAAACATAGCAAGAACCTAATAAAGGAGATATTTAATCAAAGACAAGCGCAAAGAAGGGCATTCGGAATACGCAGAAGACCAGCTAATGGACGACAGGTGAAGACAGAACAGGATGGTGCTTGGAGGGCTAGATGACCTGGCCAGTCCTGGTAGCTCCACGCTCACGGTACAGAACCCACTTTATTATGAGCTTATGAAATTGTTTCATTCATGGGCATTTAACCATGTTGTACCTAATCATTGTCAAAAAGATGCCTTTGCTCAAAAATCTAAGGCCACTTTAAAAATACAACAGCATATGTTCAGAAGAGTAAGTAAGTGAGTAAAATTTATGTATAGAGCACCTTTCACCGAGAGCGGTCACTAGGCGCTGAACGATATAGATGTGCTAAAAGGTGCAAAGACCACAACAAAACCGATGTCAGAAGAAGAAACTACACTAGCCAGATGCAAAACACAGAAAGCAGACAAGATAAAAATACAGACGACTAACATTTTCATTTAAACAAAAGTGCAACCATTTTTTACGTGTTACTATGCTTGTGATCTGGATAGGAGACAATCTCTCCTATATCTCTGCGTTATATGCGCATAGAATAACCATATCATTTACATGAGTAAGGAGGTAAACAGGCAGTGACATTTCAAATGTATGTAACGTTACTTTTATTTAAATCAAAACAGCCTAGCAGAGGATGGTTTCGATCCATCGACCTCTGGGTTATGGGCCCAGCACGCTTCCGCTGCGCCACTCTGCTCATACAGACACTAACCATTGTTATGGTTATGGTTAGTAACTTACCTGTTGTAACGCTAGCAAAATCTCTGCGTCATTCATCATAAAAGTTAACTGGGAATTATAGTCCCTGCCACAGAACTGGCTTTTAGGTGGAGGGGTGAACGTATCCTTCCCTTCTTTAAAACATAACACCCCCACATTCAGGACAATTCCTTGGTATGTTTCCCTCCTTTCCTCATTCATCCCCACAATGATATGAATAATCGGTTGTCCATAACTCCCATCAAACAACAATGCACTAGTATCTCACACACTCAACAGACTGCGGCTCAGGTTTTTCTTCTCCAGCTCTCCCCACTGCAGATGGTGGGACAGTGGATATTGGACACACCATTCTTAAGCGCGCACCATACCGTTTGCTACTCAGGAGGTCCCTATGACACCCTTATTCCAGAAACCGCAACACTGAATAGCTAGTAATATGTAGTTTAGAATATATTACTACATAACAGGTAGTGGTACAAGGGTTAGCCAGTGGTTAATGGGAGCAAACAGAAGTTTCGTTTTCTCCAGACAGAAGTCCGCCTTGAATAGGTGAGGAAGCGAATCCAAAAATGGTCTTACATGCTTAAGTCTTACACACAAACGGGTACGTCAGTAACAGCTCATTCCCGTGGCCTGTTGCTCACAAGGGGACACCTTAAAGGCAGCACGCTTCCCTCTGCCTGGGAGGCCGCCTCTTCAGTTGCTAACGCAGCTAATTAGCTTTTCAGTAATGTAACTTTCAAAATGTCTGATTGGCCGAAGCCTTCTCCTTCAGCGAATAGCATGTGCCTCTTATAAATATGCATAGAGATGTAGAGAGGTGTGAAGTACAGCCTACACATCCATGGTGAGTAAATGTTCATAGACGGACGTATTTTTTGCCAATTGGCATTTAGAGAGTCACACCACTCATATTTCAGGAGGCTGATAGCTATTTTGCGAGAAGAGGTGGGAGTGCATTAAAATGCATGTTAAGCAGAGCACCACAGACATAGACTCATATTTGGCAACAAGAAATACCAACTTGTGCTGACTATAAACTTGCATTAATGAGACACTCCTGAATATTAATTTTGCAACTCCGGTGAGATCATGCATAAAGGGGAAAACTGTCTAAATTTGTCCTTTTCTGGGATTAAGTGTAACACTTAGGAATAGCACAGCAATTGTTCCCTTTCCTTTCTTGCTAATTATTATTGCTATCCAGTAATGTTCAAAATTACTGCTCTCTGTCCATTTGACTGGTTTCCACCTTCCACCTCCAGTCATATAAAATTGCCCATTGCATTTTACTAGAAACTCCATACCCTACTCTCGCCCCCACCTCGCTAAAGTGGTATATGTTTGGGGGACAGTTTTGACAGCTCATTAATAGAGTGTGGACCTTGTGGTGTTTTCTGCATTCAGTTGTGGAATGTATTCCAGGGGAAACAATATTGTTTTTCACCAATAAAGCACAAAGAAAAGCAAAATGCTTGGGATTATTTCTTTTTTTTTGGAAAAATATGGTTTGTAAATTTCTTAACCGTTTTTACTCTCTTACTGCTTAAGATATCGATGGTAGGGGGAGTTTTACACAGGTATATACATTAAAAATAATTGCTAACAGATGCAGAAATACAAATGCCCTCGCAGATACATACACACACAGAAGTGTTAGTATGTCAGCTGGCAGCCCATTTCAGAGCCATACAAATAGTGTTGCCCTGGCCCCTCATTCCATTTGTGGTAAAAGGAAACCCAGTCTCCACGGTGACCAGAAACAAAAAAAGGGAGGCAGTCTGTCTCAAGAGCAGCTGGCTTCGAGAGTGAGCGAGTGCCGGAGTGAGCGCGAGAGAGAGAGAGAGAGAGAGAGAGCAATGAAAAGAGAGACACACTGCAGAAAAAAATCATAAGAAAAGTGCAAGAAATGAGTGAAGAAGTACAACAAGGCTTGGATACTAACTAATTTGCTGTTAAAATGATGAAAGGACATAGACACCAATAAAAACATGTGAAATTGACTTAGAAGAAAGTAATTGAGTAAGAAAACAGAAAAACAAGTAAATCCGAAAAACAACACAGCAAGAAGGAACAGGTCAGAAAAGTAAACTCATGGAGAAAAGTCTGTTTTTAAATCAATTTCTAAAGTGTTCAAAAACTGCCCAAACTAAACTGCATTTTTTTCATGTTTGGTTTATTGTTCTTGGGTGGTTGAAACTTCCAGCAACAGCAAAACAACTGAGAGACCACAGTCACAGAAGGTGCCCTAAAGTGAACAGTAACTACCTTCCCATTCCTGGAGGTAAGAAAGAGTTTTGTCTTGTGTGTGAAAGCTGCCCTGTCTGGATGCACAGATGTCACATTCTGAGTTTGTTGTGCAACCTTTCAGCGGGAGAAACTCTTTGGCTACCACGTCTGTAATGTCTCAGATGGAGTCCAGATGGGGGGAGGAGAAATGTAGAGCATAGTTTTGAGCGTTTGTGTGTGTGAAACAGGGGTGTGTCAAGTGTGCAAGGAGAAACAAGAACTTCTGTAAAGCCGTAGAGAGTTCTGCTCTTATGTGAGTTCGGACAAAGACAGACCACCGTATGGGAGTTAGCTGAGCTTGTGAGCTTTGTGTTAATGCAGAGTGGAACACAAAAGAGTGCCTGCAAAGTCAGCTTTCTGTTCTTGCAGATAAGATGCGAGACAGGGACAGAAAAGAAGAGATGGTGAGAGAGATAGAAAAGGCGAGAGAGGAAATGGCAGCAGAGGTCAAGCATTCTCCACGAGCACCCTGGCAGGTGGCTCTGAAATGCCTTCACTTTTTAAAACTGTGACAATCAGCTGGAGAGCCCCTCCCACCAACCCCCATGCAGCTGACCCCCCACCCCCAGACCCCCTCCTCACTGAGAAACCCAGCCAGATGGGCACACAACAGCCAGCACACATGAAAACAAAACCAGAGCAGTCTCCAGCCCATGTGGTGTCCCATAGGAATGAACCTTCATATTTGCATTAAGCTCCCAAAAGGAATTTCACACACAAACACACTGCAGACACACGCCGTGCAGAGAGTCGGAACGCTGACGGCCATGTGTCAGAAATAGAAACATTCGCATGCGTGTCAGATGGTCTAAAAAAAAACTGCCCTGCTGGCAGCAGCCGCATTTATGCCAGGGAAACCTGGACGCTGCGGCAGATTCTGGCCGGCCCACGGCAGCGCCACCGGTTCACGGCCAGGTCGGGTTAGGCAGGGATAACAGTCAGGTGGCAACAGGCAGCTTCACCCCTCAGCAGAATCATAAGGCCACTCACATTTTTCAAGTAGGCGTCTGTGAGTGTGGATAGGGCCACAAACACAGCTCACAGTCAGCCGGCACCTGCTTGGCTGGCCTTTCGTGGCATAAACCACTGACACAGTATAATGGGGGGGGGATGAATGTATTGACTGGAGCAGGGAAATGAGAGTTTTGTGTTCCACGCAGCTCATGTCCAGCTTCTGGGCCCTTGCATGATCCTTTGTGTTGTTAAATAACTAACTAAAAACATAACCAGGAAGAACAACTACCCCCTTTGGAGTGAGAATTGGTGATCCTGTTTGTAAACAACAGCTGTCCGTGTCGCCACTGTGTGTTCTGGCCCCCCATTACAGTTTCACTGACACAATGGGAAGGCCTATCTGTCTCCTTCCAAGCTGGCTGTCCGGAGCTGCTCCCCGCTCTCATCAGCTCACACTACTGAATTGTGTATGAAGGGACTATGGGAGTGTCCTCATGTCTTCTACGATTACAAGGCTCACTTGGTGTGCCGATTCCAAAAAAGTCTTGCGGGTTTATAATTATAAGGCAAACCAATGTTCTGTCGCATGTTTATACTGCACTTGACTACTTGCCCCATTTCGAAAAAGGAGAGAGGCTCCTATTCACACTGTACCCACGGTGTCCCTTTCTGAGAGGAACAATATCTGGGCAGCTTCTATGGCTATCTGTCTGATCTGTTTTAAGATATATCAATTGTTCACAGGTAAATCTGAAATATTTTTACCAGTTAAGCCACTTCTAACTGACATTGTGGGATGGTAACACTGTATACATGCCTCTCTGTATTCGTTTCAGCCACGGTGAAGTAAGAACAGCTGACCTTCCAGAAAGCCTGTGCCCATCCTTGAGAAATAGCATCGATAAGGCAACATGGAAGCGAAGCAGGAGGCGCTGGACCTGCTGCAGAAGGTCTGGGAGAAGCTACAGGGCCTGCCCCATGCTAGTGCTGCAGAACTGGGACTCTTTTTCGTCCTAGTCCTTTTCATTGGTGTGTAATGTACCGACCACCTCAATGTCGATAGAGGCTGCTGTCATGTGTGCCAATTAAGTTGTAACGGTAATTATAGTAATTACAGTAACCCTGTAATAGATAATAAAAAAATATTAGTGAAATATTATTGAACATATCTAGAAGATGGATAGTGCATGGATGGATGTATGGATGTCTCACTATGTCACTGAAAGGTCATTCATTCTCGAACTCACTCTGGGGTGTTCAACAGTGAGATTAACCACCTTGTCAGGACAAGGGAAAAACATTGTTATGTCATCAAGACCACAATATGTAACACATCTGATGCAGTGTGTATTAAATGCTGAGGATGTGACTGTCCCTGTTCCCCTACAGCCACCTTCCTGCTCATGATCCTGCTGTCCTGTGCCCACTGCTGCTGCTGTGGCAAACCCAAGTACCAAGCCTCGCGGGTGCAGCCTATACACGCTGTGTGAGAGCCAGGAGCGCCGGGACCGCCAGCAGCTGACCAGCACTCAGTCTGCCCCGTTATGGTGATGTGGACCTTGCTCTGCGGCCATGGGGTTCATTCTGAGGCATCCCAAAGGCCCCCGAAGATGACAGCTGCACCAATCCAATGCATATCCCCCCCCCCCCCCAAAGGATGTGGAAATTCTGCACAGGACACTTATCCCTCACTTTTAGGGTGAGTGGATGACAGTACGGAAGACTGAAAACAAAAAATGGAAACAGAGGGGATGAAAATTTTAAGGGAAGGACCTAAATGTATGTACAAAAATGTCTAAGTGCTCGCATCTGTGCTTTTGCTCGTCGTCAACAACTGGATTCCCGTTCTTGGTCACAAGTGTGTTTTGGTCCGTTTCTCCGAAAGACACCAAAAGAATATATTTACATTTGAGTCAGAGAAACTACATGCCGATTCATACTTCAGAAGAACCTTCTGGGTGGGAGTCAGTGTGTCCCTGTAGCAATACTGTGATTTTTCAGCAATTATTTTCACCCAACTGCCAACCTAATAGGCCAAAATCAAACAATCAAGAGCCGTATGATGCTGAAAATACTGGGAATGAACTATATAAATCACAAGGTGTGTTAAGAACCCATAATTAACCTCTGAATAAAGGAAGAGACTGCAGTTGCTACACTTCATCTTATCTAAGTCTGTCCAGCAGTAAAAAAGTGAATGATGAATGTGCCCTGGTTTAACCAAAACATGCTGCGCACTTTAACAGTTAAGGTCAGGGTGATACACAGCATGGCACCTACACCCTGGACTGCAGCTGCTGTGCCCTGGCGTGCCATTCTGTACACAGCGATACAGTGCAGCCTTTTGATCTGAGTATTATCTCACCCGTTTGTCTCCCCCCTCAGCAGTATGAGACTGCATCTCTATGGTATGTGTTTATATGGTATTCATTTTGAGCTTTTGTTTATATGGTATTCATTTTGAGCTTTTGTTTATATGGTATTCATTTTGAGCTTTTGTTTATATGGTATTCATTGTGTCTGTGCCAAACTCCCTGTAATTGTCTGGCTGATGAAAGGGAAAGCATGTTGACTTAGCTTGTTTTCTTTCAGGTGGGAATAAAAGTTTGTATGATTTTTGCTCGTTGTTTGCATTTTTCAACTACTAATTTACAGAATTTAAATTTCTTTCAACATTTACATGACGTGATGATTTTATGCTTAAGAAGACTGCATGTGTTAAAAAATGAAATATAAAATTTCAAAATGAGTTGCACTGCAAATATATTACGTATAGCATTTAGACATGCATTTATTGGGCATGCTTTTCAAAAATATTTTATACTATATATAATCTATCCATCTTCTAACCTGTTATCCTGGTCAGGGTTGCGGGACAGTATGTAATATATAGTATATATCACAAAAATGCACATCAGATTAACACATGAGAAAAATCCAATAACTGGAAAAGTTTTTGTTGCTCAAAAGGTCAACAGACACGGTGAATAAAATATCAGCAAACTGTGCCCACATTGCGTGTAACAAATATGTTAAATACCAGGCAGTCTGAGACACGTGCACTGCAAATCCTTTATAAGATAGATGACAGCTCCCCTGGACACCATACTGGGATGGATGTGAGCTTACAGAGGCGTATCTCTGAGGGCTAACTCCTTTCTTTGGGACAAAACAATGGAGCATATGAGCACATGGCGCGTGAGGCTGCACCAAATGACACAGGCCACACTGTTTACTGTGATAATATTGCTATTAAACATTAACCCAGCAAACTCTCTCCTACTGAGCAATACAAACAAATGACGGATGTGAAGCAGAGCGAGAGCTTACAGAAAAAATCAGGATCACTGACGTTTTAGGAGATACTTGGTGTAAAGCAGAGAGTCTAACTGCCGGACTCAGGAAAGAAGGTTTCCCGTGAGCTCATTCCAGCATAAAAGCGAGGGTTTCCATCTTCTCCAGCTACACGCGCACCAGCTATTCAGCGTGGCCACCATGGTGGTGGTGCAGGGGTGAGTGTCTGAGCGCAAGATCCTTCTGAGATCCGTCCAAAAATCGCCTGGCTGTAGATGGCTCCGTAAGACACTTTAAATATGACGCTGCTGTAACGTAAACGTTCAGACAATGAAACGTGATCAAAGAGAGGGGAGCATGTGGAATTAAGAGGCTCTACTTCCTGCTTAACATCTGTTGACCGAACGTTGCTATTACGATCAGCATTTTCATGCTAGAGAAAACAGGGCCCTGGGTCTCATTTAACGCAACTTGGACATTCGGAAGTGATGGTCCACTAACAGCAGGAGAAAATAAGCCGAAGACTGCACAACAGAAACACTAAATAGGACGAGTTTTAAAAGAGCTCATTCTTACTGAAAGACAGCATTCAGGGCAGAATAGGAGGAAACTACAAAAGAACACTATAAACTGTATTTAATACAAAAGCCTAGTAAGACCATAATTCTGTGCAACTCTTAGCCTGACATTAACATATCATGGATGATTAGCCCAAAATTTTTATGAAGCCTAAAGAGATTTAAACTGTTTTACTCTATTCAACAGCTCCATTTGGCAATAATTCCTTTGTCTTTGTTCCCTATCAAACTCTAGCACGCCTAACTTGCCGGACGATGTTGGAACAGAGCAGGACTGGGTGGAGAGGGCGCTGCAGCGGTTGCAGGCAGAGCCCTGGGCGTTAGGTGGCGCTGTGGTTATTGCGGTGTTCCTGGCGGCGTTTTTGGCCCTACTGGTCTTCGCCCTGCTCTACGGCTGCTGCTGCTCCCCCCGCTCTGTCAAGGGGGTCCGGGACAGGAGCATGGTGCTCTAGAAGCCAGCCGACATCTGCGACTGACTGGAGCCGCTGTCTGTTCAATGCGAGGCCAGTGTTGTGGGCGACCAAGGGCAAAAGCCGCGCTTCTACGTCAGCAGGAGCACAAAGGAAAGGGAATCATTGCTTCATCGTAGATGAAAAGTAGGACTCCCACTCTACTCGCCTATGCAGTAGGTGCCTGCTGAACCATAAATGTACATACAAATGCTATCTTTCTGATTATCATACTAAATTGTCTTTTAGACCCACTTACATGTCCACATGAATTAATAAACAGACTTATAAAATACCTGTGCTACATAATTTAACATGTAATGTTTTATAGAAAGACAATGAAGGAACACTTCTGGAACCAGGACAGCCCCATCCAAACACAGCCATTAAAAACCTAGTGTTATTCTGCACGGCCCCTGTGTTTGCGTATCTCTCCTTCCTCAGGTTTTCACCCTGACCACTCTGAGTAATGAAGAACACTGCAGTACAGAGTGACGTGTTCAGTAGCCCATTACTACTTGTCTGGAATGCAGTTACAGTGGTCTTTTGTGCCTCGGTCGGGTACCTTGAGAGTGATCAGCTGTCCCTGGTGGGTCCATGCTTGGTACATTAGTTAAATAAAGGTCCATTATAGTAACCCTTAGAAAACCGTTAAGTATCTCAATAAATGCATTTGCTAGATCATCTTAATTATCTTCATGAGAGCACTTCAGCCAGCTTCCATGTATTATAGTTATCCATCCATCCATCCATCTGGGACATTGTAGCAGTGGGGCCTTGAGCCTATCACAGGCAGCACAGGTTTGCTATGATCCAAAAAAGTGTGCACACATATCTAATTTCTGTTGGGACATGACAAAGTGATGGTTCTATACATATGATATACTGGTCATTTAACAGAGACAAAATTAATGTGAGTTTTTATCTTGCCTGCAAACCAAATACATTTGCCAATAAATTGTACAATTATAATGCTTAACATCCACCCATTCAGTTCTCAACCTCTAATCCCGGTCAGATTTGTAAGGTAGTACCAATCTGTCCGAATCTTAGGTAGCACAAATTTCAAGTCAAGGTCAAATGTAACACTTCTAGTGAAAACGTGCTAACAATGTAATGGACAGATTTCTGAACACCCTGACATTAAAGACAATCCCAAAAATACAATTCTTAACAGAATTACTAAAATTGTCCTGTGGTCCCAAGCTAAATGAACAATACTGAATCTCTTGTTCAGTCTTACAATAAACTACAGTTATAGAAAAGGACTTTCTTGCATAATCACATCAACAGAACCTCAACTAAAAACCCCAGTTTATCGCGCTTATGCCCTTCACATGCGCAAGTCTCAGCCAAAGAAATCAGACACCACAACAACTGCTTTCACACCAAGTTCTTCACACCTTCTTTCAGAAACATTAATGGATAATCTCGTGAGAAATGGTTTGGAAACCTCAGTTGTAGCTGTTACCGCCCACAAATTAAAACAACCTTATAAATACCATTCCTTATATTCACGAAGACATAAAATTCGGGAATAAATTCTACCACTTTCCTCTTCCCTCTCCGTCTCCCCAATTCAAAGCTACACACCGCCACCTACCGTAAGCAGTTTTGATAGCGCCCCTTACGTCATATTTACGAGCCCAGACATGCGCACAAGTCACGGTGACGAATTTTCTGTGGGACTCTAGCAGCAATGGCGAGTGGAAAGAAAAATACGCTACTGTCTTCTTTGGCGGCTTATGGTGACGATTCGGAGCAAGATTCTGACCCAGAGACCGAGGAAGCAGGTAACTGACTGGGATCTATTCACTGAAACCTAGTTTTTGCTTTAATTTATAATTAGAGCGAGTGGTTTCTAAAATTGGAACTTTTCTTTGCACTAGGTATGAAGTGACTTTACCATATAGTTTACAGTATAACTTATCTAACATTCTGGTCAGCTAGCTTGCGAAGGTAAAACAAAGAAGCAAAAGTAAATCGTACTATATTCAGAAGGTGAAAGAATTGTGCTCAGATGCTACTGTTTTAAAACACATGGTGCATAGACAGTCAACTTTAGGAAGCATTCTTGTATGTCACGCATCTACACCGCAATCCGACTAATGCTGGTGTAGAAAAGCCTGTGGTTAAAAGGTTGGCAGTAATTGAAGTTTCCCTTTGTGAATAAAGCAGTTTGGTCAAATTCTGTCCATTTTGATGGGTCATAGCCAGGTACCGACTGTCTTTCGGCCAAATGATACCATTTTATAGATAGTGATATACTTTGAAACGGTCGCCAGGTAACTTCTGTCATTAGCCGGTAACCTGGAGCTCTTCGAACTTTCTGTTTGGTTCTTGCAAGTGTGAGTAATGGACTCTGGTCATCTTCCCTACATGGATGGAGCTGAGTAACTAACCTATGAATGAATGTGAAATCGACACCATTCGGCAAAGCACATCTGCTAGTGATACATTACACGTTTATGTTTTTTGACTGTATTTCTGGCAGTTTCAGTTTTCATAATGTTTCAAATGAGCTTCTTAGTGTCATTTACACTGTTTTTACCCTCTTTAAAGTATCGACGTGTCTCCACAGTGTAACAGGGAAAGGGGGGGGGGCTCTGCTGTCATGTAAATTCAAGATATTAAAGCGTAACTCTTAAACTAGATAATATGACTGCACGACGTTTTGCGGAAATTTAATGCTGCATACACTACTAACACAGTTATGGCCAGAAAAATCATTTTTTGATTCTAAAGGTTAACGTTTTTGGAAAATAAAATTCAGTTACTCTTGAAAATCATAGTAAACTATTGTGAAATTAAGATCTTTCATCTGAATGTGTCTAGCATGAACCTGCCGTAGCCCAAACAACTTACTGAATCCTTTTTCTTAATCCAGAAGCCAGTAGCAGTTTGCTTAATTTTAATTGGTCAATTATTCTTACAATTACTTTTTTTTCCTGTTTTTTTTTTTTAAGAGGTCACGTCTGGTTCTTCTGCTTCTCCAATGAGCTGCTGACCCTGTCTTTACTGTTCTGAACTCAATGCTCTCTATCTTTTTAGAGGGCCATGGAGGTCTGGTGTCTGCCAGCTACGGGGATGGTGATGTGGGCCATATGGAAGATGGAGATGACAAGGGCTCTGGCGATGAAGACAGTGGGGACAGCTCCAGGAATTCGGTCAGTCCACACTTTTCCTTTGAACAGCTAATATAAACAAGGGTATATTATTGAACTCTATTGAACTGTAGCACTGTCAGAGATTTTAAAGCCTGGGCAAAGGCAGCTGGTAAAGTCAAACACCCAATTACAACTTTAATTGCTCCAGATACTGATTAATAATTCTCCCTGACCTGGGTCAGTATATGCAGTTTCCATCCCAGTCAACAGACATTTTGAGACAGAATCAGTCGGACTGCCTTTCACTTGGTTCAATAATTCCGATTTTGCTATGTCCTGAAATAGAAAAATATTATAGCAGGATTGCAAGCATATGTTTTCAATTGCTACAGCATATATTACCATTACTTATGATAATTCCAGGGGGAAATTCTTTATTAGTTATATTAATTAGATGGATTAGTCTGTATTACAGAATTAAATGTGTGCTCACAGTGCCTAGATGTTATGGCTGGGGCAGGTCTGTGTTAGTGAACTGAAAGTGTGTGACTTTCTTGCTAAGGTCAATTTTTGTTATGTTGTAAATAGAGGAATTTACTTTTCTTTGTCATATTACATGTTTTAGCAGAGTCTTATCAGCTGCGTTACGCATATCTTGTAAGAAGGTGCTGTGGAGTCTTGTTCTGAGATGTATGTGACTAGGGCGACTCATTCAAGTGCTTTTTTAATAAGAAAAATGCCCTGTTTTGGACACGTCTTACATTCTCCTTTTGTTTGTTTAGCACACACTTTTGTCCAAATCCATACTAGTTAGTCAGTTCATGCATAACAAATATACAGATGCTAAGAAGCCAATTTAGCTACAACAGCTATCGGAGCACTGCTTAAAAACTTAGCATTTTGTAATATTTTCCAAATGCTATCGAGATTCTCCCAGCCTGGCAGTATATTTTGATCCCCGTACCTCTCATCAGCACTTAATTTGCAGAGTTAACCGTTTGAGTCCACATCTAGGAATTGATTGCATTGCTTCCTTCGACGGAAAATAGTTGAGAGCAGTGATTCCTAAAACACGTGTCCTTTTCTGACGCTGGTTTCACTAACTCTTTAAGTACTTTGAATATTGGTCATTTTAATACTGTGTAGCCTTGCACTGCTTTGCGGGTAGTATTTTTGTTTTTTTGTAGCAGTGCTGGAAATTCATTTGAGCTTCTTGGACTGTTAAGGATGCAGCAGGAACTGTGCTTTAAGGATTTAAACTTGCGGCCTTTTAGTAGTCACTGCATTGCAAAGAAACAGTGTACCACAGTGTTTCCCAGTCCGGTTCTCAAGGACCCACAGTCGGAGCTGGGAGGGAGCAAGAATGTGAACTGTCTGTGGGTCCCTGTGGACTGGATTGGGAAACACTGGCGTACAGTACCTTTGATTCATGCTTCAAGGGAGCACTACCTGTTTTGAGAATTTGACTCCATCCTCCTCCTGTTCCAGGTTCTCATTTTTAACCCTATGCGTTCTTGTCTTTGTAGGAAGGGGACGAGTCAGACCTTGAGGGGGGAGACGCAGATGATTTGAAGGTATTTGGAAACCCACTGGTTGGTGGTCCCGGTAACACGGTCTGAAGTTGGAGCGGGGCTGGTGGGCAGCTGCAGGCTTTGCCCTCATGGGGGCAGCCTATAAAACATGAAAGCTGATGTATAAAATGTCCACTAGAGGGAGGCACAGCTTTAGGCTTTGACGTCCCCCTGGTTCTCTCTTCATCCACCCATTTCCGCTGGGTGTCAGCTAATTTTGAGAATATAATGAATTGTTAGCTGTATGTTTTTGCTGCGAGGCACTTGTACAACTGAGGAATGGGTGCAAATTAAATACTAGAGAAGTATTTTGGTGATAATTGTATATTCTGTGCCCCTAGTCATAAATATGGTCAGGGAGTGTATTTGTTGGAGTTGTTTTTGAGTTTACAGTACTTCTGTTTTCCATCTACCCCTATAAGGCAGTTGGAGAGCCTTGAAGGCCGTCATAAACTGCAAGCTGACACTTTGCAGCGGACATGGTACAGATCACGAGGCTCG
This sequence comes from Mormyrus iriodes, assembly GCA_011763525.2. Lineage (NCBI taxonomy): Eukaryota > Metazoa > Chordata > Actinopteri > Osteoglossiformes > Mormyridae > Mormyrus > Mormyrus iriodes. Next base: position 12,346,202 of record JAAGVU020000092.1, on the reverse strand, counting down.
TAATGTGTAATTTATACTTCATACTGTGCTCCTACATCTTTCAAAAAAATCATGAATTGCTGGTCTTGCACTTGTAAATTTCATCATTGTGCTGTGGGAACTTAATATCCATAAGAACAGTTTGATGGATGTAGTGCTGCTCTGGGTGTTGGTGGTGGCGAACTTTATAAACTGTCACCGGGCGGCTGCTTTTGGGTCAGGTAGCAGGACCTTGTGATGTGACAGTATTTATGTGGCCATGCTGTTGTAGTGTTTATACTGCTGTCAGTCTTTGAGTCTTTGTTTACTAGTGTGTTTTGGTTAATTCAATTAATGTTTTGTCCAGTCAGTTGTATGTTCATATGTAGAAATATTCTGATGGAATTTTCCTGTTAGTCTGGAATAGCATTGTGCTAAAATTTCAGGATCTGGGCTCTCATCTTTAGATAAGGTACTTAAACATGAGTTACTGCACTGGAGGTGGTAAATTCCCTCTGTGAAATGACCCTGAGTGGCATTAAGCATGGTAAGGTAAGTATGGAGCTCCTCCAAGTCCAGAGGCTCAAGTCTCGCCTTTCTGGCGCTGCGTCATGTATGAGGTCTTTTGGTGATGACGGCAGTCGCTCGATTGTTATTTTCAGTACCTTAGAGGTTTAAGCATGCTTAGGTTTGCTGTCTGAAGTAAACGACTGCTGGTTTTAAAGCTTTGTGTTGCAGCTGTGCAGGGCCATGGATGGACATGAATCCCAGCCCTGTTGTGTAGTTAGATACACAGGACCTTTGTTCTGAACATCTCTGTACCCTTGGAATATAATGCAGTTTGGAGGTAGATCTGCATGTGGCAGGGTCACGGTTATTTTATCTTGCTACGGCAATTGATCACCCTCCCAATACCCACAGCTGCCATTTCCCACTGACAAATCCAATATAACTCCATTAGAACTAATTTATAGAACCTTTATGGTCTTAGGTAGTTTAAAGGGGCTTCGTCCCTGGTTGTTGGTTTTGGCAGCTGTTTCTTGCTACACTCCTATCCATGTGGGAAACCTACACCGTGCAACCTACCATTGTGTAGGCCTGTGTGTAGTGTGTGTATACATATACACACTAATGTGTACTTGTAGTACTTCCATGGGTCTTGGATTGTGACAGAATATAGCACTGACTGTTATATCAGAGGTCATTCTTGCAGTTGTTTGGTTGTTGTGTAATTACATGCAAATAACAAATGTTTGTCAGCATAAAATTCTGCCTTGTTATGGAATTTTCAAATATTTTAAGATGCATGAGGACACCAAGACTGAAAACAAGGGAAGATGTAGTACCCAGGGAATGGAGGTCTGATTCAGATGGTTTGTCCTGAAAAGCTGTTCAGCTTGATATCTTTGGCTCGCCTGAATGATGGTGGCTGGTTGGTGGGGCAGGAGGGGCGTCTTCTACTTACGTCACCCGACACTGAGGCTGAGGTGCTTGGGCTGGTCACAGACAGGACCATCCTTTAGTCTGTTTAGGGCTGTTTAGGGTGGGGTAGGAGATGGTGCTGGGGGGTTAGTATGAGGAGGACAGGTGGTTAGGGTTTGAAAGGGAGCTTTTCAGGATCCATGCTTGTGTTTGTACAGGCCTTACTCACCGCTGTCGTCTTGTTGCACAAATTTGGCTTCATCTTAGACACTTTAGATCTCAGCTCGTTTGTATTGGTCTGGAAAGGTAATTAGTCATGCCTGATTTAAAGTAAAGGATCAAGTCCTTAAAGCCCAGGCCAAGTCATTCTTGACTGAAAATGATTGGAATAGGTGAATTGTGGAAACTTCTGCTCCTGGTTAACATGTCCCTTCTATGTCTGGCTATTGGTGTTTCTCTTTTTTAGGATCATCGTAGGATCCTTCATGAATTCTTGTGTAATCCAGTGAATCCCAAGCCCGTCAGTGGCTGTCACGGTATGTCGGAGTCCCAGATCCTAACGTTGCAGAAGCGGCTCACAATTTATACTGTTTATTAGAGAAAGTTCTGAGAAACCTCAAGCTAATACCCTCAGCAGTGGCTTTGAATGTAACCTGCAAAGGAGCATAGGATGTTGGGACTTCAGGGCCACATGGTTTTTGCACAATGGTATATTTTGAGGGGCGGCGTGGTGGTGCAGTGGTTAGCACTGTTGTCTCACACCTCTGGGATCAGCGTTTGAGTCTCTGCCTGGGTTCCATATGTGTGGAGGTTGCATGTTCTCCCCATGTTGCTGTGGGGTTTCCTCCGGGTACTCCGGTTTCCCCCCACAGTCCAAAACATGCTGAGGAGTTTCCACATTGCCCGTAGGTATGCATTTGTGTGTGAATGGTGTGTGAGTGTGCCCTGCGATAGGTTGGCGCCCCATCCTGGGTTGTTCCCTGCCTTGCGCCCGCAGCCTCCGGGATAGGCTCCGGACCCCCCGTGACACCAGTTGGGATAAGCGGTTACAGAAAATGGATGGATGGGCATATTGTGAACCTTCTTTGGGAATTGTTCTTATGCAGTGGTTTTAAACGCATTGTGTAAAAATTCAGCTGTTGTTTTTTATGCTAAAGTGAAGTTTTTAAATATCTAAATGTATGTGGGAAGATAAACCATGGGGATGCAGAAATGAATGGGGGCACCTGTCTATTTCTGTAGTGTACAGCCTCCCCTAGATACTCTAACAGCCTGTGGTTTCCTGCTAAAAGAGCATAGGGGCACTGTTTATCTCGAAAGGAAACTGTGGATAGTGTGCAGTCCTGGGGGTGTTTTATAGCTTTCCGTGTTGGTGCATAGTGATGATGCAGTCAGTGTGGCTAATTTCACACAGTACTTTTATTTTAATGTCCCGGCAATTGAAGGTGTTTAACCAGCAAACTGTTGGGTGCTCATGAGTCTTAAAAAATCGGCCGGTTATGTTTGAGGCTGTTTCAAAATGGTTTTGTTTTACATTTTCCTGAAGGCTGTTTAAGGTAAAACTTAAATCATTTATTTTATTTTTTTGAAAACCAACCATGTTGTGTAGATGAATGTTTCTGCCCCTCGCCAGCTGATGGTATTCTCAGATGTCCCTGTATGTCTGTCATGTCCTGGCTCATCTACTGTCACGGTTGCTTAAAGCTGGGTCTTTCTTGCCTTATCACTCCTACCTTGTACATTCTTGCGGGACGTCAGTGTTCATAGCTTAAGGCGCAGATTTTACATCTGAACCTGAGTCACCGCTTGTATACGTGATACTTTAACTATTGCTAATATGCTTTCAGCTGCACATATATAATATGCCCCCAAGCAGAACAGCCAAGCCATGTTTCAAACAAAAGCGAAAGCACCAGAGAAGAGATTAATTTCTTCTCTCCCTTCACCAAGCAAGAGCTGGACATAGATGATTTCTGGGAAGATATATATTGCTGTAATCTTCCATGCTGAAAGCAGCTCCTTTTGTCTTCCTGATTTACAGTGCCTCTCCCAACCCGTTCTGCCTGACCACCCGCCACCTCAGCCCCTCCGCCTCCCCCTTCCCGTAACCCGTAATGTGGTGCGACCCCGTTCCTTTCCTCTGTTTACAGTGCTTAGATGTGCCTGCATGGTTGCCTGGCAACCAGGTGGCAGCACTGCAGGCTGTTTTGAGCGGTGTGTATTGAGGGGGAGAGTGGTATGGGTGAATTGAAGTGCTGTTCTGCTTTACTGGCCCAGCCTTTCCCTCCCTCCCTCCCACTGCCCTCTAGCTCAGTGCAAGTAATGATCCTGACTCCTTAAGTTCATGGACTTATAGCAGTTTAACCTTATGGGAAACTGTAAGCTCAGTTTACAATGCTATGACATTCACATGGAATATATCAGGCAAATCACCTTTAATTCTAATCTCTGGGAGAGAAAGGGGGTTTCATTATGTTTATTAATCGCTTTGAAAATCTCCAGTCATTATAATGCTGATTTCACCAGGACGAATTCTGCCTGTCTTTTTCATCCTTGTGCTACCATTTGCCCCTCTCCCTATTCCTAGTGATACGTCTAAAACATAAAGTGCATTCTGTTGTAATGTACAATGAGAAATGAGCCAATCTTAAGGACAAAGGAGTACAGTTAGGGTCTGGATGCCCTGCATGAGTGTGGCTATTGCTTAGTCTTACAGTGTACCTATACTTGTTAATGATAGCTCATTTCATAACTCTAATATTCATTAACGTGCTTCTGCTTAGGGCAGCACAGTGGCTCAGTGTGTCATGCAGGTTTCCTCCTGCAGTCTAAATGGAATGCTAATAGGTGTCTCTGAATTGCCCGTAGCGTGTGTGCGTGTGGAGCTCCTGAAGGCCAGCGTGGCATCTGCCTGCTGCAGCAGTCTATAATTCCAGTCCTGAAGGGCTGTATGTCAGTCAGCTGGATTCTGCTCCGGCCAGCTCATTTTTACCCCCTGCCTTGCAGCAAGATAAATTCATTTATTTTTAAATAAAATTATATATACAAAGAGTGAGTGTGAGAGTATGTGTGCATGTGCCCAGTGATGTACTGGCATCCCACCCAGAGTGTACCCCAGGGTGGTACCTTATGTTGCCTGGGTTATGTTCCAAGACCCTCTGCTACCTTAAACAGGGTAAGTGGTTAGTGGATGGATGGATGGATGGATTTTTAGATAGATAGATAGATAGATAGATAGATATTTACATTAACCTTCATCATCACTACTAACCCATTAACTCTGCAGCTACTGAACATCTGGCGGATCTACCTGCAGGGATCCCATAGCGTCTTCATTGGGTATTGCCTTCATGTTACTGTCCATTGAAGTGCTCTCTCCCGTAATCTCTTCCAGGAGATTTCAGAGGGCGAGAAGCGGGATCCCAATGAGCTGGTTGGTAAGTACACTGAAAAGGCTGTGGGAGGATGCTGTTCTTGTGCAATAAAAAAATAGAAATTCCAGGCAGGTGACGACTCATTCACAAGGTTCTATGGATTATCCATATTCATACTATTTTTTTACCTCTAAAATGATACCCGTTAATGTAATAGCATGTATTTTAGTATTAATTTTGTCACTATTTTATGCAAACCCGCCATATTAATTACATTTAATTGGCTGAATTTGAGAGTTTTCTATAGGCTGACCCTCTGGGAGTTGCACAATCACACCAGGATCTTTTGGCCTGTGGGCATATCTTTGAATTGGGAGGAGTTTAAGAAGCCCTGACATTGGCACAAACAGCCTGCCTGTGTCGGCTGCTGATCGTGGTGTTGGCACACGCAGCCGGGAGTGGCAGCTGGACACTCTCGCTCCTGCTTGGATATGACCGTGATCCAGAGCAGCCCGGGAGACGGCAGCCTTTTCTGGCCCATAAAACCAAAAGAATGCATAGCTGTGAGATGCTTACCTACAGGGGACTGGGGGAGGGGTGGCTAAGCCAGCAAGCTGGCACTGAGAGAGATGCCAGCTGATTTTATTTTAGAGAAACAGAATCAGCCAAGGCAAATGCACTAATTTGCGCTAGATTTTATGCCTTTTAATGCCGGATAATAACCGTTTGTTGCTCCTGTGTGGCCTTTCATGAATTTAAAGAGCTTAAAATTAAAAGACCAAAGTGTATCAAACTCGGGTATTCGAGTTAGTTGGTCTGCAGCCAGCATTTTAGAGTAGCATGAGAAATCACTCTTTGACGGACAGAGGTGAATTGCTGCAATAGAACGCCCGCGTAGTTCTTAAAGAAAATCTATATTTGAATATAGCTGTCTGCCATTCTTACGTTGACATCAACCTACAAACTACTGCCTTGAATGTTCAAAAACAGGGTCACTGTCTAAGCGGTCTGAGCCGCGGTCTGAAACGGGCCCCCCGTTACCATAGTAGTGTGCTGAGGATGCCTAGGAACCTGGTTGCTGTGGAAATGGAGCCTCTTCAGATTGTGTCTTTGATCACAGGCTCCTTGCTTTTTTTAAAAAATTATACTTTAGTACCAGAATTTATACTGGGACCAGGAACTTATTTTTCTGTGCCAAAAACACATAAAGAGCACCATATTTTGATTTTGTTTAGCATGGATAAGTCATTTGTGCTGGTCAAGGCAGAGTCACTGGAAGTGTTTGATGTCCGGTTTTACCTGAATTTAATTTGTGAGGCCTTTTACCTAAACTGAACACAAAGGGCCCTTTGTTTGGCACATTGTGGACAGAAGCCGGTGTGCTGCCAGACAGCATCATCCATCCTGTCGCGTGACCTGTGTGTCTTGGGCAATAGTCCCCATATCTTAATATCGTAATTCCCAGCGATAAGGCTCTGTCGAGGCGTGTCTACAGCAGTGCCCCTGCAGCGGCGTGGACGGGGTGCTTGTGGTTTCACAGACTCCTGATGAATGACTCAGCATTGGGAGCACCCAGGAAATGAGTCGGACAGCAGTGGGAGGGAGCGCAGAGTGCCGTGTACCGTGGCTGTATTTGGTAGCATAACTTTGCTTTGAGTGGGTGACTGGGGAGCATAGGAAGAAGACCATCGCAGCACTTTAGTATATTTGTTACTAGCGGTGGGCAGGGTTCCAATAATCTGCTAACTGCTAATTAGCAAAGGTAACTTTTTCCTTAGCAGATTAGAGTTTCCGCTAACTTTTAAGACTGTTAGAGGACCAATTAGCTTCCCCTTAAGTTTAAATTTAGTTCTGCCAACTGTAAGTCTGCTAACATTTTTTCACAGGTAAATTGAATGAACTTTAATTGTCAAAAACATTTGTAAACCCTAAAATCATACATAAGTTTTCCTGACTGCTGTGAGCGTTTCTGCAACATTTTATCTGGCATGCTGTTGGCTGAGTACGTTTAAACACAAGATGTGATTGGTCGATGGCTTGTTGGCTTTAAGGTAGTCTGCGCTAAATGTAACTTAACGAAGATAAAGTCCATTTTAACTGAAGTGCCCTGAACTAAGCTGAGAACAGAGGCCTGTATCATAAAGCTGGATTTTTTGCTTAACAGGATTATTTGTCATATTTAAGGTACTCTAGTTTAAATGAACTTCGCTTTCGTTCACTTACTTTTAGCCCAGACTTCCATAAATCTTACAAGTTATCCGGCTAAGCAAGAAATCCTGCTTTGTGATACGGGCCCTCGGTTGTATTTTCTGGGTTCTGAGAGACTATAGACTAATAAAGACCTGAGATCTTCCTTCCTAGTTCCGGGTAAACGGTGCTATGTTTGTAGTCCCCAAGTGGCTTCACTGAGGGCAAAATATCAGCATGGGCCAGTTGTGAAATTTTGTCGGGGCTTCTCTGACAAAAACGCTAATATCTCGCAAAAGGAATATCATAGAATGAAAATTTCATTGCAGATTTATTCCGCAGAACTTACACAATCCAACAATACCCAAGTTAGTGTAAGTCCTAAATATCCCCTGGTAATCACTCTAGTCCGACAGATGGGACTTTAGCGTTAAAGGGTTAAAATTTTAGCTCTCTGAGTATGTTTTTAAGGGTTTCAGAGTTAAGAGCCGAAAACCAAACCAAAGCTAAACTCATATAATAAAAGTTTGTTTCCGCTACATTTTTTTGTGGTTTATCGGTTTAACGTTATCTAATTCAAATTGATTTAGCAGATTAGCAGCAATTGAAGCTAATTTTTCAGTTAACTGTTTGTTACTAAACAGCCTATGAGAGTTTCTAGGCTACTGTAAGACAACCACGACTTCTCTATTCATCTTGTTGAGGTTCTCAGTTCTCTTTGAGTCTTTTTGCAAGCCATTGGCAAATGTTTGTTTTGTTTCCAAAAACTGTTGGTGGCGTCAAATGCATGATGATTCAGGTCCTGTTTGGAAATTAACCTTAATTAATTTCCCTAAATACATGCGGTGGAGAGTGGTCTCTGTGGATATGCACAGACATTCATACACTGGAGGAATGGCATTCCCATTTAATTGCGTGCACCAACCAGAAAGGCAGAATGAAATGTTGGAATCTTCTCCTAAAGGTCTTTGGAGAGACTCTTGAACATGCGCTTTGTTCTCACGCACAAAGACCATGCTGATTTGGGCAATTCTTGGCCTTTTCATTAGTGTGTCTGTGTTCTGGTGGAACTGGTGCCTACGGCCAGGCTCTTGAACTTTGTGAGTGTGCGTGGTTACGGGGCCGCTGTGGAAATGAGCCTGGAAAGTGACCCATCCATCCTGGTCTCGCCTCAGGCTGGACAGGATGTTATCTGGCAGTTTACACACATGTGAAAGCAATCTTTATTGCATTATTCAGCTGCATGATTGGGCTTCTGTTTACATTGTGAATTTACACCAACCGGGCTTGAAGTTGCCCTGTTTTGTTGTTTCCATTATGTTATATTCAGTCTCCGCTGATTTTTTGTGGTTGTTCTAGCCGAAAGGCTTGACTTTGCAGTGATTTTTCTCAAAATTTGTGATGCAGTTCATTTTTTTTGCGTGAAAAAGTTGCATAAATTGGCAAGAAGTTTTTAAACCATTGCAAGTAAAGAGAGACATTTAACTACTTTTTGTATATTTCTCTCGATCACTTTTATAAAGAATCACATTTCAGTGGTTTATTTCTTTTCTGAATTCATGAGCATGTATATCAGCTACATCTTGATAAAATAAACTCAATTCATCATTAGCAGCAAATAAATTTGGTCAAACACAATAACAGAAAAATGTATAGTTTCGTTTTCATGGTGCCCATTGTTTTATGTAGAATTCATCTGTGCTCTTTACAATGCCTCAGCTGAACATAATACAAACAGTTTGCCCCCACTTTCATGCAAAACATTTGGGAATTGTCTTTAGTGGTAATTTTGGTTTGTAAATGAGATGTTTGCTGTGCTCATCTTCCCAGCAGTGCAGCCTAGCAAGTAACACATGAACACACACTGCGGTGGCATCACAGTACGTGTCATGGTCCAAATGCGAGAAGTTTGTTGATTTGGCCATTTCTGGCAGAAAAGCTGCAGTAAATATGAAAAATTGCAAGCTCTCGCATATAGTGTAGAGTTTGCTTGAGTTTGCATTAATTTATAGCGAGCGCAGATTCGCAAAATCCTAGAAGGATTGAGATCAATTGATGAGAAGGATTGTTGAGATCAATACTCAGTCATTAATTACCGAGAGGTTTTAAGTTAGAGTCCCTAAAAAGTGTCAACTGATATCTTAGACGGTACCTAAAGCATGCAGCTAAAATGTTTTAGCCAAAATGCATACAGCACCCTGTCAGCCAAGCTGGAGACCTGCCCTTTTTAGAAGATGCAGCTCTGGTCGATAGCAGTCTGTGTGCTGTCTGTACTGCTCCCCTCTGTGGATACTTTGCTAGTGTCCTCATCCAGGTCCTCTGCTGCTTTTAGCACGCTTCCCATGCCTCACTGCAAGCTCCCTCTGCCGCAGCCACGTGCTGCGATGCATTCGTCACATTGGCCGAGAAGTGATTACCCCGTGCTGTAGGGTCGGCTCAGCAAGAACGAGCGTTCGGCACACCAAACAAGGATTATGAAAATCTTATTTAAAGTCATCCTCTGTGCCGCACATGATGCCTTGTGGCGTAGTTTGAAAGGCATAAAAAAAATGGATGGATGCTGGATTTCAAAGATAAGGGGACATGTTGTTGCCCTGTAATGATGACCTCAGAAGTCAGAGGGGGATTTTCATGTAGGCTTTGGGGGGCGTCTGGTGCTAGCGGCAGCGACGTAGAGAGGCTGTAGCTAGGTGACTACTGTGTTATCTGATCCACCTGCTTCTGAATGGCCCCGTTTCGTTTTTTTTTTTTTTATTTTCCTCCTTCTCTCTTTGGGTGCAGATATTCTCTCAGGACGTGTTCTTGTGTTCTGTCGTCTGGCGTGCCCAATCAAGTTTAGAGAAAAGAAAAAAGGATGAGTATTTCACAGCCCTGGGGGCGAACATTATTCCGTCTCCTGCTGTGAAGCTCAGCGGGGCATGTCTGTGGCTGTTCTACAAGCTCTTAACCCAGGCTTTTCTCCAGCGGAGGGTGTGGCCTGGGCTGGGCCTGATGGGTACGTGTTATGCCTCTTCCATCAGAGGGATGGAGTCTTCCTGGCGCTGTTTACCTTGGCCCCTGAAGAAATTCTTAACTGTTGGAGTAGGGTAGAGGTGGTCATGGGGGTCTTGTCCAGACATGAGATCTGAGCAGGCTGTAATGTGAATTTCGACAGACTTTAAGTGTGGACTTTACATTCTTACCTGAATGATAAGTGAGTGTAGGCTAGTATTTGTTTACACATCTTCTGTGTTCATCTTTCATCCACAGAGTGCCAGTAAAGTCTAACATTTTTGCAACAATTACAATATCCTTGACTAAAGCAGATTGTTCTTGTTCGCTTCTATTAAATCAGGAGACATGATAAGATGAGTATGTCATAGGTAAGAGAATGGATTCTGTGTGTTCTGTAGAGTGGTGATAGCTATCATAACATTTAGGCCCATGTAAAGCTGAACATTATTTGGAATAGAATTTATTGAATGATACAAGTAAACCGGTCTTGGTATTTGATTAGTATGCCGCTGGTTTTACTAGTGTGTAAGTTTGAGTGCCTTGGGACTATTCCCGACTTTGAGGCTACATTGAAGGGAGTGTATCCACAAGGCAGGTCAGAGGTGAAGGACAGCAGGGTTCAGACAAACAGGAGGAAGAAATGTGGATGAGGCCCCAGGAACTGTGCATAAACAAAACCGAGAAACCCCTTAAATTACACACAACAGGGAGTTTAACTATTGCATGCCTTCTAGGGTGCATGCAGACCCACTCAGCTGACTGTGTTTAAAGCCCTAGAAGATGATCAGTGCTGTCTGGATCAGCTGGGTCTCATGATTTTTTTGCAGTGGATGTGTGCAGATACACTGCGGTGCTTGACTCCAGCAGTGTCTGCTGGTTCATATGCATGCGGGGTGTTGCCAGAATTTGTAGTGCAACATAATCAATTCCACCATGTGCCACCATGCACAAGGACCAGGCAGTCATGGGAGGGGTGGAGTCTTTCTAGACTGATGTAGTAAATTTAGAGGTGGACTTACACCTATAATTCCCGTCTGCCATTAATTTCGAGGGATGAGGAATCCAGCTGTATAACCCATCAGGCAGAATGTTAGCCCATTTCCTACCATGCACAGCTAATGTGGCACAGTGGGGTTTGAACCTGGCAACCTACTGTACAACACATTGTTTGGACAGTACTCAGGAAATACTCTGAAATACTGTTACATAATAGCATTATGTGTCTAGCAGAAGTGACGCCGGCACGGTAATATGATCAGATATTTAAATCATTTGCATTACTTAACGGATGACAGCAATTCTGTTACTTGGGCTGAATAGTAAGTTACTGTTTGAGGTTCACTATGAAATGAGTGCATCTTAGCTGTAACAATGTATGTAGGGCTTCAAACTCCTGTACTAAGGAGAGGAGCATAAGAGGAAGTCAGAATTTCTTGGCCTCCAGTCAGGAATATTATGGAACTGTCCTAAAAGAACTCCTCCCAAAACAAGCCCCAACACCCTGCAGTCTGCTGGGGTGGAGACGGCTTCATACCAAAGCTTAATTTTTAAGTGTCAAGCATCCATGGATTTATATCACCAAGTTACCAATTCTTTATTCCTGTACATCACATTAATCTTATTGAGTGACGCCCTACTTCCAGTGAAGTGTCGTAGTTAATATTTACATGAAGGGAGATATACACTTGATATTAACAGCCTGTTTCATGTGATCAGCCCTTTAAAACAAAAGCAGCTGCCTATTGTGTGCAATAATATTAATTTTAATGACTGTTGGTTATAATAATACCTAAATATATTTATAAAAAGTGTAAGACTACCAGTGCTCTGCCTGACGTTTGTCTGTCCATGTGTTATATATTTTCACTGTTTCGAGTGCTTTCTAAACCCAGTTTGTTTGTTTGGCCGGCAGCTCAGTTTTCGGAGAAGGTGAGGAACATGTCCCCTGACGAGATCCGGATTCCGCCCGAGCCGCCGGGACGCTGCCCCAGTCACTTACAGGTGAGGGGCGTGCGCCTCCCTCCACTTGCCACTCCGGAGTACCAGTCTTTGATGATAACAAGCTTTTTTTATTGTAAGATCAGTGATCAACACATGTTACCGAGATAAAGGCCTGCAGACCGCAAAAAAAAAACCCTGAAGTTAATGACTCTATTTCCTGTTGACTCACTTCTATTGTCTGTTTTGTTTTTCTGTGACTCTTGGTGGCTGCCAGTCTGAAGCTTGGCACCCAATGCCAACTTTATCCTTATCTACCCTGAGTTCCTTTACTGGGCTCCATTTGAGTCATAGTCCATCAGTGGCCTATGCTAGCTCTGTGCTGCTCTTGAAGCGTCTGCCTGAGCCTTGGTGTGAGCGTAAGGAGGCTTGCAGCTAGCTGTACGTAGGGTGGGGTCAAGGCTAATAAATATTAGTTTCCAAGTAGCCAAGCACTTTCTCCAGCACTGACAGAGCAGCGATTGGCGAGAACAGGCAGACATCCCTTTGGGGAATACAGATTCCCAAAAACCATTAGGGAGGCGATTCTTCTTCATGAGTTCTTAATTTAAAAGAAATTAAGAAAAACTCAGTCGGTCATCTGTAAGGGAGCTCTTTGCGTCTGACGGCCCTGTCTGCCCCCATGTGGGAGTGGCTGAGTGGGGGTGCCAGGTCTCCCGTCTCCATCCTTCCTGCTAAGTTCCCCAGGAGGGCAGGAGCAGTCGTATCCGAGGGCATTGGAAAGGCTCTGTAAATCGCATTCAGAACTGGGGCATGTGGACGGTTCCACTGGTGGTTGCTTTCTCTATGCAGCCTTTGAAGCTGCCATTTGGTCCCAGTTAATAATGTGACCTTTTTCATCTTTTGAGCTGTGAATGACATTATCTGCAGTGGTTATTGCTAATTTAAATGCTGGTTTTAATGTCTGGATTTTTCCCATCTCATGGCTGTCTCTCGCCAGTTCTTGGGTTAAAAACCCTAAACCTAATGGTTTAGTCTCTGGAATAGAATGGTCACCAATGTCATTCTTAAATGTTTAGAAGTACTGGATGTTTCAAGTCTCTTGATAAAGCTTCGCTTTTTGTACCATGTGGGACAGTCGATCGGCAAATCACGATGCTCTCATCACTCAAATTTTTGTTGTACTCTCCAGTCATTTGTTTGCATTTAATTACTTGATTAACGAGAAAACTCCTTAAGTGATTTAATAGTAAAATACTAATTAACCAGTCCGTTGAAAGGCAATGTTCTCTGCTGCTGTAATTGTGACCATGCAGTAAGTGGAAGGCTTTGACTTGGAGCTGGCAGCTCTGGGCAGTGTTGTAATGCAAACTGCCATGAAGGTTAAATTCAGACGGCTTGCTGACAGCAAGCCATGGCAGTAGCTCTGTGGGTGCCACGATGACAAGCGCCGATCGCTGCAGAGAAAAGTGTTTTTTTTATGGACTCTGTACTGGGAGGGTAGTGTTGGTGCTGCAGGGCATTGTGGGACAGGAGACCCGCCTCTCTGTTCCACACGTTGGCCTCCTAGTGACTAATATCCTGCCCAGCCGATTTCACAGGAAGGGCTACAGTGTTTCCACCTAAACTTTTTTTTTTTTGTCCCGGCATAGACAGGATAGCATGGCAAACTGGCCTGATTTCCTGGCTTTTTTTTTTTTTTTTTTTTTTTTTTTTTTTTTTTTTCTTTGCCATTTCTCATGCCCAGGTTATTTGAATGTTCCTTGTGTGGTGGACAGACTCCCAGTATAGGGGTCCTCTAACCTCTCTGATCAAAGCTGAAGTGAGATAAACAGGAACAGTTGGCCTCAGGCCAGTTCCTGCATCTCTCCAGCCTTGCTGTGAAATATTGCCCTTGTGCATCAGAAAATGCCTGCTTCAGATCCTTATCCCGCTGGCGTGATCTGCTTTGGCCCAGGTTGGCCTGCTGCGAAACAGGGTATCTGATCATCCTGCACTAAACAGCCAGGCCCCCTGGGGGCAGACTGGTGTTGCCCAAATGTATGCGTCTGTGTTACTTAACAAATGATTGTTCTATTGTGAAGTCGTGCATTGTATGAGAAGGGGATTGCGGTTTATTCTTTGAGAGTTCAACCCTAAAAGTCTGTCTGTCTCTGTCTGTCTGTCTCTCTGTCTACAGATGGATGGATGGATGGATGAGACTATATTTACCCTCAATGTAGTAAAAAACCTGTAACTTCCTTACGGGGACATTTTTCTGGTCCCCGCATGGATAGCCTCAACTTTATTTAAATTTGTGAATGCGATCAAAAAACTAAAAGTGCCAAAAGTCTTGCATTTTGTTTGGCTATTTATGGTTAAGGTTAGGCCTGGGTAGGGGTTAAAGTTGTCATAGTTGGGATTAGGGTTATGCCCTTAGAAATGAATGGAGAGTCCCCATAAAGATATGAATACGTGTACTGTGCACGTGTGTGTTTTGTTTTTAAATGTCATTTCATCTTGATAGGAAAAGATTCAGAAGCTGTACGAACGCAAACTCCATGGCGACTTCGACACAAACCGCCACATCCAGAACAAGAAGGAGTTCCGTAACCCCAGGTGTGTCTTGTTCCCCGTCGCAGGGAGTATGTGCACCAAGCAGGGGAGAAATAAGTGTGTTTAACTTCTGTGTCCTTTTGCAGTATTTACGAGAAGCTCATTCAGTTCTGTGGCATTGACGAGCTCGGCACCAATTATCCCAAGGTACAGTTCATTGACTCCTGCGCAGTGTGAAATACCTTTTGGAGGAAAGGAGACCAGAAGAGCTGGAAAATTTCACATTATTTCTTTTTTACTTGTTTTATACTTATAAATAGTTATATTTAAATGATAATCAGTTAAAAAAGCTAAATTAATTCCTTTTGCATACAGGTCTTAAATACCAGACGTCTGTGATGGCTATTTTTACTATGTTAATATATCTCTGTGTATTGCTCAATATTAAGTTGTTGTTGTAGTGAGTGTTGTTGGTAAATGACATTGTGTACCTGATAGGGTGATATCCACTGCAGGTACTTCATTCTGTAGATTATGTACCATATTTCTAACAGGTCTTACCTGTACTTTCCACTGTAATGCAGCTGAGCAACAACATCTTCATCGTGGGTCGATAGCTTTACCTTTTATGCTTCTCTCCTTGTTCTTCAGGACATGTTCGATCCACATGGCTGGTCTGAAGATTCTTACTATGAAGCTCTAGGTATTTGTTTGAGTGTTTCTGTCTTGCTTGACCTGTTCTTTGGCATTTTGTCCGCACCGTTCATTTGGTTTTTGTGTCTGGTCATCTGGACAGCCAAAGCTCAGAAAGTAGAAATGGACAAACTGGAGAAGGCCAAGAAAGAGCGGACTAAGGTGAGCAGCCTAACGAAGCCTTGAACCTTCTAGGTCGCTATCAAACAATAAAGTTTGTCATCTACATAATTTGTTAGTGTGTAATAAATTAAACTACTGAATGCTGATTTCCTCCCAAATCCTCTATTGCTCAAGCTGTCCAAAGCATCATTTAGGTCAGTCATCACTAGATGGCTTGGTAGCACGCTTGATAACCGCATGCCATGTCCCACTGCATATTTGTGACATAAATATGAAGGAGGGGATCCTGTTTAAACAAGCTTTTTTTGCCTGAGTAAAATATATTGCAATGGATTGGCAAGTTTTAACAGATTAGCCCATTAAATGTAGAGTCATCAAGATTCTTATTGGGCAGAAGGGTGTAGCACACGTTGGAACGTTCTGTACACGTGTGGAACGTTCTGTACAGGTGGGGAGTTCTCTGATGTTGTAGCTAGGAGACACCTCTTGTCTGGCGGTCTATGGTTCCGTCTGGTACAGCTGGTTAACCACTACGCAGTGATGGCAGATTATAGCTATATCTATGATTGGTCACACTCTTGCTGACTCGTATGGTATTCTCCTTACAGATCGAGTTTGTGACTGGCACCAAAAAGGGTACAACCACCAGTGCTGCCGCTCCTACCACCAACACCACCAGCACCACAGCAACGGGTATGAACGCAGTCACCGGTGTCAGCCGGCAGAGCTGCACCCACACCGATCAAGTCATCTCGTTTCTGACCTTTGTATATCAGCCTGTTTGTTGCAGTGCTGTGAGATGTATTCCTTTGAGCGTAGAGTGTGATATGGAATGCAGCCTGAATGCCAGTCTATGTAGAAGACATATCCACATTCATTTACAAACTGGCACTATTTTGACAGATTCACTAGAGCTGCTTGTGTTTGGGAGGAAACCATAGCTTCTGTTGCGGAAAACCATGTAAACAGGAGATAACTGCAGATTCTGTACCTCCTTCTGTAATGTTTAAAAAATTGTTTAGCCCCCTCTAAGCTATCAGTAGTGTTTTCTGTCAATTTCATTTGTCCTGGTCTTGTGATGTCACCCCTGTGTCAGAGGCCCAGAAGAGGAAGAGCAAATGGGATTCAGCAGTTCCAGTCACTCTGGCCCAGCCAGCGCTGCTCACCACCACTGCCACGCTGCCCGGCGTCGTCTCCGTCACTACCACAGCCAGTGGCACCAAGACCACGGTCATCTCCGCGGTTGGCACCATCCTCAAAAAGGCCAAGCAGTGAGACCCCTAAGCGGCTCTTCAACACGTGTCCGGCCGTGAGGAGAGATCCTTCTTGCCAGTCTATCAGAAGTGTGGACGGCCCAGTCCCTGCTGTTTTGACCTGCTCAGAATGGATGATGCTCAAAGAGACCTTTTACCTAGACATCCTACTTTTTCCCCCTTCATAAACTTCTGCCTTCAAGACTCGTTGCCGAAGTTCCTGACATCCTTAAATCAATCTTTAATAATTGCATGCACATTATATTTCAAACAACATCCTTTTTTCTTACACTTTGTTGTATATTTACATTACAGTGAAGTCAATGGTATTTATAGGTGGGTGGGAGAACTAGAGCTTTTAATGGAGGAAAATGGTTCTCTCAGGGTTACCGGTTGTTGACTGGAAATTGTATGGCTAGGAAATTAGAGCTTCCTGCGTCCCCATGGCTCCTGGGGTGCCATATGGGTTGAGAGGTTGAGGATGTCCACCTGTACTCATGCAACCGTTGTAAGGTTTTTTTTTCTGCCCCCCCACCCAAGATTTGGCCGCCATTGTGGCCCATTACTTGAGGTTTCTGGCTTATCTGATTGTCCATCTCGCAAGTGAAAGGAGATGCATACCTGGGAAAGTTGGCTCTCTTCTTAAAGCTTACCTTCCAGTGTTCTAACGAGAGACAGCTCGTTAGGGGGGCCAATATAAATGTAAGAAAATGACATTGTGTGTCGTCTGTCATTTTTATTGTTTTAATGCCTGTTCAAAGACTTTTTGGTAATATTTTTACACAGGAATGTAATGCTGATGTGTATGGAGGAATAAAATATGTCTGTGCTTGTGTTAGATTTAATTATTTCCTCTTTTAGCTATTTTCTAAACATTTTGTTGTCAAAATGTTACAGGTATAGCCAGATTGGTGCTACCCATTAAAGGGGTCTTATAAACAACTTACAAAAAGGGCATTTTAAGTGGGGGATTGCTGGACATAAGGTGAAACATGATATAATGCTTGGCTACAGCACAAGCCTTGTTCATTCCTTGAAGAAAGCTGGTTTCAAACGTGGGTCCCAGCTTTGTAGCCCAATGTTCTGAATTAAATCATAGCATAAGCCTTCAAAGGGCAGCACATTCACTTAAACATCTATTAGTAGCATTGATAATATTGCTTGTGTTATGTTCTATAATTGAATGCTTAAATACTTTACAGGTTTACAGGATTCTGGCCTGTATGGGTTGTGAAACTGTAAAAAGAATGCTGGCAGCTTTGGTATTTCCAGATGCCTGAGGAATACATCTGTTATCCAGGTGGATGGTTGATTCGGTCTTCACATCTTCGTCTCGTATAACTCAGCTGATAAGAAACGCGCTGACTTTTGAAATGCCGCAGGGGTCAAAGGTGAGTCTATGTGCAGCCCAGATGGGCAGTAGGAAGCCGAGTCGTTAAGGGGAATGGGGGTAGGGGCCAGCCTGGCTATTGCACATAGGAATTATGCAAGGACATCAATGATAGACGTGCTGGAAGCGTCAAAGAGAGGTATGCACTGGGCGTGGTGGAGTGCTCCTACTTGGTTTCAGTAGCTACTTGTTTTTAGGGGTTTATGCTTGTGCAGCTGAAAGATTTTGATTTTAGTCATACATTTTTCCACATCACACAAAAGCCCATCCTTCTACTGGGCACCGGGCAGAGAAATTAGAAAATGGGTGATATGTGAATGCATGTTGTGCAATTCGCAGGAAGTGAATGTGGAATTTGAGTAATATTAAGAGGTACGCTGAAGTGTGTGCTTTTCTCAGTCACTCCCCTGGAGAACAGGTTTGGAACATCCGTGGTTCTTGCTAACTCTTCGACATCCACCTGTAATATGGATAACATCTTTAAGAAGAATAATCAGTTGGACTTAAAATAAGTTCTTTAAACGTAATATGGTGGTAGTGCTTGGGCTTTGACATATAAACGATTTTGTCCTCAGGCTCTCATGGTAGTATAGAAATTCCTGGTTCTGACCTTGTTATCTCTAATCTGTACATGAACTTTCAAAGCCGTTGTTTACCCAGTTTTCAATGCCGTTGCCAGAGGTGGAAAATTCAGGTCCAGAAAGTACAAATCCAGACCGAGGTCTTGTTTCAACCAACCAGTTGAGTATAAAAAAAAGTCACAGAGTACTCAGCTGGCTGGTTGAAACAAAACCTCGGTCTGGATTTGTACTTTCTGGACATGATCTTTTCACCTCTGGTCATTGCCATTGTTCTTGTGGATAGCAGGTTCCCTTCTACGGGTCACCTTTAAAGTCCTCTATGTTGCTTCATTGTATATTTCTAGGCAGTATTTGGGCATGTGTGAATTTTCCAAAACTCTAATACTCACAAGTGTTGTGAAACGTGACCCTAAAACCATACATCTCTCCCTCATGTCACATTATGCCCAACATCTGTCCTGCCCTGCTGGCACTCATCTGCTGTGGTGGGGTGTGTCTTTGAGTCCGCAGGCTATGTAATTTAAGCGGTCGGAGAGTCATGCCTTCACACCGTAAGGCCCTGCCCTGCCCTGGCCTCCGTGCTGAGCAGCCTGACGTGGGTGTGAGTCACTGTGCACACCTGGAGTGCATGGGGAGCAGCCCCAGCCGCTGCAGTTCACTCCTCTGATTGTGATGCAAAATATACCTGGGATCTGTGTGTGTAATCAGGATTTAGTGCCTTTGTTTGCATTTTGATTGCTGACAGCTGACCAAACAATATTATTAGTATTTGCAGGGGCCTAAAACATGATTACCTGTGTTAAAACCTAATAGAAAGATGTAGAATAATCCCATCCTTTCCTTGGAAATAAGTTGTGTCCTAATGCAAGAGCACTGATAAACTGTAGACAGCAGGCATCACATGATAAAAACATGGAATTTATAATGGAAGTTCTCTTCAACCTGTTGGCCCTTCAGTGGGGCACTTAACACATTTTCCATATTATAGAAAAGCACAAATAAAAATTGAAACAATGTTGCTGTCTGTTTCATAAAACTATCTTAAGTCATTCTTGGTGCATATCCTGTGCATGCACCTTTCTTGGTGCATGTCCTGCGCAGGGCCTCGGTGACCTCACATAACCATATTTGGGGTTTTGAATCGTGCCTCTACTGCCTTGCACTGGTAGCCCCCAGGATAGGCTCTGGACCCCCACGACCCTGAATGGGATGAGCGGTTACAGAAGATGGATGGAAGGAAGGAAAGAAGGAATCCCGCCACTGGCTTTGCATGCCATCCCCATTTGCTTTTCTCCTCTCCCTTGCCATGCCTGTAGGTTAATTGGTCTTTCTAAATGGCCCATAATGTATGCACGTGCCCTGTGTCTTTTGCCTCCCTGGACCAGGATAAAGGTTTAGAAGATTGATAATGATTCTTTTCTTAAAAAATAGAAGTTGTATCTACCTTTCTGAATGAATATCGGAAAGTTATTTTGCTTAATTTGAATGAGTTTTGGCTAAATTGCAATAAAGAAACGTCACAAAACTAGGAAAGGAATAAAAAAAATCTCACACAAAGGAGCCTTTGAGACAAAGGGCTGCAATGTTTGGATGCTAGTAGTAATATTTCAACATACAAATATTTTTTAACTTATCTTTACATGGTCATCATTCTCTGCGGGGAATTGGAAAAACACCTCTATAAACTGGCAGAGGAAAGGACGCAAAGGCAGCTGACAAAGGCTATTGAATGAATTCATTGGTCTAAAAATGTGACCGATTGTCATGGAAATTGTTAGGAGTCCGGTGCAGGGAGGCAGGGGTCCGTGAGAGTGCCGCGGAGTTTGGCTGAAAGTAAGAGCAACGGCGCGACACAGCAAACTGCACAGCAACATTGCAATTACGGCGAAATGTGACTCGGATGCAGTATTCGTGATCAATTCATTTCCAGAAATTGGTTATGCACGTAAAGGATATAACGAATAACGTGACTTAAACATCTTGAAATTGAAGTAAGTATTTTGCATTATAAGATTTTGAGATCTGAGTTTAAATGAATCAAAGACGCACTATTTTTAAGGAAATATGTCTCTTCTCGTAGTGATGCAATATGTTGGAAACACCTGTTGCTTCTTTTCCTTTAACTAGTATGGGCTACTATAACCGTTTTCAAATAGAAAAAAAAACACATTATTACAGTTTATACGTAGTTCCTCTCGTTAGTCGTTTCGATTAACTCAAATATCATTCTATATGGTTCGGGGTAAATATATATTAGTATCTAATGTGATTTCGATGCTTATAAAAACATGAAATTTCAGTTACTTGAGTTTTTCTGAAAAGTAATGGGGATTAGAGTTGTTTACAGAAGGGCTGCAAACAAGGATCTGAACGCCCCCATCTTCGAGACTTTGAGGGGGGGCACCGTCAAGTCGCTACTGTATTGTGGTCAAACTTTCAGCCATTTTAAGCATTTTGGAATGAAAGAGCGTTAATTTGGATGAGTGAAGAGCGTCGGAATATAGGAGCCTGGCGTGTGGCATTCTAAGCAGGATGTGGTGTGTGAGAGCCTCTCTCCTTCATGTGATAACTTCAGTTTGCAGGTATAATATAGGGACCTGCGTGATTTTATGCTCTTGGAAGGAAACCAAGTGCTTCTAATAGCTCTGTGTTAGTGTGATTGCACATTTGTGCAGTTTAGAAAGTTCTAAACAAGATGCAGTAACCATGCAGTGTTTTTTAAGGGGGGGGGTGGGACAGAACTGTAGTATTCTTTGTCAAATGCCCATCCAGAGACTTCATGCCCCATAGTTCAGGGCGTTGGTCAGAATTACAGGAAAGCCCAATCAAATATGTACCCTATGACCATTGCAACTGTTTAAGTTCTGTCATTTCAGCAGTAATAATCCTCAAATCCAGTGAAAAGAATGTTAAGCACAGGGGCTATTGCTGTTGTGCTTGAGAAAATAGAACTACAGTTCAAAGTCACATTTAGAAATGTGTAAAAGAAATTGTCATTGATCCTTTTTCAATGGCAGAAAAGGAAAATTATGTGATATTTTATCTGTAAGTCACAAGGCTGTTTAATACACTGCAGTGTCTGTTGGAAACATATTATCGATGATAATTTTATAAAGTATAAAGAACTTGTGCTAGTGGCTTGATTCTGGTGGCAGAAATCAGGCCTCATCATCCGTAACGTACATCCCACAGGGTGAAATAACACCTCAGGTTGTTGGTTTGGCGATCATCGTGTCAGAACAGGGACTACTCTTATGGTGCAGTGCAAGATTGGGCTTGCAGTGTTTTTGAACAGTTAAACTGGAGAAAGATGCTTGCGTCTGGCTTATGATGAAAACATGGAGCTGAGCAGAGCTCACCGCAAAGCTGAGACAGTGGGGGCTGTTTTTTAGCCGTGTGGTGGATCACTGTCAGAAGGAGGGGTTTTTCTCCTTTGGCGAGTCCGTGTGCACAGAGGTCACACTCCAGGCAGAGCAGCCGCTCCGGCTGGCTGGCACAGTCAGATCCCTCCTGCTCAGGAATGCAGCGGCCTACACCTCTCCTCTCTCCCTCGCTGCTCTTGTATATCTGTATGCAGACTACAGGACGCATGCGCGTGTGTGTGTGTGCGCATGCATAACCTCTGAGTTTTACAGGCTCAGATACGATAAACTTTCCGGAAGTTCAATGCTGTGGCGTTCAAGGATATACCTGTGAAAATACAATAGTGTGTGTTTAAGTGTGCAGGCGCTCCATGTCTGTTTGTGCAGTCCTGACTGCGTGTTTTTTTTAATGTGCCCTCTGGGCAGGATTCTTGCTGCTCCTCCCAAGAGAGGGTGGGGGGGGGAGCAGGGAACAGGTCCGCCAGTTTCAAGCCCGCACAGGTGAGCCACGCCGGGAGGAACGGGGCAAGGTGAGAGGCCCAGCCTCATTTAATTAGTAACACCTCTGAGATATAAAAGATGAGGAGGGGAGGAGAGAGGGAAAGAGGAAGGGAAGGTGGTCATATATGCTGCACACCTGAGATAAAGGAGAGTGGAGCTCAGTCTGGGGGCGGGGCTATAGCTCTCGCTTACATGCACCCTTATTAGTTTTCAGCCTTGTTCTCTCCCAGTCACTCTCACTTCTAGGTACTGTCACACCTGAGTGTGCACAAACACGCACACGCACTCACATTCCGAAACACGCCGTCCAGCACTGAGGTTCAAGGGATAAAAGTCCAGCACGGGGGCTCCCTCCGAAGCCAGGAAGAGACCAAGTAAAAGTTTTTCCTTAGTTTTCTTTTCTTTTTTTCCTATTTTCAGAGGCAGTAAATTTATCAGAAGCTGGATCTAAGTGCAGAAAGGTGTCTGTGGAAAACAAAGGTGGATATTGGATATCTCTCAGCACAAGACGTGGAGATAAAGGATTTATTTTTTGTTGTTTAAACTTTGGGACCTAGATCGGGAAACGGAGCTGTATGAGGTTTGTGAGTTCTGTAATCATCTTACGACTCCTGGTCATCAACTTCTATGTGTTTCACTGATTTGTGTGTGCTGGGACGACAGTCCTAAAATCCCAGGCCTTACTAGCCTGTTATACATGTGTTGCTTTATAAACATTAATTGAAAAAGTACAGTTTTTTACACAAAAGTACAAGGAAACTGTTTTATTGGCAATGCAGGTTTTTGATTTATTTATGAACTTGTTTGAAGCTGTCTAGTCTGCTACATTTCAGCTTGCTTCTGTTCCATTATGTCTGTCATCACTGTTTTTATTTGTGGCTGAGCTTTGATCAGGCGGTAAGAAAACCGTGCTCCAGGTTGAGTGGTGGAATTTTATCTTGAGAGCCAGAGACCAGTTTCAGGGTTCCATTCAGAACCTCTAAGTCTGCTGTTCCCATCTCTTTGAAGACTTTGAATCTATGGCAGAAAAAGTCCAGATAAACTGAGACTTAATTTGCCATGTAATCTGTACCCGCAGAGCTAGTGGGAAGGCTCATCCTGTAAATCATCTCTGCGTCTTAATACATGTGTCATTATTGCAGTTCTTATAAGGCTTTCCAGATATTTCTGGAAGAGCAGTGGGAAGCGATGAACTTACTGACAAAGGTGAGGTACACCAGACAGGGAACTGCGTGGATCCTTAAGGGTTACGGCTCAGAGATGAGTTTTCACAGAGTAATAGGTGAACTCGGGCTCGCTGAAGGGTTTAATATCATTAGCTTTATTTTACAGGATATTAAGTTGTGGAGGTCAAGTGAGGGTCACGTCTGTGCTGTGTCAGGAGAGACGGAAGAGCCTTGTGATTCTGAGGGCTGCGGAATTCATTCTTTGGAAGGCGGCTTTGCTCGCCCATGTAGATTCCTCTGCACCTGTGACTCAGCTGGTCGCCGTGAAGCTGCTTCTGAGCATGGGCGCAGTGGGGAGACACAGGAAGCTGATGGTCAGCTCCTGTGCACTTAGAGGTAGCAATGCAATAGACTATCTTTGCGTTATGTGAGGGAGGTGTTTAAAACATCAATGCATCCGCCCCGGTTGATGACACAGCCCTCTCACATTAGACAAAGGCTGTAGCCTCGGCCGGTGTCAAAACATATCTGGTTTGATTAGTCATGGGATGGTCAGTTAACCCAGCCCCTACTAATTTATCAGTAACATCTGAAACATTCTTGCCCTTGAGAGCTGGAGTTCTCCAAAATCCCAAGGGAGCTTCCTCAGCATGCCGTGTTTGCAGAAAGCCCCTCTGTGCACGTTTTCTGGAGCCCCCCGGCGATGTCAGCAGCCCAGCCTCGCCCCACTCTGGAATGTTCATCTTGTGGGAGCACTGCCTGTTTTAGTGCGCTAGCTATTGTCCTGCTGAACAGAGAGCACAGCCCGCGACCCTAAGGCCAAGCTCAAGGTTAGGATGTACTTGTCCCTTCCTGAATTAGTTTGTCTCAGCAGAAAAGGACATTTCAACTTTATTTTACTTTATTTTCCAAGGGGGGGGAGTATTTTTGCTGCTCTCACAGCACCTTCTGTAATCAAATTCACAAATGGGTGCAAAACTGTATTTTTTCCCCTGTGTTTCCCTGAAGCGGGCTGTTTTGGAGCCTCTGGTCACTCTCACCCAATGTAGAAATTCTTGGTCTGTGACTCAGAGGACATATGGTGATCTCCAGGCCTCAGGAAAACTTTGAACTTCTATTCACTGTTTCGAGGCTAGATCGCAATATTGTATCTAAATTTCTCCCAGTGATCACAGATGCAGTACCCCTTAATTAATGCCATGCTCATTGTGTTTAATCGTGTGTGATATCAAAAGAATCCAAAATTCTGAACTTGATTGATGCTGAATCTTCCTTCATCAAAGAGGGCAGCTTGATTGGGCTTTGGCCTTGCTGCCCAGTGAAACGTCATCCAGAGCAGTTTCCCTGAGCTGGTGTGGAGGCGTTTAAGAGGAATATTTCCACTATTGTGCTGCTTTCCTTATTCATCTAGAGTGAGCCTCTTGGCACCAATTGCAAGTAAATAATGATACAAACTTGTAAGTGTAAGTGCTACTCCACTCAGAAAAATTATTATAATAATAATAATAATAATAATAATAATAATAATAATAATAATAATAATAAATCACCACTATCTTGTAACCCACTCCCCAAGGGGAACTGTAGGTTTTGACTGGATTAAGTAAAGTAGTGATTGATGGTAGACCTGCCCACTTTGGAAAACTTCCTTTTTCTCAGTAGTGGTCTTGGGGACAGCAGTCTTCTGCCTGGGGCCCTATGGGCTATGACTTTTCTCATTTAAATTGTGAATACTTTATAGATTCCTGTGGGGAAATTCTCGTTATTGCTTTGCCCCATCTTGCTCTCCATGAACCTGGGGGGGGGCACCTCGTGTCACCCACGGAGCTGAGGATTAATGGCTTTTGCTGAAGGAGTCCATGGACGTGTGACTGTTCTGCTGAAGTCAGGCTCAAACCAGCTACTTCCAGATCACGGGCACAGAGGCTTAGCCCATCAACATCACATGCCACCCCCTTGCATGTCCTAACCCCGTCCCTGCTCTGTGTTACAGGAGGGAAATGGGCGGATGGTTCATATGGCTGACTGTGGGGGCAGTCCTTCTAACGCTGTGCCAAGCCCAAAAAGGTAACACCAGTCATCGCCAGTACCATGCCATCCAGCACACATTTATGAATAAAACAAAACAGAAAGGCCACACAATCTTCCAGTGCAAATTTATTACAACTGACAGATACAGGAGCGCTCAGTCTCCTTAAAATTACCAGCAGTGCAACAACTTATATTCAATAAAAGGAGAAGGGCAAGCAGGAAAAATATGGGGGAGGTCAAAAGAAAATCACTGATTCATGCTATTACAGCCGAGCAGCACTTTCAGTATTGTACCTGAGTCATAGAACAACATATTTGGAAAAGTGTGCAGATCCTATAAAATTCCCCCATTATACATTGATTCTGTATGTCAAATACACCTTTGGTATAGCATTAAATATTAACCTGTGGCATCCCAAGAGTGTAGGTGGTTTATCATCTATCCATTTAAGCAGCATATTTTCCTAGACTGCACATGTCAAAATGCTGAAAAGCTTCCTTTTATGAGAACCCTTAACGTCAGGACTGGGTACGCTCTAACTCTCTGGGTGATTATTATAATGGTGGAGATGTGCCAGTTTACTTTTCTGTGACTCTGCTTCCCCCTCCAGTCAATCACTGCGTCGCCGCTCAAGCCTCCCGCTGCTCTGAGTGTGTCCAGGCTGGGAAAGGCTGCACATACTGCAGCGATGAGGTGAGATTAGGCTGTCATTGCTGCAGCCAGTGGTGCAGCTGTCCTACTTCGGATGACGTTCCCCATTGCAGAAAATGTCACCTTCGAAGTTTCCTGAGTCAAACAGCAGGATTAGTGCAGTACAGTGAATTCACTGGGAACTATGCTTCTTAAACAAATCCTTAGCCTGGTTTAGGAGATGTGGCCATAACTGAATATATATTTGCATTTATGAACTATTTGTGGAAAAACATTTCTATGGTGTTAATAATGCTTTGACCGCTTGGTAGGGATTATAGTGTGCAACTTTAATTAGTACTTAATTAGTACTTCTTTCTAAACCTTGGACAACTAAAGAATGAAAGTATTTATGAATATTCATTAATTTCAGTAGTAACATATTCTTGTTGTAAATTTCATTACTGACATGTTTCACAACATGTAGCTTGAAACCATTAATATACACCCAAAGAAGCCAGTTTGTTAGGCATACCTGCTTGTTATGCAAACAGCCTGCTCCTCTAAACAGCAAATCATGTAACTGCAACTGAATACATACAGCACACAGACAGGGTTACCTTTTGAACAAGCTCTGGCAAGGTTGAGATGCCTGATCTAAGTGATTTCGAGTGTGGTGTGATTGCTGGTGGCTCCGGTATCTCCGAAACAGACATCTTCTTAAGAAAGATAAATGTTGTGTTAAATAAAAATCCCAGGCAGCAACAGTTCTGTGGGTGCAAACTCCTTGTTAATGAACAATGTGAGAGAAGAATGGTGAGACTTTTAAAACTAACAAGAAGGGCACAAGATAACAGCTCAGTACAACAGTTGTGTGCAGAAATGCTCCTCTGAATGCAGAACTCATGTACCCTTGTTGCGGTTCTGTAGGCCAAAGCTAGGTGCATTTAATAAATCGGCCACTGAGTCACTAATAAATATGTAATAATGTACAGAAGTTCTTTCATTTAAAAACATTTCATTTTACAAAAATTTTTCAATGCACTGTATTTGTTTTTTTTTTTTTGTCTGTCGGACTGTAGTCGTTTGATTTTCCGCGCTGTGACCTTCGTGAAACCCTGACATCGAATGGCTGCATTATGATGACAGGGATCGAGAGCATGATGCAGATAATGAAGGTAAGTCAGTTTTGGTCTTGAGCATAACATGTCCTGACAGGGCCGGACCTAACCCATGTGGTTCCCTAGGTGAGCATTATCGTATCTTCTCAGAAATATCTTCTCAGAAGTGAAATCGACTGGCAGGTCAGCGCCCTCTTTGAAGCTGGTGTCCAGGGTGGTTGCCTGTGTTGCATATAGGATTGACTGGCCATGTCCCAATGTCCTTTTGTTTAGCAGGTTAAACTGCTCTGTATGACATGAATTGGAACACTTATCTGAAGCACACAGCTCTCATCATGTGACCCCTCACTCCATTTGGCGTGCAGAACAACGAGATCAACACCAGGCTGAACATTTCACAAGTTGCCCCGCAGCTGATGACCATGCGCTTGGTCCCAGGAGAGGAACAGGAGCTGTTGGTGAATGTCTTTCAGCCTGAGAAGGGTCCTCTGGACCTGTACATTCTCATGGACTTCTCCAACTCCATGAAGGACGACTTGCTGAATCTGAAGAAAATGGGGAACACCCTGGGTAAGATGGGCAGTTCGGAGGTCGGTGCCACTTTGCAGTCTTCTCACGTAGTGCAATTTGTGCATTTTGTTGTGATTTGTCAGGAGCATCACCATGTGATGTGTAATGGTGATGTTTCTGTGTACGTAACAGCAAACCTGGTCGGTCAGCTGTCAGACGACTACACCATTGGCTTCGGGAAGTTTGTTGATAAAGTGACTGAGCCGCAGACTAGCATGAGTCCCTCAAAGTAAGAATCTGCATCCTGGGCCGTCCTTTTTCACTGTAGACTCTTATTGGTAATTCTAAAACTGGTTGGTCAACTGGTTTGATTTCTGACTGGAGTCTGCGCTTTTCCCCCAGGCTGAAGGAACCATGGCCAGATAGCGACCCACCCTTCTCCTTCCAGAACACGATCCCTCTCACTAACAACATCACCCTGTTCACCGAGAAGCTGAAGAAGGAGCGAATCTCAGGGAACCTGGATGCTCCAGAGGGAGGGTTTGATGCCATTCTACAAGCAGCTGTGTGCCAGGTATCACCATGTTAGCAGCTCTCCATCAGAAGCCTCCTGTTCTCTCTTTTCTATTGCCTTAGGGCTTCAGAGAAGCCTTGCAATCACTCGGGCCTAGACTGGCTTGACTTCACAGTGTTTCTACTCATCACTTGGTCCAAGATTAAACTGGCATTCAAGTAGTAATTGCTGTACTGTAGTCAGTAAAACATGGAACAGCTCGTGGGAGCTTTACTTACACAAAAATGTTCTGAGGGCAGAAAGGAAAATGATTGGTTCAGAGAGACAACCAATCATATTGTAGAGGAGGCAGGACCAAGGCATCTGATTTGGTTGATAATTTTTCCTTCTGGCTTCAGAACACTTTTGTGTAAGTAAAAATGAGTCATGGAAAAACAGAAGAGAAAAAGTTAAGTATTTCAATATTGTCTTATTTCTCTCTCTCTCTCATATATATACATATATATAATTTTTTTCATTTCTTTTTTATTTAGAAAATAATTTTTTTATTTATTTGGAGAGCACTAAGGCTCCTGAATGAGTGTAGTTACCACATTGGAATATGCCACAGTAATTGCAGCGATTTGTCCTTCTCCCCTCACCAGGAGCAGATTGGCTGGAGGGAAAACAGCACGCACCTGCTGGTCTTCTCCACTGAGTCTGCATTCCACTACGAGGCCGACGGCGCCAATGTGCTGGCTGGCATCCTGCCACGCAATGATGAGGCCTGCCACCTGACGCCCGATGGCTCTTACACCTATGACACGCGGCAGGACTACCCCTCCGTCCCCACACTCGTGCGACTGCTAGGAAAACATAACATCATTCCCATTTTCGCTGTCACCAACTACTCTTACTCTTACTACGAGGTGGGTGGCCTGCAGATCGAGATGAAAAAGCTCAAACAGACTGGCCTGGGCTGGCTAAGTGGATTTGTGTTTTGCCAGCTCATTGTCTTTTTTTACGTGGTGATTTGAATTTTGATCGTTTGCTTCACAAGTCTTGGATTTAATTAGTATAATAGTACAACCACTCCTCCTTTAGCAACTGCCTCGGTTAGTAACTATAAAAAAATACAACGCTAATTAAAAATTCATGCACATTTACGACCAAATTTTGTACACCTGACAGCACACACTGGAGTGAGAGATTTTTGAAATGGAATGTACAAAATGCTGTTGAAGATGTCCACTTCATGACGGATAAAAGACATTTAGTATAGGTTGAAGTGAAGCTGTAAGCACAGTCACGGTCACACCTTGGCTACCATGATTTTCAGTTTGCGACCATTAGGCTTAATGCCTTGGGGTCTCATTTATAACCATTGCGTACGCACAAAACTGGACCTGAAAGAGGCGTACGCCACTTCCCAGTCAAACAGGCGTATAGATCGCAAAGATCTATAAAAACAAACTTGATGGCAGAATGTGCGCATGCGTACGGAAACTGACCCATGCGTACGAACATTTTAGAGAAAATTTGCGACCCAGGTGGAGGTAGTGAATCGAAGCCAGATTGCAGGAAAATTATGTGAGTGGCATCATTACTTATGTAACGATGCTTTGTGCTTGTGAGTCGTAATTCGTATATTTGATCTCACCTCATAGCACACGTCACATATCCATCTACTTTATCGCAGAAAAAGCGGTTTTATTTGTGAAAGTAAATTATAATAATTCCATAAGGAATTTTCAATAGTGAAATATATAAGCCGACTCAAATCTTAAATCAAACTACACGTAATATTTCATCAGCGCTGTCTGCACCGCAGCTGTTGAAATGTAAATATATTAGTGGTGGACATGACTGAATTATTATGAAACAATCAGTCTGATTGCTGGAAACATATAACATATAAATATATATATATATAACGTATAAATACTGCGGTCACACACGTGCCTAATGCCGCATAATGGATTTTTTATCCCATGTACTGTCCTGTTTGCTGCGCTTACAGAAATAACAGGATCTGCAGCGTGTTGCCACTCGCTGCATTTTT
Organism: Mormyrus iriodes; assembly: GCA_011763525.2. Taxonomy (NCBI): domain Eukaryota; kingdom Metazoa; phylum Chordata; class Actinopteri; order Osteoglossiformes; family Mormyridae; genus Mormyrus; species Mormyrus iriodes. The sequence goes on along the minus strand of JAAGVU020000092.1, from coordinate 12,315,877 downwards.
TTGTTTGTCACCCCACTGCAGTGACCGCCAAACAAAATGTTTTTTTTTAGTCCCCAGCACACCCACAAAACGGTTTCAGAAAAGTTTCTTTTCTTGCACTTCCTCCCGGTTGCCATGATAAGTAAACATTTATCGGGCTTAATTTGTATACATCGATATTCATGAGGTGTTTTGCTTTGACCATTTCTGGGTAAATGTGGGCGTGTAAAGGGCGGAATATAAGGCTGATCCAGGTACGCACAATTCCAGGCACAGTGTGATTTATAAAGTGAACTTTGCTTTTTTATAAATCTGACTTTTTTTCGCCCGCCATTTTCAACTTTTGTGCGTAGGTATACTTTTATGTATAATTTTACAGTCCTACGCACTGATTTATAAATGAGACCCGTGGTGTCTGGAATGAAACTCAGTCCCTAAACGACGAGTGGGTGGAGTCTCCTTTTATTAAGTGCTGTTTTACCTTTTTCTGACTGCACTTTTTATTTCGCCATTTCATAGTGCGACACCTTCAATCAATTACATTCCAAACATTTCTTATTTATTTGTTGATAATTTTATTACTACTAGTACCGCCACTGTGTATCTCCTATCTAAGCCCTGTTTAGACTACTGCAAATGCTGGATCTCTGGTGTTCCATAAATGTGACATTCCTCAGTCCCCTGTTATTTTAGTCATTCTTTTCCCTGATTGATCGTCAGTCTACTTGTTTTTCCATCCACTCCCGCTCAGCCTTCTCATGAACCTCCAGGCTATGTTTGTAGTTTCTGATAGCTTATTATCACTTGGTCCTGTCAAACCCTCCCCTTCTGTTCCTTAATTCATCCCTGACTTAGGAATGCCTGGCACAGACATTTTTATTCAGCAATTTGGACATTACAACCATCTCCTGTTTCTTTCCTAATACCTGTTCAGAGAGCAAACCCATTTTTTTTTATTCCAGTTTCCTTTTTCTCAAATTGCTTAATTTTTCGCATTTATATTTATTACTTGCTTTACTTAGTTTTTATTCAATTTTCCTGTTTACGTCTGTGTTGGTCACTCCAGTTTTCTGCCATAATTCACCATTTTGCTCCTATCTCTCCACTCATAAAATTGTTGTCCTTGTGTTAGACTGAAATTTCCTTTTGGTTTTTAGCGGTGATACCAGCTGTCGGATGAAAGCGTAGCGGCACAGTCTAACATTGCTCTTGTTGTTCTAGGTTCAGCTGCCTTAACATCGGGGCGTCTGTTATGCTCTCTAATTTTCCCCATTCTCAATTTCACATGCTGATAACGGTGCTAGTCTGATAATATTAACGCTAACTGTCCTGTTATTCCATCTTGTTCTGTTTTTGCAGAAGTTGTACCAGTACTTTCCCATCGCTGATATTGGGGAGCTGCAAGAAGATTCTTCCAACATCCTGACTCTCATTGGGAATGCTTTCATTGTGAGTGTCATAATTCCATTCTGTAATTCATTTGCACAGCACCGAAGCGCTTTACCTACGGACACCTTCTGCTGAATATTCATGTTCGGATTGGTCTGTAGTTTCAGCAGGCTTTTTTCATGAGCCTCTTTCATTTTTGATCTCCCCCTATCCTGTCCACTAGAATATTCGCTCGAAGATCAGCCTGAGAGCTGAGGACAGACCCAAGGCTGTGGAGGCCCAGTTCTTATCCACTACTGGAAGTATGAACAAGGACGGCACCTTTACGAACTTCCCGGGACAAAAGGTACGATGCACTGCCACACATCAACATGTGATACAAAAAATATGACAAACTGTAAGTGATGAAGAATATAAAAAAAAAGTTCTACATTTGATACTCACTTGATTTAGTTTTCATTAGTACGTTATTTTGATTTTCTTAGAGGATACTTTTGTTGAGAAATTCTTGGTAAAATATTTGATCTGAGAGGCAGGGCATTTTTTCCAAGGTGCTGCAGAGCTTCCTCGGGCTGATAGGGTAAGTATGCTCCTTCATTGGCAGACCATCACGTGTGTGACAAAAGTGTGTGTGTGTGTGTCACCCTCAGGGCACGTTCAAGCTTCGGGTGAAAGCACAAAGGTCAGTGGGGGAGGAGCATGTGTGCCGGCTGCCCGAAGCGGACAGGAAGGGTGCCATGCGGGTGAAACCCACCACCTTCACCCCTCACCTCAGGATTGAAACCGAAGTGCTGTGTGCCACCTGTGACTGTGAGAAGGTAAGGGAAGAGGTCAGGGGTCAAAGGTCAGGGCTATGACTCTGAGGCCAGTTAGGTCATTTATTTTAATTTGGTTTTTATTTTTTCCTTAATATTTTTTTAGGATGCTTGTGTACTTTTGTACTTTCTCACCACATCACACCAATCTCATCTCATCTCATTTCATTACATCAGCTTAACTTATCTGGATGCAGGGATGTTATTTTTGAAGGATGCTAGGCATTCCAGCTTTGTTCCATTGGCATCCCGAGCTGAGATGGAACATGGTCCCTGAGTTTGTTTTTTTATTTTCCCGTTGGTGTAGAAGCCTCAGGAGAAGGCGGCAAAATGCAATAGGAATGGAGATCTGATCTGTGGGAAGTGTTACTGCTACCCTGGCTGGTGAGTGTCACTCTCACTATGTGATGTAACAATACTGAGCTCACCTTTCACCCGAAGGATAACGCAGGTGCAGCCAGAGAAACACTGTGTAGTAATATCAACACATTTCTCTAATGATAATACAGCTTACGGAGAAGCGATAAGTTCATTAATTTTCTAGTTTTTACTGTTTAAAAGGACACCATGTCCTGTTGCAGAAAATATTCCAGCAGCCTTCTTGCATATATCTTGTGTGATCAGGAAAGAGCTGTACATGCATCACATTTCACCGGACGTGTGCTAGATGCGAGATCATCCTTTGCGTCAGTGCAGATGATGACCTTTTCCTGCGTCTCTTTCCAGGCTGGGGGCGTTCTGTAACTGCTCTGCGGCAGTGTCCTCCTTGGACAACAGCAAGTGCACCAATTCTAGCACGGGCGAGGTCTGCTCGGGCAAGGGGGACTGCCAGTGCGGGATATGCACCTGCCACCACCCCCATCAGTACGAGGGCCCCTACTGCCAATTTGACAAGTCCCAGTGCCAGCGGTTTGGGGGGTTCCTCTGCAACGGTGAGCATGGGGGAAAGGGCAGTTAAGGTTTTACTTTTACAACGTTGTTTGGAACTGGGGGGTTCCATTTCTCGATATCTGAAGGGTGAGTGTGTTTATTAGTTTTAGTCTTATGGTGGTTTTCCACTGGCATACAGGAACCAAGCCGTACCTGACCCATATCACGAAGAGACACTAGTTACAGCATGGTTCCTGCTCGCTTTCATTTTCCACTGCAGATGGGTCGGCTCGGTAAAGGTGCTGTTGGGTTTGGAGAGCGACATTGAAGTAAAACCGAAGAGACGCTTATTTACTATTCACTCGGTGTACATCATGATTTACTATATGCTAATTTCCGTTAGCACGTCTGTCAGAACTGCTGTCTTATATTAGCATCAAACGCTGGTGGAATTAGCATTTTCTTGTGTAAATTTGCATTACAAATCCATTCCGTTCAGCTGTTCTATACAGAACCAGTTTAGTATAAAGAGTTACAGTCACAGAGTACTCAACTTGTAGGTTGAAGCATAATCTTGGAATGCATCAGTACATCGTGATGTGCAATACCACTAAAAATGAGTAATATATAGAATATGCCCTTTTTTCCTTCAGAAAATGCATGCATATCGCCACATATCACCGATATCTCTGTGCATTTTGACCAATCAGGTGGAGGTAACACAACCAGTTGGCTTTGGTCACTGTGGGTAGAGCTCGGGTACAGCTCACGTAATTCATAACAGAAAACCGCCAGTTCGCGGTACAGCTTGGGTACAGTTTGGGTACAGCTCGCATTTACAATGGAAAACCACCAGTTTGCGGTACGGCTCAGGTACGGATCAGTTCTTGGTGCCAGTGGAAAAGCAATACAAGACTGGGGTGTGACCAAGGGTGTGCAAATGTCTCCCAAAATGTCAGCTGGCATGCCCCAATCAAATATGGGCAGTAACATCCCTTATTTTTCCTGATTGAAAGTGGCAACCCTACCTAGAATGTCACACTGGTAGTATGCTTGGCCTTTAAGAAATTACAGCAATGGTGGTTGTAGGTGCACCTTACTTTATTGTGCTTAGGTTTTTGCACACCTTGTTTTCATCCTGGTGCACCCAAAGTCACTTTCCTGGCTAACCCACTGGTCTTAGAGAAACCCTAAATTAGATAACGTGATGAAAGCCTTGAATCAGTCAGTCGATTATGTGCTCAGAGAGGGTCTGTACTAGTATATATGTCAACCCCCCAAGGACTGTTGGGGGTCAGAACTTTTTGGTTATATATTCTAGATTGAAAGTACACTCCTCTGATGAACAAATAACAGTTTCTTTTTATGAGGTTTTTGCTGATCTTACGCGGGCTGTGGACACTGAATGTGTGTGTTTGTGTCTGTGTCGCTGTGCAGATCGTGGCCGCTGCTACATGGGCAGCTGTGCCTGTGAGGAAGGCTGGGAAGGAGCTGCTTGCGAGTGTCCCAAGAGTAACGATACCTGCTTGGATGGTGAAGGGGTAAGTGCTGCCTGCCAGTCATACTCCTGACTGTTGGTCTTATCTGTTGGGTTCTTACCCAACTGCATGTCAGCTAAAAAGTTTATAGTCAAATTATGTTAACCTGACAGAAATTCTGTGGGTTTTAGTTCATGAAACTCATGAACAAAACAGTATATCTAGATCCTCATCTTATGTCTCGCCTTCCCGCGGTCCACCGTAGGGGATCTGCAATGGACGTGGTTCCTGTAAATGTGGACGATGCCACTGTGAAAGTTCCCGAAATGACCTCGGCCCGACCTGCGAAATCAGTTTCCAGGTGATCGAAAACAGTGTCCAGCTGGCATTCTCATTGTCTGTGTGCGTGTGTGTGTGTGTGTGTGTGTGTGTGTGATGTATGTATTACATTGTGGGGACCAAATGTCCTCACAATCGTGATTAAAAACCTGTTATTTTGATGTTGAGGGGACCATTTTTGGTACCCCCAAGGGGAAAATCAATTTTATAAAAATCTGTGGCTGTAGTCAAAAAAGTAAAAATGTTAAAAGTCTTGTATTTTGTTTGGTTACCTTATGGTTAAGGTTAGGGCTGGGTAGGGGTTAAGGTTGTCATTATGGGATTAAGGTTTCCCCCATAGAAATGAATGGACGGTCCCCTCAAAGATATGAACACAAACGACCTCTATCAGTGTACATACATAACTGATGGCATACCTAAAGCATCACATGAAGGGCTTCCATGGCAGTGTGAAATAAGATATGATAAGAACCTTTATTGTTATTGTGTATAGACCAGTGAAATATCATTTAGTGAAATGTCATTCAGCCAGCTGTACAGCATATATAGTCAGGGGCCGATTAATCTGGGGGCCCTAGGCGGATACCAGCATGAATACTCTGGTGCTGTTGATTTAACTAACCATTCCATCTTTTCCGAGTTGGGACCTTGACATGTACAGGGGCCCTTGACTATAGCCTAGGAGAGTCAATTCATTTCTTTGCCCCTCTGCAATATGCATACATAAGGACAATATACAGTATTTAGACAGGGACACAGATTATCGGCTGCATGGAAGCATATCATATTGTGCCCCCCACCTAGAACAATCAAATAATGTTCAAAATTTTTTAGGACCCCTGTCACTAGGGGCCCTTGGAATCATCCTAACTACCCACTCACATTTACAGCGTCCCTGAATTTAGAAACGCATATGAGTAGATATATAAATACCCTGTATACAAAGGCACTAGATTGGGACAGTGCCAACATTTGTGGGGGGAAAAGTTGTTTTTTTTAGCCTTGTTGTGCAGACACGGGTGGGCCTGTGGTGGAATCCGCCCTTTCTCAGCGATTCGCCTTCTCAGCTTGTTGATGCCCCCTCCAGGCCCAGCTGGGGATGTGCGAGGATAGAAGAAGCTGTGTTCAGTGCCAGGCGTGGAAGACCGGGGAAAGGAAGGGAGATAAGTGCGACAGCTGTCCCTTCAAGATCACCATGGTGGACAAGCTCCCTGACAGTCAGTCGTTTAGCCTTTAATTTACCACAGGGGTGGGCAATCTTATCCAGAAAGGGCCGTTATGCTTGTCGGTTTTCATTTCGTTTCATTTCATTGCTCCCTAATTAGATTACTAATTAGAGAACTGATTGGCTGAAGAGTTCTCACATCTGGGTTTGAAGCTTCTGTGAGTTTTACTTACACAAAAATGTTCTGAGGGCAAAACAAAAAATGATTGGTTCAGAGAGGTAACCAATCAGATTGTAGAGGAGGTAGGTCCAAGCAACTAGAGAAGGCAGGACTAAGACATCTGATTGGTTGGTCCCGCCTCCTCTAGTTTTGAACGGCTCCTCTAGTTTTTGAACAGCTGACCAAAAGGTTATCCCAAAATCCAGCATACACACTGGCCCTTGCGAATAAGATTGGCCAACCCCGGCTTACCGGCTCAGCTCCATAGTTTGAGGGCTAAAGGTTTACCTGTCAGTCAACCACTGAATTCAGGGTAACACCAGGTAACCAGAGTCAAAGTCAAAGTGATCACTTTTAACATTGATTGAAGATTTTTAGCAAGATTTCCAAAAAAAAAAAACGGCCCACCAACCCGTTCCTCCTTGTCAGAGTCTGAATCAGAATCACTTTATTTTGCAAAGTATGTTACACATACGTGGGATTTGTCTTGGTGCATGCACACCTGATTAACATGTGACTTTTAAAAAACTGGACATGTATGGACTATTTACATATATTCAAGGAAACTAAAAGCTAAGTAATGAATAACTAAGTAAGTAAGTTAATGAGTGCCACAGCTTTGGGGAATCAGATCTATAATCTGCTCATTCTGTCTGAGCACTTCTCTCCAACTCAGTGGGTCTCCGTATTGTGTGTCCACAGACAAGGATGCCATTGAGACATGTAGCTTTCGAGACGAGGATGACGACTGCACTTTTCACTACTCAGTGCTGTTCTCCAGTAACCCCAGCGAGAAGAAGGATGAAGTCCAGGTACTCAAGAAGAAGGGTGAGTCACTGCCTGTTTGAACATGAAATGAAATGAAATTAAATGAAATGTAATGAACATGTGTCTTTATTGGCATGTGTGTAGCATTGATCATGCAGGCTGCTGGCTCCCACACAACAGGGGAACTTTAAGCGGGTTTTTGGGTATTAGCCAGTTTAGAAAGATTCTGTACCCAGCTGTTGTCATAGTGAATAGGGTGACAAGATAATCCATGTCAGGGAGGACACTTTGAGCTACTTCAGGTTTTACAAACTACTTTAAAACTGAAAGGCTCCTGTGCTTGGTTAAATAGTTTATTTCTTCTTGTGCTTTGCCTGGTTTGTTTCCTTGATTGAAAGACTCACATTAACATTAGTGGCACGTGCAAGATTATAGGAGACTGACCAATCAGCACACAGCAAGAACTCACTGCTAAAGTGAAATCCAGGTCCTTTTAATTGAAATGGTAGTTTACAAACCCTGTCCTAACTCAAAGTGTCTTCCTTGACATGGATTGTCTGGTCACCCTAATAGTGAAGGATCTTGCCCTCATGTTGCTGTATGTTGTCTTGCAGACTGTCCTCCTGGGGCGTTTCTCTGGCTGATCCCCCTGATCATGTTCCTTATGCTGCTGCTGGGCCTTCTGCTGCTCTGCTGCTGGAAATACTGCAGATGCTGCCGGGTACCTCCTCACCACCACCGTGCCCCCGCTACCACACCTGATGTCCCGAGCAGAGGTAGAAAGTTCAGGTTCGGTAAGTACAAATCCAGACCAAGATTTTGTTTCAACCTATCAATTAAGTACTCTGTGAATGTGACTCTTTATATTCAACTGGCTAGTCGAAACAAAATCTTTGTCTGGATTTGAACTTTCTGCACCTGAACCTTCCACCTCTGGACCGAAGGGCTCTGCCCGCCACGCGCTCACACTTACCCCCTCGTCTCGTGTCGCGTGTCGCACGCCACACGCCACCGCGGAGACATCGCACATGTTTAGGGGGAGGCTTTCCCCAATTCTGCCTGCCTGTGACTTCATAAGAATGGAAATATCTTGAATGCTAATGGGATTTGTCTTTTGTCCAATTCTTAGGAATGCCTTGCTCTGTTGCCATGCTGCGCTCGAGGTATGTTTGTTGGATATTCCCTGTATTCAGATAATTTTGACAAAAAAATGGTTGATGAGTGAGTAAGAAAGGCAGTGTGAATGTATTTGTGTGACCACCTTGGCTGACAATGTAGAATAGGCCTGGATGTGTAATCGCGCATTGCGTCCACAGGCCGCGTGGTAGGATTTAAGGAAGACCAATACATGCTACGGCAGTCCATGCTGACTTCTGACCACCTGGATACACCTCTTGTGCGCACTGGCCCACCCAAAAGCACCGATGTGGCCCGCTGGAAGATCACGGACAACGTGCACCGGGGGGCCAGCCATCCCCAGGCCCACATGGTGCCCAACCCTAAGGAGACCAGTGAGTTCCCGCAGTGCTTTATTCTGATACGCGGTATCTTTAACCGCTTTAACCCAAAGCAGCTTAGCTTTAGTAGCATTGCAGAGCACATTGGGAGGTGCATTCTGGGTAGGCTTATTGCTGAGCAACAAAGCGTCTAACTGAAACACACCACAGCTGCTTTCTGCATGTCGGCAACAAGTGGCAAGAAAACATCGAATCCCAAGTTATTGTGGCCATCTTGATTTTGTGTTTCTAAGCTACACTCCACAACAGTAATGTAGAAAACTATACATATGCTCTTATAGACCAGTCTGACATAATACCTTGACTAAAATGAGCCTCCTGAGGTCAGTTGACCTCACTGCCTTTAGTTAGTGTTTTGAGGCAGCTTGATATTTCATACTGAACTATTCAGTGGTGAAAATATTTGACAGCCAATAACTAAGAAATAAGGACTGGGCAAAAAAAAACTATTCAAGCAAAATATACAAAACACCTTTCAACAAAAATAATTTTATTGACATGGCTGGTTTCTGCTCTTGTTTCCCTTGTGTTCCCGGTGCCCTCCTCCAGTCCAGTACCCTCTCTCCCTACGCCTTAACCGCCTGTTCACCGACAGCCTGTCCCATCCTGATGCTCGGGACACGGAGATGTTGTGCAAGGACGTGGAGGACAATGTGAGTGCAGTGCCTCTAACTAGTGGGGGTTTATCTGTCTGCCATGTGTGTTTGCTGTTAGTCTGAAATATACAGAAGCAGCTCATATGAAGGGTGTTGCTCATTGGCTGTCACCTGGTCATGTGATATCTCACTGTCACTGTCGTCTTGCAGCTCAATGAAGTCTACAAGCAGATCCCCGGTGCGCAGAAGGTGAAGAAGACTATTTTTAGGTGAGGCAGTGAGGGCAGCATGGCTGTATAGCGACATCCCTCTGTGGAATAATAGCTCACAGGGCTGCACCATAGAGGCAGAAAATAATCAATGGAAACAGGGAAGAACTGTGCAGTGGACAATTATGTGCACCTGAGTAAAGGAAACTTCATGATCCTGTTGCAGGACAGAGATGTAGATGTTATTTTTTGACCAAAAGGAACAGCACTGGTCTATGTTTTGCTTATTTCTGATATATTTAATATTTTCTTTTTTAGGAAACAACCAAATGCTGGTAAAAGGTAATAATCACACTAGTGGTGTTTAAAAATAATAATAAAAATAATAGTAATAACAACAATGTTTAAAAGAACAACAAAAGCATATACAGAGATCTGTTCTCTACCTACAGGCAGAACCACACGGTGGTGGACACACTTCTGCCTGCCCCCCGGGCTGCCTACAATGACATCATCAACCTGACGGAGAGGTCGGTCCAGGCCGGCTGCTTCAGTGACCTCAAGGTGGTGCCTGGCTACTACACGGTGGCTACAGACAGAGGTCAGAGTTACAGGAGTATCAATAAACATGAATACATGTATTTTTTCCCGTTTATCCAAAGCGGTTTACTGTTGAAGGAAGAATTATGTGTATTCCCTGGGATTTGAACCCACAACCTGTGTATTGTTAACACAATAAGCTACAGGATCACGCGCATTGTGCAAGGACAGGTTATAACTGAGAATGAATACATGGAGCCGATGTGGATGTACACAAACCTTCAGTACGTTAGCATGGATCTTCCTGTAACCGGGCAGAGGCGAAAGGGGCAGTGGAGATGCAGGAGGGGGTGGAGTCTGTGGACGTGCGAGTGCCCCTCTTCATCAAGGACGAGGACGATGACAAGAAGCAGCTGCGGGTGGAGGCCCTGGATGTGCCCATTGGCATCGCTGAGATTGGCCGGCGGTTTGTCAACATCACTGTCATCAAGGAGCATGGTGAGGATCAGCAGACGTTTGACCCCTAACCTTGTAGCCTGTAATACTCAACAGAATGACAACTTTTTAGTATCTCATAATAATAAACATTTGTCTTCTATAGTTATTTAAAGTCAGCTAAGCTTCACTAATTATTCCTCCTAATGAAGCTTATTATCTGGACCTCTATCATCTTAGTAGGGAACTGCTCTGCTGTGCGAGCTGTTTGCATATTATGGGTCAGTTTTATCAATGTTCTATGTCTCCATCCGCAGCCAAGAGCGTCCTGACTTTCCAGCAACCGTCCTACTCCTACAGTCGACAGGAAAAGGTGGCCAATATCCCCATTAACCGTGAAATCTATGAGGATGGACAAACTCAAGTTACCTATCGTACCCGTGACCTCACTGCCAAGGACAAGAAGGTGAGGAATGTGCACACACACTCACTCACACACACACACACACACACACACACTTAGATACCTACCCTGCTCACCTCATTTTCCCTTGTGCAGATTTTAATGCACTTTCATTCCATCACATTAAATAATGTTCAAACACGACCCATGTAACACATAGAACCAAATTGCTTTAGTCTGTCTCCTCATCTATCTCCTCTTCCTTGTTGTGCCTAAAGGATTATATTTCCATGGAAGGGGACTTGACCTATTTGCCTGGGGAAGTTCAGAAAACGATTCCGGTGAAGCTCCTGGACTGGAGCGAGGATGACTCCCTCTTGGGTGAAAAGCAGGTCAAGCAGTTCGTCATGGACCTCATCAATCCACGCCAAGGGGCTAAGTTGGGCAGATACCCCCGCACCACGGTCACCATTATTGATAGCTCAGGTAAAACACCAGCCAGCCAGTATTATCAACTTTATCATCCAAGCAAAGGCATTCATTTCACTGTTCACCTCTTTCAGACTATAGGTTGTCATGAGGATCAGTCATTTGTCTAATAATGCCCCCTCTGTGCTACATGCAGAACCAAGTGTCGTGGGATTCAAGAAGAGCACGCAGACGTTCAACGTCGCCGATCCGGAGTACTCGGTTCCCGTGCTGCGCACCTCCAACTTGGACACCCCAGCCACTGTGCACTGGCGGACACACAAAGCCTCGCGCTTTAATCTGCAAGGTGCCCTCAACTTTGCCCCTGGCGAATCGAAGAAGAATGTAGTGATCAAGCCCCGGGCGCATCCTGGCCCTGTCAAGGCCGAGACCTTCCAGTTGGAGCTATATGACCCCAGCAGCAACACTATCCTAGGGGACAAGAAGACAACCCTTGTCAATGTCTCCGACTCTGGTAAGTCCTCATAGTATGATAGTAAGTAGGTTTTCTTGAAATTAAAGAATTATGTTTAAAAAGTTTTAAATAAAGCAGGAGCAAGGTGCACATTTATTAAGGAGCAAGACTTTTATTTCCTTTGGGATCAGTAAAGTACAGTATATCCATCAATCCATCCATCTATCCTCACACGAACTGGAGACTGTGGAAGCTTCATATGAGTACTTATCCCTTGTGTATTTTACTTCTTCTGTTCTAAATTCTAGATTCTACAGAATTTAACCTTATTTTGAAAATGGACTGGGGTAACTTCGACCCCAAAAATAACACAGGGGTTAACATATATACCTTGTTTGGTCCCTAATGCACAGGGGATGCACCAGAGCTTATGGAAATACATCAGCAGACAGCACAGTCTCCTGGAGGACGGCTGGCCGCTCCCGGTGACATTAAAGCTGCCGCCACTGGGCCCAGAAACATACGCCTCAACTGGGCTGCCCTTCCTGGCAGTGCCCTTGGCTATAAGGTGAGGCAGGTACAGCCAGGGTCTACACGGGCCTGAGTATCTCTGAGAGAGGCAAACAGCAGGTCCAAGCGCTGAGTTTATAAAGCATGGCTATCTGTGTGTACGTTCTCAGGTGAAGTACTGGATTCAGGGTGACCCAGAGGCAGACGCCCAGGTCATCGACTGCAAGAAGACACAAGCAGAACTGACTAATCTGTACCCATATTGTGACTATGAGATGCGGGTGTGTGGCTACAACAGCATGGGCAACGGGCAGTACAGCGGCGTGGCGCACTGTCAGACACAGGAGGATGGTAAGCTGGCTCCCCCCTTTAAGAAGCTGCCTGCTGCTTGCCAGAACCCTCTGAGACGTCCTCTCCCCGCCAGTGCCCGGTGAGCCTGGCAGGCTCGCATTCAACGTCATCAGCCCCACGGTCACTCAGCTGAGCTGGGCAGAGCCGGCCGAGACCAATGGCGTCATCACCGCTTACGAGGTCACCTACACGCCCATCGACGAGAACAACAGTAAGCAGCCTCCTCTACACAGACTGCTCACCGTAGAACACTCGTCATATCGTCTCTGGACTTTGTATTTATTATATAACTCCTTTCACAGGCTTGCTTTACTGTGTGTGCAGAACATACCAGTTCCATGTGATTTTGTCTTACTCTCTACACAGATACCCACTCTGTGTTTATTTGCAGGTGTCTTAAACTCTACACAATACTCACTATGTGTCTGTTATGCAGGTGTTTTACATTCTATACAGATACTCACTTTGTGTGCTTTATGTAGGTGTCTTATACTCTATACAGATACTCTGTTTGTGTTCATGTAGGTGTCGTGGTCTAAACAGATACTCCTCATACCACTGAGAAACTTTGCCTTTCATTTGAAGTAAATTCCCTGTGACTGGAGTCTTGACGTATGCTGCCCCGCAGAACCCATCGGCCCCACCAAGAAGGTGAAAATCGACAACCCCAGGAAGCGCATGCTCCTGATCGAGAACCTCCAGCCCTCTCAGACCTACTGCTACAATGTGCGTGCATGCAACAGCGTTGGCTGGGGCCCGAACAGGGATGCCACCATCAACCTGGCCACCCAGCCAAACAGACCCATGTCCAGTAAGGGCACCGTGACACATGATCGGAGGAGGGAGTAGGGGCAGGGGCCTGAGACCAGAATGAGACAAACTGCGTGATATATACTCTATGTATACAAGTGGAATAGTCAGTCACACTTTGGTTTTGTGTGCAATATTGTGTGAAAGGAAATTTTGTTTAAAGATATTTATTTGGGTAGTAAGTGTATATTTTTTATATACACTATATAATATATATTATATAGGATAAACATGTTTTAGTATTGGAATATATAGAAATAAACTGGAAAAAAGAATTTCTCATGTTCTCCAAAATGTTCTTGATATCTTGTCGGATGGCATGAAGAATCCCAGCTTTCCGTTTATTTGTCACATTTCACCAATAGCTCATATAATTAATTAGCTGAATGAGTGAAATAACATTACGAGATATTGATTAACCAAACAAGGCGTAGAAACCGGTGCGTTCAACAAACACATGGATATATTGGATGGTAACTTGCGGTATTGTGGAGACGTCAGGAGAGGTTTTGAAACCGCCAATGTGACACATTTCGACAGACATTAAGTCATAGCTCTGCAGCAACGCAAACATGATTCCCTCCGGCTGCCTAAGACTTTTGCACAGTACTGTATAGGATGTTTCATTCTCCCTCCATATGACGCCTCACCCTGTCCGTCTGCCTTATCTACACAGTACCCATCATCCCTGACATCCCCATCGTTGACGCGGAGGCAGGAGAAGGCTACGAAAGCTACCTGATGTACAGCAGTGACGTGCTGCGGTCCCCAGGGGGCAGGTCCAGTGCCTCTGATGAAGGTTGGTGTGCAGACGCAGCCCGCAGCCCACTGCATTGCAGATAGGTCATAACGCTGAACGCCTCTTCATGTTGGTCTGCAGGGGAATTATTGCTATCCCGGGAAGGGAACTAGCCCAAATATAGTACGAAAGAGAAATTGAATGGAAAATGAAATATTGTAATTCATATAAGCTATTTTGGAAAAAGAGAACTGATATAAGCTGCTTTTGTGGAGAAAAAAAAAAATAATTTGCTTAATTTCTCACTGCTCTGAGAGTTACAAAATGATGAAAAAATGAAAAAAAATAATCATAGTTCCCATTCTCAACAGAGCAGATTTACTTATCTTCCATCATTAATTCCTGTCTGTTCTCAGTCTACATCCACACCCAGTATGTATTATAGCTTGATATTATTAGCGGCTTTGTTGTAGCTTGTATGGGACGCTGTACACATTGAATGGTTTATTTATCATTTGGTATCAGCCCTCTTACTGAAGCTTCCGCCAAAAATATTTCACTTTTCAACTTACCTTCCTGGGGAAATGAATGGTCTTGGTCTGCTGAGCAAGGAGTTGCTGTCAACCTTGAGATGCTGCCATATGCTACTTGCAAAACTCACAAGGGAGGAGCTGTTGTAGGAGGAATCTGTCAGGGGGTCTGAAATCAGCCTGCTCTGGAGCCTGATTGTATTCCGCTTCACTTCAGCAGGTTACGAAAGGTGCCTGTGCCAGCCTTGCTTTGAGACCACTGCTAATTGTTTAATCGCTGTGTTCCCACCTGAACAACAGTCAGACATGCACAGGGGCTCTCCACACGAGACCGAATAAGGCTGATTCAAAGCGCTTTATCCGGGGTATCGCGAATGCTCCAGACGTGCCTGCAATACAGAAATCTCTCACATCCCTTAATTTCCCTGAAGAAGGGCTCTGATGGCTGTTTGTTGATTTGGATGTGGGTTTACAGGTTCGTCAATCTGTTCTGAGGTGTCTGTAGCTGCCTCTCCAGGCCTGTCATATGTGAGGTCCCCCCCCCCCCCCCCCCCCAACCCACACCAACCGAGGTCCCCCGAGCAGACGCCCGCATCCCCGCCACATCCTCGGATCACCCCTGCCCCCGTCCGCCGGCCCCACCCAGCACCATCCGCCGA
>JAAGVU020000092.1:12284578-12300572 GCA_011763525.2 Mormyrus iriodes | reverse complement strand
TCAAGAAGGGCCTTGGTGGGTTGTTGGTGTTTTGGGGGGGGGTCTACAGGGTTGTTCATCTGTTTGGGGGTGTCTGTACCCGCCCCCCCCGGCCTGTCTTTTGTTAGGTTCCCCCCCCCCCCCCCGCTCTCGAGCCTGAACTTACTGGGTCTTCCTGCCAGCTGCTGCATGCTGCTGCTCCCCTAAGGCATCACTCTCCACCCCCCACCCCCCCCCGCTTTAACGTAAAGCCAGTCGCCTAGCCGGCCAGCGAGCCTCCCCACCAACACCCCACCGTGCTTGCTTGCTTCCCACCCCCCCAACACAAGGCTTGCGCTGGAAACATGTCCAACTGGTCGGTGAGGACCTGGACCTCCGAAAGGTGTCCTGGAGACTGCCGGCTGATATCATACCCAGACGACTCAGCTCCGAGACAGAGGCCAACGATGAACTGCCGCGTCTTGGCCGTGCCCAGGCCCCGCTGCAAGGTGAAGACCGACCCAGTTGACGCATGCGGCCCCCCTCCCCCGCCCACCTTGGAGCACGTCACCCCACCCGCTTTGACAGCAGCCTGCCTGGTTAGCAACGGTGCGGGCAGCCCTTTCCTCTTCCTGGCCTGCCGGCCCAAAGGATTCGCCTGTCGACATCAACTGCTCAGCCCAGTTGATGATCAGGGAGTCGGCTAGACGGCTGCGCCTCTCCCCTTCTCTCCCTCCCTGCTGGAGTCCGTCTGGGAGGAGGAAGCTTCTAGTTTTGCGCTATTGCGCCCGAGCGCGGGGCTTAGTGGCGCACTGGCGGCTGAGGTGTGGACAGGCAGCGGTCTCCACATGATTCAGTCCCCCTCTGTGTTTTCAGGTTCGTGTTTCGTGTTGTTTTTGTCCTCCGCAGATCAGATCATGACCGGCAGGTGGGAGCAGAGCCTGTTGTATCCAGGTGGGCCAGGATCCACAACAAGGAACTTGTCCACCTCGTCCTCCAGCTATTTGCCGCACTCCCCCCATGGGATGGGTGGGACAGCCATGCAGACCACCACCACTTATCTGTCTGGTCCAGGTGTGTAGGCCCAGAACAGTCCCTTCATGTAACACAGTTGTAACATGACTTGGAGATACTATGAACAGACATGCTTCTCGACACCAACATCACATTTCAGGCTCCTGGATCATTAGGTCATTATTCCTGCATTGAGCAATCAAGCCATTTCCAGATACTCTTCATTGCTAATACAAATTTCAGCCGTGTTATATTCTATGAGACAATATGTCAGTTTCCAGTGTTTGCTTTTTAAGTGATCAACATACAGTTTATTGTCTCCATACATACTGTTTTTCCAGTTGTCGTAACAGCTGGTATATATTAAATATACACTCTGGTGTGACTGGAGAATTAAATTGATTATCTCACAAGATGGAAGATCTTCGGTAATATTTTGAGAAATAGATGACAGAATTGTCAAAATTTCCAAAAAAAGCTCATCTTTAGCTGCTTTAAACTTTGGACTGATTTCACTGCTGGATGCTCGCTGAAAGGTACCTATGCACCTTGAACCTGGGGGCATTTTATATTGCCGCATAATTCCACAATTAATCATGCAGATCTCAGCCCAGACTATTTTTACATTCTCAGGGGATTGCTGGGTGTCCGATTGGCCCTGCCTCCCTCATCTCGCAGTAGCTGACCCAGGTTCCCCTCAGTCATCCAGGGCTTGCGTCCTCCCTTCAATTCCCTGCCCTTCTCCCTCCCCACCACCCAGGGAACTCCCTGTCACGCAGACAGCAGATGACGACTGTCGGGGGGGTTCGCACCGAGGAGGTGGTCCTGAGGAAGCGCTCAGAGAGGGCGTACTACGACAGTGATGCCATGAGAGACTCCATCGTCATGGTGGACGTACCTGGCGGCTTCTCCGGGAGTATAGGTACCACCAGATGCCAGCGATTGCTTCACTCCCGGGGCCGAGCGTGACCACCTCACTCTTCCCTTTAGATAGGACAGTCTCAAGCACATTCAGTAAGCCTTGTGGGTTAATGCGGGCCACTATTATAGTGCTCCACGCTGACCGCAGCGCTTGCATGACTGGTAGTATTACACAGAAAGGGCCTTAATACTCAGCATAATCAGCGTTCTTAAATAGGAGTTTGTATATTAACTTTATTTCAGAAGTTAAGGATCCACTTAACTTTGTGTCTGCTGACCAATCACTGACGAGTCGGCGCTTCTCTTACGTTCCTCTGACCCCTTAATTGCACAGCACGGTGGTATAATCCAGTTCTAAACAACATGGGGGGGTTCTTTTGCCATGGACCATGTGCAGGATGCTTACCGATACTGCGTGAATGTGTGCATGGCCTGCAAGTTGCGCCCCGCAAGGCCGCCACCGCTCGCTGCCGCCCTCGGCCGCCCCGCTCGCCTCCACCTCCTTGTCTTCATCCGCTCTCACCGCCGCTTCGGCCTCTGTCCCCTGCTTATCGCGTTTAACGCCTCCCCCCGTGATGCTTCCCCCCGCTCCCCCCCCCTCTGCTCTCTCAGGTGGCTCTGGCTACAGCAGGACGCTGGTGAACTACAGTGCCGGTCCCGGCCTCAGGGCCCGCACGCAGTCTGAAGATGTCGCTGACGCACTGCAGAACCTGGACAGGGTGCTCCAGGGTGAGTGCGCACACAGCCCAGCGTGACCCTGCCCCGCCCCCTCTGTGAGGATACACAGGGATACGCTACACGATCTCCTGTCTCACTAAAAGACTCATAGGAACCCCCTAAATATGGCGTTTTTTTGGCCTTAGCGTGTTATTTGTGAGGTAAATGCTTGAATACAATGGTTCTCTTTATAGGGCTTTGCTCTGTGTATGTATCAAGCCCATGGGAGATCTTCCTCAATGTATCCTCCGTTCAGATTGGAGGCACTGAGGGTCACGACTGGACTCTGTGTCGCTGAGTCATGTTTGCAATCCGGAATGTGAATGTACACGTGTGCCGCTGTCTGGTCACTGCCACCGTTTTCTGTGTGTGTGTGTGTGTGTGTGTCTGCGTGTCGTCAGTGTGTCAGTCCCCCCCCCCGTGCATGCTGTGCAATTCTGACTCCTGTGCATGTGAGCTTGCATAGTACGCCTCAGCGCACGTGCCTCCGTGTGGCAGCGTTCATGTCTCGTCTCGCCTCCCTACCCCTGTTCCTCCCTTGCCGTTTCCATCTCTGCTGCCTCACCCTGTCCACGTTCTGCTGCCGCAGACCCCAGGCTTACACCAGGTGTCCCGGACACGCCAACGCGCCTGGTCTTCTCCGCGCTCGGGCCCACCGCCCTGAAGGTGAGCTGGCAGGAGCCTCACTGTGAGAACGAGGTGCTGGGCTACTGTGTGCTCTACCAGCTGCTCAGTGGAGGTTAGTACCGTGGTGTGTGTGTGGGGGGGTGCCTGTTTCTCCACTGTCTTTCTGTTTTCAGAAAAACATCCCTAGTTAATTGGGAAATGGGTGGTGCTGCTCCTAACCTAAACAATCCCATAAATATATAAACATGAATTTAAATGCACTTCTGCTGCACCAGCTGCCGTTTAAAATGCCTGAATATTAACGTAGCTGCCTTTTCATGAATTACATTTCCTTCTGTGATTGCTAACAGAAACCAGGATGGTGTTGCGTTCTTTTGTTTTTAGAAACGTGAATGAGGAATAAAGGGAATCCTGGCTGCCGTTAAACTATGCTAATTGCTGCTTCTGGTTGCGTTTGACCTCCTGTAGGCGAGGTGAAGCGCCTGGACGTCCCTAGGTCCATGGAGAATTCCGTGGTGGTACAGGACCTTCTGCCCAATCAGTCCTACATTTTCAAGGTGAAGGCAAAGAGCCAGGAAGGCTGGGGCCCTGAGAGAGAGGGCGTCATCACCATAGAGTCTGCTGTTGATCCCAGAAGCCCCCTCAGCCCTATGCCAGGTGACCCCGCCTCCCGATTCCACTGATTTTGTCTCGAACATGTCCAATCCATGCATTTGGATCAGAATCTTCCCCTCGTTTCCTTGGGTGATTTGACTGCTTCTAGGACTCCGCTTAAACATTCACTTTGGGGCCCTCAACCCTCATGCTCTCATACAAAACTAAATAAATAGCTAGTGAGCAGAGTCAGAAGATCCTGGTTAGCCGGCTGGTTAGCAGAATATGCTGCTTCAGCATCTCCTAAATAAGGAGTGCGTTTATTTAATATTTAATGTAGTGACTGATTATGGTCAACAGGGGGCTCCAAACCTTGGGGGCTCCACGCAGTTTAAGCAGCAGTAAACACCACTGCTGTCCTTGGTGATTAGTTTAAATCAGTGTCTCTCAACCTGGTCCTCAGAAACCACCCCCAACAGTCCACGTTTTTGCTCCCTCCCAGCTCCTGAGAAAATTGTGGATCCTCTCAGGGTCCTCGAGGAACGGGATTGAGAAACACTGGTTTAGATCACCTCTGAAGCCCCCGTAACCTTTCCCGCCTTGCCCTCGGCAGGATCCCCTTTCACTCTCAGCACCCCCAGCGCCCCTGGTCCTCTGGTTTTCACGGCCCTTAGCCCGGACGCCCTACAGCTGAGCTGGGACAAACCCCGAAAGCCTAATGGGGACATCCTAGGTTACGTGGTCACCTGCGAACAGCTGCATGGAGGAGGTGGGTCTACAGCACAGTCTGTGGCTTTTTACTTTGTTCTTCTTCGGCCTTTAATGATGCAGAAGGATAGATTGTGGAGGAGACACCCCTGTTGTTTGATGAGAACATATTCTCTCTCTCTCTCTCTCTCTCTCTCTCCTCTCCTTATTCTCCTCAGGTGACATGCGGACCTTCCAGGTGGGCGGCAACAATGCAGAGACCAGTCTGACGGTGTCTAACCTGACTGAGAATGTGCCCTACAAGTTCAAGGTTCAGGCTAAGACCACACTGGGGTTTGGCCCTGAGAGAGAAGGCATCATCACCATCGAGTCACAGGACGGAGGTACATTGCCAAAGCATTCTCACCCTCACACTGCCTGAGTATTTGGTTCAGATTGTTTGACTGCGAGTGGAGCTTCACCTGAGAAATGGCAAGTAATAAACATGATAACTGTATTGTTCCTGCTCACATTGATCCAAACTGACCATAATTCCGGGGCTTTCATTCTCTTTCTGTTTCAGGTAACGCGTCTCAGTACAGCAGCCAGGCTATGACGAGGCGAGAAGTCTTCAACCTTCCGGGGGAGATGAGCACTCGCACCAACGTCACTCACACCACGTTCAACGACCCATACTTCTCAGGTACGTCCACCGGGAAATGTTCCTTTCTGGGGAGCGTGTTAGGTCCCCACATATGCAAATGTAATACTTGTGCCTCCCTGCTCAGACGGCATGAAGGTCACCACGCAGCACGTGGACACCGGCGGCATGGTGACCCGGCACATCACCAAGGAGGTGGTCACCAGGACCGTGACGGCGGGCAACAGCATGACCAAGAAGGTGGAGAAGTTCTATGAGGCCTGAGATGGTGAAGAGCAAGTTGGGCATCTCTGAAAAGGCCGGTCACTGAAACCTGGGGCTTTTCTCAGTTATTTTTATTTTATTTTTTAAATCTGTTACATGACACAGAATGAACGTTTGTACCTGTTGTGCTGTTTCTCTTGCAAATCAAACAAATCTGGTTTTTTAATCTAACAATGTAAAAAAAAAAGCCAAGAAGAGTTACTTCACTTGGTGATTTGGCATTGTAACCCACATAAATGGTCGTTTCTCAGCAGAATGTCCATCACAGTGGTGTAGGATTAGCCCAGAGGGGTCACCAACATTCTCCTCGTTGGATTACCTGAAATAGCTTCAAAACACAGCTGACTGTTATCCAACTGCATCACACATCCTGTTCCACACTCAAGCTGCACTTATCTTTGCCTGCTGTAAATACAGGGAGTTGAGTACCAAATGAAATGTCTATGCATCCCTCCAAAGCCCTTGAAACAAAGAAGCCCTTAATTTCATAATTATGACTACCTTTAAATAAGCCAATTTATAAGCGTATAAATTGGATATGTACTGCTAATGCCATTTCCTGTATTTTTAAAACCAAGTTTACATTAGTTTAAATCATTCCAAATTTCTCATATAAAGAATATAATGCTTTTTAACTGCTGTTTGTATATAAAGTATTATATTTCATGTTGAGCAGAGTTTTATGGCTAAAGCCTTTGTTAATGCTCTGCTGGCTGTTTAGATGAGGTGATCCTGTACTTTAATTCATTTGTACTGACAGAGGAATCCTTCAGTCATATCCATGTGCATAAGTGCACGTGCAGCTGCGTTTGGACTCCTGACATGAGACACTGTCAGCCTTGGTCACGTCGCAAAAGTTCTGCTATGGCCTAGGACTATATGCCTGCTCATCTGCAATTTAATGTATTATAAATGTCTTCTCACATCCTCCTTTTTTTCCAAGTATTTAAGGGGATATTATGAAACAAACATATGGGTAAGTTAAAGCTTTTCTCTCTCGCATTTCAAACCAACAGTTAGTACTCCGAGGTTTAACATGCATGCCAACATTCTACATTTCGGTTTTTATTAAAGAACTGCCATACATAATACATACGCATCAAGTAGTACCAATAGTAGTATTTTGATCTCTCGAGGTGTCAGGTGTATTGCACTTAATAAACATGACTTTATGCTTAAAAACAGATTCTTTATTTGTATTTGGTGTTTCCAGTTGTAGTAACACAAATTATTTAAAATCCTTCTGTAAACCCATGTAATGTTAGGGTGACCAGATAATTCATGTCAGGGAGGACACTGAGCTACTTCAGGCTTTACAAACTAAAACTGAAAGGCTCCTGTGTTTGGCTAAATAGTTCAGTTCTTTTTGTTCTTTGACTGGTTTGTTTCCTTGATTGAAAGACTCATCCAGCCATTTCACATTAACATTAGTGGCACATGCATTATAGGAAACTGACTAATCAGTACACAGAACTCAGTGCTTTAATGAAATCCAGGTCCTTTTAATTGAAATGGCAGTTTACAAATCCTGTCCCAGCTCAAAGTATCCCCCCTGACATGGATTATCTGGTCACCCTATATCATGTACTAAATATACTTATTAATTTCCTTTGTAAATACTCAACTTACACCTATCAATAACGGAATAAAGACAAAGGCAAATTATTTTTTTCACTTCATAAATTTATTAATCACTGAAAGTGCTTCATTATTGCAAGATCAACAGTGGACAAGTGCTACTGTATCATGACAATTTTTCCTTTTAAACCGACAGAAGTATGCAGTGTGAGCATATTAGACATTCTAGCAAGCAGGAATAATTGGGTCGATTGCAGTGATGGCGCAGGTCTGTGCATGCGAAAAGCATGCTGCTTTTACAGCGAAGGACCACTGTCTAGCGATACAGGTCACATACACCCAGTTACGGAACATCGCCAATGAGCAAGGCTGAGTGCTTAGCCCCACAGACAGGGGCCAGGGCAGAAACAGTGTCCCCTGGCCCCCGCCAACCTGATAACCAGGCCCTTGGCGACCTCCACAGTGCCAAAGAGCGGGTATAGTTTCTCGGTGAAGGTCTCGCTGAAGGTGTAGATGTGCGAGCGGCTCTCCACGTTGTAGAAGGAGAGCTGGCCATTGTCGTAGTCGAGATAAATGCCTACCTTACGGGGGATGAGACTCGGGGGTAGAGGGGTGAATGGCACGGTGAGCGCCTTGAACTCGGTGCCCCTCTCCACCCGCAGGGTCAGGTAGCCCGTCTGCGTGTTCAGTGACTTGTAGCCCTTCCTGAGGGCCGATTCCTTGACCACGCCCAGCCGCCAGTCCCTCTCACCCACCTCCACCTCCCAGTAATGCCGCCCGGATGCGAAGCCCTGTGTGCCCACTGCGCACCACCAGCCGTCAAAGCGTCGGTGGTAGTTGGGCACCTCCTTCCTCTCGGAGCCGCAGCACATGCGCTTGCCATCGTGGGAGATCAACAGGTCCGGGTTTGCGGTGTCCGGGTCAAGGGTCACTTCCACTGCAGGTGAGATTGTGACACCACTTAGCAGCTAAAAAGCCATCACCAGCTCAGAAACCAGAAATTAAACAATTAAAATAGTTACCTGCTGCATCAGTGATCCAGTTCCAAACTACAAAAAAAGTATAAATGTTATTATAAAGTATAATAATGTGGTTAATGCATGAAGCACATGGTAACCCTCTATTCATGTTTACATATTCCATAAAAGATCTTCCTATGCAGTGAAATCCAACCATCTGTCCATTTTCTGTAAGGGCTTATCTTATTCAGGGTCACATGGGGTCCGGAGCCTATGGGTGCAAGGCAGGGAACAAGCCAGGATGGGGCACCAACCCATCGTAGGGCACACACACACCACTCACTCACACATGCAGACCTATGGGGAATTTGACAACTCCAATTAACCTCAGCATATTTTTGGACTGTGGGAGGAGAAACCCCCACTACGACACAAGGAGAACACGCAAACTCCACACACATGGAACCCTGGTGGAGACTATTCCTAGAGGTGTGAAACAACAGTGCTAACCACTGTGCCAATATGCTGCCCCTGTAGTGAAATCTTCTGCATTTAAAATTAAATGTGCGTAATACAAAACAAACCCACAATGAGCATGAGGTGAACTGACAGCTATTTACTACTACAGTCCTGGATCACATCAGCATGATCATGATCAGATCTGCATATGACTTACCATTGTGAGGAATGTACCTGGTAGCATCTGGAAGAATTTACACAAAGATACAGTGAGTCATGTGACGATTTATAGTCCTTCACATTCCCTACTAAACCCATTGCATTATGTGTAGACAACCCATTAACGCCATCACTTCCACCTTAGCTAATCGAATAGTGACATCACACCAGAAAGACTCTAGGCAACCAGAGGTAGAAACAAAACACTTGTACTCATTGGCAGAATTAAATGTGGACAGCTGAACTCAAGACTCACTTAAATTCTGACTCCTTTGTTTACTGGTGACCCACAGTTGGGGGACGGAATCCTGCAAACAGTATGAATGTGTTTCAATACAATTCCACTTTTTTAGTCATTATACAATGACAGAGCAACACAAAATACAAAGTACAAAAAAAAAATGTATGTTCACATATTACAGAAGTATGCGAGATCCGTAAACATTTCCAACCAAATATCAACTGTAACTTTGGTTTAAAGTGCAGTACTATAGTAATATTGAATACAGTCTGTATGAGCATGTGCTCAGTTGAGGAGGGTAGTAGCACGGCAATAGTACAGGAATGGGAGAGAAGCCCTAGAATACAGAGGATTGCCTACAGTGCATAGACAGGGACTGAGGTGTATAACGGCAAAGTACAGTGTGTGAGAATACGGTCTAATACAATGAACGGGTTTGTCTGAAATAAGCTTGTGATGAGATGAGAGTAAGCCAGGCTATCATTCCAATTTATACTCCGCGTGTGGCTTTCACGTTTCCGGGACAGAGATGAGTAGGAACCTATACCTTCTCCGGGTCATCGGTCAGCAGGGTCCACATGACCAGCTCCATGGCAGAGAGCAGGCTGGGTACGCGCCCCTTCCGCCACTGTGTCTCCAGGTCATCCAGCATCAGCACCACCGGCTCCCCAGGCCACACGCTACGCTGGATGGGGCGGGGGGAGATATGTTTGAGTGCAGGGTAACTAGACAGAGGAATGGGATCTCACAGGTCGAGCAGGACAGCCCCCAAGGGAGGGGCTGCCAATGGTGCAGTCCAAATCAATCAATCACAGACAGGGTGAATTACTACACAACTCCCTCCAGGAAAGTCAGGGACAAAATGACTGATCTTTTGCCTCCCTGCATGCCTACCCAAATGTTTTTATCTGCAATGAATCCAAAATAAGATTCATTTGAACTAAAACAGAAATTTGGAAGGGAGAGAAGGAAGGAGACAGAATGAAAGACAAAGAATATTGAGCTGAGAGAATGGAAGAAAAGTGAGGCAAGATTTTATTAGACCCATGGCGTTCTCTAGAGGTGTGTCAGTACTCTTAAAGATGAATGAATGTAGGACGAGAGTTAGACACTAAAATCACTATCAGTGTTAAACGTTAAGGAGGCAGCTAGCAGCCTAGTATTGCCAAAAAGCAATTAGCGACGGCAGAGGTAAATGAGGGGTACCAGCTCAGACCATGCCTGGCCTGTGTCCACCACCCCTGAACTCGCATTTACCGCAGATAATACGGGATCAATGCAAAGGCAACAAAGCCATACATCAAGGGCATTAGAGCATGCAACAATCCTGAATACAATTCAGCACAATACAACATAATGCAGATTAAACAGAATTCAGGAGGAGGAAATTCTTCCATTATTAAAATAAAATGAAATGGCATACTTTCTGGTATGAACTGCAGTTTTTCCAATTTGCATCAATACCGGCAGGTCAATCATTATTATTGGTTCTGCTGCAGGGCTGGATGTAGGCAAAGGCAAACTATGCAGCTGCCTAGGGTCCGATTGGTAGATCGGGGCCCAGACAAAGTACCTGGGTGTTGAAATCTATTGAGAAACCCCCATCATTTTGTGCAGTCTACTTAGGGCAACCCCACCCCCCAAATTTATTTCTGACTACGGGCCTGCATATTGGCCATGACAAGGTATATCCAGCCCTGACTGGCACATCACCACAGACACAACTACTAACCTTTGACTGCATCCTCAACTCCCGACTCCAGTCCTGGATGGTCCTCTTGGAGGTCTCCACATCCTGCTCGCTATTCCGCTCCAGGCTGCCAAAAAGCTGTGCCCTCCAGTCACTCTGCTCTGGCCTCTCACGTGCCGGCACTGGCCTCTGCTGCACACAACGTGTCACAGGAATTCTCACCTCTGGTACAGTCCTGACGGGGTTTCATGCAAAATTCTTTCCAGAGTCTTTTTTTGATGATAGAGTAGAAACTGCATAATGGGGTGGAATTTAACTTCCATTGGGAGAACAGTGACCCACACTTGACCTCGGTTCTACTTCCACTTAAGCTCTGATGACCCTTGACCCTCAGTGCTAATAGCCATCATCTGTTACCTGAATAATGACCAGATGCACACTGCTGCACTCACATGCCACAAGGCCACTCACCTTGCTTTCCAGCACCGAGGCCCATTCGAAGATGAAGGCACGGCAAACGGAAGGGGGCCAGATGTCCTGACAGGTCCAGATATGTCCGAGGACATCCGATTTCTGACAAACAGAGCATCTGTGTGTAGGAGACTGCCTGCCCATATCCGAGTGGGTGCGTGGGTGTGAGCTTAGCGTCAGCAGAATTAAACGCAAGTACTGTGGTGTATGTTTCCATGTGTCACCATCTCTGCATCAGCAGTCCTGTCCAAATGTGTTCCCATGTGGTGTGTGTGTGTGTGTGTGTGTGTGTGTGTGTGCGTGCGTGTGTGTGTGTCTGTGCGTGTGTGTCTGTGTGTGTGTGTACCTGGCACACCCGGTTCAGCTCCCTGGCCAGCTCCATGATGAACAGTTGACTCTCTAACAGGGGGCCCTTCTTTTCATTCCTTGCTTTTTTACGAGATTCCTGAAAAATTCAGAGAAATAGAGGTGAAACAGGGGACGGTAAACAGAACAAGAAGAAACCTTGGCGAGTTGGGGGGTGGGAATTGGTGAGGATATCGTCTAGGAATTATTCAGCATTTCAAGCGTTCTAATCCATGGGATGTTTAACCACAGTAAGCGACCTACAGCTCCCAAAAGCACAGGGGCATTTGCCTGTGTAACGTTACCTACTTGATTATTCAAATCTATGGTTTTCTTCACTACAGATGTACATAAATGAAAGTGGGTTTGGATGGTTTCACAGGAGGGAGCAGGGAACAGAGGGATTTACACATATATTTGGTCTTTTGAAAAACACATCAGTTATTGTGGTAACCTTGTACAAAAGTTGCCTTTAAATGACACTTGATAATGCGACGGTTCATAAGGAGACAGCATTGACTGCCTCGTACCTTCAGCCGGATTTTGAGTTTCTTGGCTGGCTCAACAAGAAAATGCAAGCAGTCTTTCATCATCCTGGCAGCTCTATGGACCTCCTAAAAATAAAACACAGACAACAGCAAATCCGCAGCTTAGCGGCATCCCAAGCTGCCAGCGGGCTCCCTCACTGCATCCCGCGCAGCCTATGCGAGCTCCCTGCCTGTCCGCATCACCCCAGTCCCTACCGCGTGGCTGCTGATGCTTAAAGCCCTCAAAAAAATCCATAAAGGAGATTGGAACTTTTCCACAGCAGCTGGAATGCGGACAGCTGGGGGGGGGGGGCAACGGTGTGCGAGCCCACTGCACTGCACTGCTCTGACCATCACTCTGCAGAGCCGCTGAGCTTGTTGGGGGCTCATTTAAATGGAAGCATTAGATTTAATCGCCTAACCCACACACACTCAAGCACACACGCTCGCATGCCGGCGTTGGACAGAGAGAGGTGATGTACTGCAATTATGATGATGTATAGGTGCTGCTCTGCTGCATATTAGCACAAAAAATACCAAAAAATAATCCAAGGAGACCTGAACCAGCATGAAAGATCGCTTCATTCAGCAGCCGTGAGACTGAATCAGCAGCGTGAGAGAGTAACCCTGAATCTCCCTCCCACACCTCCTTTCAGACATTAGTTCTCTTCATGTAAATAGGTCAAGATGTTCCATGCTCAATAAAATAAGACCACAATGGCATTTCAAAAAAGGCAGATAAGTTGATAATTAAACAATAAACAAAAGAGAAACTTTACTGCAAACTCCTGCTCACTGTCCCAAATCAACACAGTCATACCTGTGACCAAGGAGTCAAGGACACTGTGTCATTGCCCGTTTCGTACATGACTAAATCATTTTTTTTTTGTAAAACAGAATTAAATACATAAAAGACCAACAATAAAGCAAGCAGTATTTCCAACCCTCTCTACACTGCAGGAGTGTTTTGTTTTCAGTTACTCACCTCAAACAGTGGATTAAAGAGCAAAGTAATCTTTTTAGACTTTGGCTTAACAGAACTCATCAAAACCCTAGAACGTCACACTTAAAGTGGCTACACAGGGAGAAGTAGCACAGGCAAATCACCAGGAAAGGGTCTCTATTTTTATTGTTTTTCACCCCTCAGTGAAGCCCTTTCATAAACGTAAGAAATACTGTCACTGCAGACAGACGGACTGGAGAGACACTTGTCTGCAAACAGAGACACCTCAAGCCCTTACGTTAAGTAGGCTGGAGACTGTTAATAGAAGTTAAAGACTAACAGTCAAGGAACCATGAGAATAAAACTGCGAGAAATTAAATATTTAAAAAGTGAGAATAAAAAATTCATGACCGTGACAAACACTGTTTAACTTCCAATTTAAAAATACCTGTTATTTTGGAGAGTTACAAAAAACAATACATATCTCCTCCTACTTCATTAATTTTGAAAAACAAATTGTCGGGAACAATAATTTTAAAAGTGGAAATTTAATTAATAGGTAGCTGACACAAAACAGCAGTAAGTCGGGCGCTTGCGGTGAAGGTGTAGTACAGATGAAAACGCTCCGCGAAAACACTGCACAGTGTAACGTTGGCACGGAACACTGGACTTTTTATATAACAGATACACACCCATATGCCTACAGATATTTATGTATGTATTCATGTTTGTTATGCAAAAACATTGGTACAACATGTAAACATGTATCTTTGTGAAACAGATCAATATTATTAAGCGCCAGAGACTCCCACACGAGAACCCACTTAAAATGCGGCGACTGGCTTTCACAGCACTTGCACAGCACAGCACAGGTTACATCCACGAGAAATAGAACATTTTACTTTAACTTAGCTCACCTTTAACAGGAATGTATGTCTGTTATTCGCACGTCGTGCACAATTACAGACCGTGCCACAGGCATGTCTGGCTCTGCATTTTTGCACTCGAATCAATAAAAAACGCAATCGATTTTAAACTATACAATTTTCCGCAAGAAATGTTGGCAAAATAACAGCGAACTTCAAGAGCTATGGTGATATAAAGCAGTACTTACTTGAACCCCTAAAGAAAAATCAGTCCGCAGACAACGCCACAGGTGTTCAATGAGCCCAACCAACTTGAGCCTTTCCAGCAGCCCGTGATATGCACTGCAGTGTAGGGCTGACCTTGTTTACATACAAGCCTATGAGAAACACGATCACGTTTCGGCATTTTCCGGCTGAAGCACGAAAAAGGACGGCGACAGCGGCCATATTTGTTGTGGATTTTATGCCCCTACCTTAATAAGATTTTTTTAACACATAAAATAAAGAATACTGATATAAACGCCAATAGAATGTCACTCAATATACGTAGAGTCTACATGCTGTTCGTAAATCACCGCAAAAGTGCATTATTAATGCAACTTGAGCCAATGTGTGGCCATTCTTGGAATAATATGTATATCTGGACAAACACAGGAATGATGGTTATAGCAAAATTATGGTTTTGTTATTGTTCACAAGGGGCTGCCAAAATTCTTGATCCGACATTTTTTTTGCAGCTACGTAAATATTACTACGGCTCATAACATTTTAATGAAAGCAGTGTCTTGAGTAGCATGAAGAATCAGGAACGCATGATCAGTCAGACATGTAAACAGGAATATTTTATATGACAGAGAGAGGGAGGGAGGGGAGAGAAAGTGTGTTACGGTATGTTCGGTTTTGCGGAAGGGTGGCGCACATTCAGTTTGATCGCTAGTATCAACAGCCTACCGTGTTGGGCACGAAAATGTCAACTAAAGATCCACTATTGAGCGCACTTAAAGGTACGTTAATATAGTATAACAGATTGCTCTGTTGCTGAAAAATGTTACCTATGCATGATGATTAATATACCGACCATTACACACAAAAATCAGATATATAGCGACTTCATCTTAAATTCCATATATTTTGTACATTCATAGGTAAATCTGGAGTTTACATCGTGCTACTGTCAATATAAGTTTTTGGTCAAAACAATTGATGCCATGTCTGTGGTCCGTTGACTTGAACACTAAAAAGAACCATACGTCAATTTTTAAAGGCAACGTAAAAAAACTTTTTAACATTGTATGCTAAGAAAATGTTAGTGTTTTTTTGTTGCGTTATAGTTATTAAACACGTTTTGCAGCTACTCATCTGCACATAAGACTGCATTTGTTACGGCTTTATTTCCTACAAAAAAAAACCTTGCAGTTTTCTTGCGATCTCCTTCAGTCTTAGCTGAATCGTTTATTAAGTAATTCTACAAAAACACTATTTACAAACCGCATATGACACATCTGTGAAATTCTGTCTTTATTGGTGCTTAATATTTCTGTCAAAGTGTGTATTCTCAGTCTTAAATCAGAGGAGGGCGCGATAACAGACTCCAACCCTCAATTGTCCTCCTGCTGCCAGTTATTGGAGCTCATTCTTCGCAAGGGGCTTCAGCGTGAGTATTCTACAGATCCCTATGTACATGTACTCTTACTCAGTGCTCGAAGTATGTCAAAACAGGTGCCAGTATTCCCCTTGTTATTCAGTACCAGGTGCCAGTACTCCCTTTATTATTCAGTACCAGGTGCCAGTACTCCCTTTGTTATTCAGTACAAGGTGCAAGTACTCCCTTTGTTATTCAGTACCAGGTGCCAGTACTCCCCTTGTTATTTAGTACCAGGTGCTGGTACTCACCTTGTTATTCAGTACCAGGCGCCAGTACTCCCTTTGTTATTCAGTACCAGGTGCCAGTGCTCCACTTGTTATTCAGTACCAGGTGCCAGTACTCCCCTTGCTATTCAATACCAGGTGCTGGTATTCACCTTGTTATTCAGTACCAGGTGCAGGTACTCACCTTGTTATTCCGTACCAGGTGCAGGTACTCCCCATTTTATTCAGTGCCAGGTGCCAGTACTCCCCTTGTTATTCAGTGCCAGGTGCAGGTACTCACCTTGTTATACAGTACCAGGTGCCAGTGCTCCCTTTGTTATTCAGTACCAGGTGCCAGTACTCCCCTTGTTATTCAGTACCAGGTGCAGGTGCTCCCCATTTTAT